>JALBCR010002413.1:0-363383 GCA_030710515.1 Abscondita cerata | reverse complement strand
AATAGTATATTATGCTACTAGGAGTAGAACGCATTCTTTTGTGTTGAGCGAAGGTATTGCGGCCGAAGCGCAGCTGAGGCCGCAAAATACTTTGCGAAACACAAAAAGGCGTTCGACTCCGTGTAGCATATACTATTTTTCTTCAAGCGTAAAAAACCAAATTCTTGAAGTAATTGAGGTGGTTTTAGAATGAATAGGCAACAGCGTTAACTCAACTTTACAACTGTCAAACATGACTGTCAAACAACATTATTTTTGTTGTGTGTATTAACACGGTTTGTAAAAGGAAAATTTTGTATTAATTTGTAGAGTAAGAAAGAAAGCTATAATTATTTAACAATACAACAATAATAATAATTAACTCTTATTTCAGATGAAAACTTAAAACAAACATTCTTTTGTAGTAACTATATAGTGGAAAAAATACCTATTTCTTATTTATAGTAATATTAAAGGTACAATTTTGTAATGTCGAGTTAATAATATTTAATCCACTACTTGCTGTTTTAGAACTGACATTGACGTCATTATAGTCGTGATGGATTTCATATTCACTTGACTGGGATATGCTCGATGTTGCGGTGGAAGTACTAGGCCTGTTAAGATCACCTGATGTTACGGTAGATGTGTTACCTTCATCGCACCCTAATATTCTATTGGCAATTTCACGTTTGTTTGAAAGGGAGTCTTCGATGTATCCCTCAGCTACATTGTTAGATTTCCATCCACCGTGTCTTTTTAGAGTGGTAATGTCTCCACCATTGTCAACTAACAATGTAGCTGAGGTTCGTCGCAGTGTATGACCAGTGTATTCCTCTGGATTAGGTAGTTTTAAAAAGTTGCCACTTGTTTTGGTATACCTGAAATTTTATGTATCCCCATAACGACACGGTGGCATCTACCATTTTGGTATTTTAAAAAGAATCTTGTTATGTTGATGTCATTAGGTCGAAGTGTCATATATTGTCTACATAAATTTAAATAAAAATCTCCAACTATGGTAAATGTCCGTGACTTATTCGTTTTAGTATTAGGAATTTTTACTAGTATTATACGTTCCAGGTCTTCGATATCCTGTATTCTTAAATTGACTAGTTCGTCGCAACGACATGCCCCACTAACTCCGAATATTAATACGATCTAAGAAAATAGTATCTACTTTAGCGATTGAAAAGTTATATTTGAAATTACCTTCATGGCCAAATATTCATTGTTTGGCGCATTTTGTAAAAAGTTATTAAAATGTTCTTTTGAGAAAACTTTTGCTTTTTTGGTTGATACCCATCAGCTTGGCGCTTCAAGAAGGAAATTAATTTTGCGTAATTTTTAAGTTTATGTCATGTTTAATATTTAATTGGCACTTTAGCATGGAATATTGTGCCCATAATGACGAACTTTTCATAGTTTCCGCCAAATGGGAAAAATACGCTAACATAACATTTTCTGTGTAATTGATTATATTATTTTCTTGCGCCCATTTCAAAAATTTATTGTAAGCAAAATCATATATTTTGCGCGATTTGTTGGGGATCAAATTTTCAACTAAGGCATCGGCGATTTGTTTTATTTTAGGTGGAGTTCCTTCAATTTGCGACATTTTTAAAAGTTTAAATTTTAAATGGCGTTTCTGCTTAAAAGTGCTAATACCTCTACCGGCAAACTAAGTTACTAATTGAGCGTAAAATAATAATATTATTGTACGCCGTAAAATAATGTAGTCGTTCTATATATTCAATGCGGTATAGTAAAATTCATATTTTAGCACGCTTGAAGAAAAAACAACTTCTTTATGGGTGCGAAATTTTCTGAAATTGCCTTTACAATTATTACTTATATAAAATTCAAGAAGTACAAAATGCGTGTCTGCGATGTATATTCAACATTAAAAATATAAGGGGGGATCACACAAACTGGCAGAGATTAAATGGTTAAACATGAAAATTGGGGCTTTTTACTTACTGCCTGCTTGCTTTAAAAAGTGATATTACTAAAATGTCCACCATATCTTTATGAAAAGTTGAAATTTCTGTACTGATGTGCACCAATTAAACTTAAGATCTAAAGGTGGCCTTACCTCTCCCTCTCATCATCTTACACTGTACAAGAGATCTTTTTCTTGGTAGCTTATATGATCCATTCTCAGCTACCAGTAAACGTTCAAAACCTTGAAATTCATCAATTTAAAATAAAACTTAAAGATTGGCTTAGTAGACACCAAATGTCATAATCATTTTTAATCATCTCGTTTTTAATCATCTTATTTTTAATTATCTCAATATGTACACCTTCAATATCATTATGTAATGCGTATCTTCATAACAGTAAACTGAACTATTGTAGACATAGACAAATAATTTAGTGGTCATTTCTCTTTCGCTTTATAGAGTTTTCTTTTTTTTTTTGTCAGGGTTTAATTGGTAGAACAGGGGCAGTATATCTGGCTGCTATCTGAACTTCGGCCCTGCGATTGTATGTTTCATAAAAGGTTATTATTATAATTATTATTAAAACACATAATATCTCCGCATCAACATGGGTTTATGCAAAATCGGTTTCACAATTGGCTAAAATTTAGCATGCTTTCATCAATTTGTAGCAAAAGTTATAGACAAACATGGCCAAGTAGATTTAATATACACTGAATTCACAAAGGCAGTTGATAAAATCGATTATTATTTGTTATTATAAAACTCAAACAAGTAAATTTTTCTAACGGCCTTTTAAATTTATTGAAGTCCTACTTAGTAAATAGATAACAATTTGTCGGTTATGGTGATTTTATGTTTGATGTATATTATTCAAATTCTGGTGTACCCTAGGGCTCTAATTCAGGCCCGTTGTTGTTTCTCTTGTATATCAATGATATAACTTCCGTAGAGCAATGTCAAATACTACTATATGCAGATGATATTAAATTTTACACAGAAATGAATTCTGGGAATGGTTGTTTACCATTACAATATAATTTGAATGAAATAATTAAGTGGTGTACCAAAAACTGTATTATTGTCAATATCGATAAAGCTAAATTGTCACTTTTTCTAGAAAAGTGAACCTAATTACATTTAACTATACCATTAACTCAGCTACCCTGCCTTAGTTTAAACTTGGTTAAAGATCTTGGTGTTATATTTGATAGATCATTAAACTTTGCTGAATATATCCAATACTCAATTTCAAAATCATATAAAATGTTTGGTTGTAGTTATCGTAATTGCAAACAAGAGGTTTATTCTAGAGTGTTATTGTTATTGTATGCTTCATTCATAAGGTCAAAGCACGAATTAGGCTTAATAATTTGACCCCTTCTTTAAAACAACATGTGCAGATGCTGGAAAAAGTTCAACGCAATTTTTGAAAAATTTGTGGGTTTTAGTTAGACGGAGTTTATCCAAGTCAAGGGTATGAGCATAACAATCTTACTACAAAAATTTAAGTTCACTTTCGTTAGAAATAAGAAGAAATGTATGTTTTGTCAAATTTTTTTACCAACTAGTAAATTACAAAATAGAATGTCCCTACCTTCTTATATAAAATCAACTTTTTTGTACCTCAATTATACTCAAGAACATCTTTAATAAAATTCTCTCACAAAAAAGCGTCAGGGTGGATTCATGGAAAAAGATAAGACTCGAAAAGGAAAAAAACTTTTTTTAAGTCTTTTCTGCCGACACCGATTACAAGGACTGTGTGCATAATTAGAACGCGAGGTATGAAAACCCAAAAAAACCACTAAACCTAAGATGACAAAAAGGGTAGTTTTAGGGTGCGCAAACTTAGGGTTAAACTCACCGAGAAAAACCTTTTAAATAGGGGATGAAAAAAATTGGTAGGTTACACTTTTCTAATTGCACTGACTAAAATATCAAACAAAAAATTAAAAGCGGATAATCGAGAGAGGGAAAGTATAATAATAACATGTAAAAGGTTAAAAACATGTGGAAAAAAAGAACCTAACATCCATTTAAATAATAACAAGAAAAAGTGGCAAAAGATAAGAAAAGTGTCCATCAAGTGTAGAAGATCAACTAAATAAAACAAATATTTTGAATAAAGTTAAAATAAATAACACCTCCAAACTTATAGTAAATGCAATAAAATAATCCTGCTACGAAAAAGGAGGTATAAAATTATCTAATCAAAAAAGTAACTATTAAAAGTTTTGATAAAATAAAGTAGTGATTAAAGGACAAACACAGCAAGAAATACAAAAACATGGAAAAATAAATTGAGAACGAGCTACAAAAATAATGTATAGGGTAGGCTAAAAGGCACAGTAGGATTTGGCATGTAAATATCTTGTTTGCTAACGTTTTTTTTCTATAGAGTCAGTGTCGAAGAAGAACTAGAAACATCAACAAGAAGACGTTCTAGGAAATTGGCCGCAAATGGAGATCATTTAACGGATGTTGTTTTCCATACATAATCTCTATATGTTAAACATTGACTGTATGAATTATCAATGATATTAGCTTAAAACTCACAAAGTTATGTCAATGTTAAGTATTATCTGCCTTTTGACCCACACTAGTGATAAAACATTTCGTCTATGAAAATTATGAAAAATGTAACTAACTATCAATAAGTGTTGCGACATCTAGTGCCGACTTGTGTTAACGTAACACGTGCGAAAATGCATTTGCTTGAAGGCAACTTTAAAGACTGATGTGAGAGCTGTTTCGGCAAATACCAGTAGCAGCAAAATCTCGCAAATATACTGCTTTTACCATTCCCGGTCGTGGACTATATTAATTTAAACTTCTGCCTTTAGGTTTCTCTAATAGTCCCGCGCACGTCGCTCAGAACTCGAGCCATATGTTTTGTGTATCTTGACGACGTAATTATCGCCACTTCAACTTTTGATAAACATCTAGAAATAATTAAGGAAGTGTTAAGAAGAATTACTGAAGCCGGACTCACTCTTTCTTGAGAAAAACGTCAATTTTGTCGTAAAGAACTTAGTTACCTTGGACACGTGGTTAATGGTAAAGAACTTCATGTAAACCCCTGACAAAGTACGGCGATTTTAGAAATTCAAGTTTCTCGAAGTATTACAGACGTGAGGAAGATTGTCTGTACAGCTTTGTGGTATAGACGTTTTATTCCTAATTTTTCGCCTCCTATAACAGCATTGCTCCACCGGCATGCCAAATGAGAATGGACGGAAGACTGTGACCGATCATTCAACTAAATTAAGAAATCCTTAGTTTCTGCTCCGATACTAAGTTACCCTGACTTTAACTTGTCGTTATAGTTCAAACTGACGTCTTTGCATACGAAATTGGTGCTGTTCTGTCCCAGCAACATCCAGATGGGGAAAAGTGATTTTTATTTGAGCCGCCCCTAACAAGAACTGAGTGAAAATATTCTACAACAGAGCGATAATGCTTATCGTTTGACCTGTTGGGCAGTGCGTCTGCTGCAATTTGATTTTGATCTCGTCCATCGTAGAGGAGCCAAACATGTGGTACCAGATTTGTTGTTCTGATCAGTGCCGCAGATCGATTCTGTCAAAATTGCAGACGACACTAGTAACACCCCAGATAGATGGATTACTAAATGTCAAAAGAAGTTGAGGAAGATTTGTTAAAATATCATACTTGGAGAGGTACTAACTCTAAACTATATAAATACGTAGGTTGCTGTACGCTGTACTCAAAATGAAAACATTGCAGAATTTCATGCGTAGAAACTATTATTGACCAAAAATGCAATCCGCAGTACAAAACTAGTTTTTGAATTTAAACATTTACCGTATCATCAACGACTCTTGCAACTCAACTTACCAACGCTGAAAGATAGGCGTGATCGGGAATTTAATTGAGACTTATAAGATAATGCAAAATCACTATAACTGTGCGCTACGTGATATGTTCGTGTTTAGTAAAAATGTGCATTTACGAGGTAACAGCTACAAACTCGTTCATCAGCGTTTCCATGGTCAGTGTCGCCAAAACTTTTTGTTGTTTGTGTGTGTAATCCTTGAATGCCCTCACAAATAAAACTGTTAATGCTGCATCATTAATAGTTATTTTTATATCTAGTGCGAATGCTACTTGGTGATCGAGAACTGATAATCGAGATCACCAAAGTATTTCGCCCATGAGATGCAAACAAAAGTTTTTCTACAAACGTCAAAATATTGTTCTAAAATAAGTAATATGCTTACTTAATATGGAAAATAGTATTGGCTGCACCATTAATGTTAACATTGTAAATAATAAATAAAATTAGGTAGTGTAAAATTTTCTCACAATTTGAAAGCCTTAATTATTGTTGTTCATTAATAAATAAATGATTTCTTGGATTTTTGCTTGATTGAGTAACATAAAGGTTGAAATATAAAATAGTTTACATGAAGTGTGCAAAGTACACACACTACTTTGCGCACGGTGTCATGGTAACGAAGGAAAATGAAAAAAGGGTCACTTCGCATATTGTTATCAATGCGCGAACCTTGTCATTTGGATACAAGCAAATAACTTGGAGCTGTTACCCTAGCCAGCAAAAACCCAGATTTTAACATTATCGAAAATGTTTGGGCTCGAATACTTGCTGTTATCCGAAGACAACAAGGGCCAAATTTTATACCAGTAAACCGTAATGCACTAATTGCAGCCATTGATACCGCATGGGAAACGATTAATATTAATTATATTGATACCTTGATAGCGTCAATGAGCAGACGCCTCCAAGAATGTATCAATAATAATGGAGGTCACACCCATTATTGATTTCTTATATTTATTTATATAGTAATACCTTTATTTAAAAAAAAGTTTTCATTTAATTTTAAACTATAACTTGGTATCTTAATTATAATTATGTAATAAATTCTTGTCAAAAAACTAAATATATACGTTGACAATAAGAATTGCCTTAGTTTTTATTTTCACTTTTTATATTAACTACAGAAAAATGAAACGTCATAAAATATACATTTTGTAAGGACTAAATATTATGAATAGAGAGTTTAATGATTTTTTTAATAACTTACAATAATTAGTAGGTTAGATTTATTTAAAAATAAGTAATAATCAGTCAACCCAAATAACCATGTTTAGTTTTTGATTTAATTTAAAAGTTATTGCTTGTAGACGTTTTTAAATCAAAATTATTTCTAATTTTATTTTGTAAACATTTCCTAAACAAAATTTTGATTCGATAATTAATCGAGCTATGGTGTTTAATTAGCGATACCTTCAAATATATTCTTTAAAGAAAAAATTAAGTAAGCAACGTAAATTACCTATTTTCTAAAACGTGCTTAGTGTAATGATTCATTCTACAGTCCTTCTATAAGATAACCCCTGCTGAGACTACCTGCTGTTAGAATTGTAAATGATACCCTTAAGCCCGCTTCACAATGTACAAACTTTTGTTTACAGAAATTGTGGTGTCCAAGTTTTAAATTTCATGAGTGTATGTTCTGTAATTCTATAGACATTTGTTTTGCGCGAGATAATCGGCTAAGTCGCTTCTCGCTTGAATATTTAATAACTATTTATAATAACTAATAACTATAAACCTAAACAAAAATCCTCTCTTGGTCTCATGGGATACCGTCCACCTGTACATAAACCTTGGTAGTTAATTAGTATAGATATAATTGGTCCATTGTCGCAAAGTTCTCAAATCATAGTTCTGTTTTTATTTTGCCTTCTGTAGAACTACGGTCCTTAAAAGCGCTCCCCATGATAAGAACATGTGAAATTTTTAACGAAGTCTGTTGGTTTGTGACATTCATTACAATAATTTTAAATCCATTAAAAAACGTGGATTTTAATAATATATAGTAGTTCAAAACTTCGTATTTTTATTTTTTTAGTCAGTTTATATTTAGTTTTGATTCGTTTAAAGTTTATAAATCAATAAGAAGTTTTTTGTTTTTGTTTTTTATTTTTTTGTTTTTTTTTTATTTTTTGTAATTATTTTAGATAAATAATTTATTTTATTTTTGTAATTTGAATTTTTTTTTTTTTTTAAATCTATGTATACGTATTTTTGATTTGTAATCTTTTTTTCTGTAATTGGGTGTATAACCTGTTAAAAAATATACATATTATTATTATTAAATACCATTAACATAATTAGAATTAAATTGTTATAATATTTAACAAGTTATCAATTTATTTATCATAATAATTAAGTTCGAAGAACTCTTAAGGATGTTATAAATAGTTATGCCAAAATTTGTGGCTGGTTCAAAAAAAGCTACTGATATTGTTGCTGTTGATGAAAACAACAATGCTATTTGAACATTTTGGTTGGAAAAAAAAAAAAAAAAAAAAAAAAAAAGTAAACAAGATGGTTAACATTAGTTGATTTATTGATGGTAAAAACTCCTTAATTTCTTATTGTAGGTTGGTTTCTCAATTGTTTGGTCTTCTTTGGAGTTAAGGTAATCGGGTCAATGAAACACTGTACCTATTTTACTCAACGTTTCAACTGGCATGTGTCTAGTCTTTTCAAGAGTTCAGAGATTAGTGTCAATGAGAATCTCTGAACCACTATTCCTCTAAACTTGAAGAGTACTGGACACATGCCAGTCAAAACGTCGAGTGAAATAATTACCGTGTTTCATTTTTCAACAAATTAAAACCTTACTCACATTTCTAGCGTTGTCCCAAATTAGTATACAATAATTCAAAACGGAATTTACTAGACCATTATATGTGAACACGGGTTTGGACATTTAAAGCTTGTCTTCAAAGTTAGAAATAGCATAATAAGACAAGTTTATTTTTTTACAGATGTAGGTAATGTGAGGCTCGAATGATAAATGTTTGTTTACCAAAACACCTAAGACTTTTGCACTCTCTGAAATTGTTAATGGAATGTTTTCTAAGGTAACTTAAAATTGTGAGGATTGTAGGTATTTATTGTAAAACTCACTGTTTTCAAAATGATTTAGAATCAAGTTGTTTTGTTTACACCACTTTGAAAATTCATTTGGCACCTAATTCATTCTAAAGTTACATTCTTCAGCAGAACCTCTGTCTACAATAATCGTAGTATCATCGGCAAATATACAAATTTCACTGTTTCCAATGTGCTGCGGTAAAGGAAGAGTAAAAAAATTAAGGGACCAGCAGTGCTACCTTGAGGTATACCAAACAAGTTTCTCCGAAAATTGACAGATTTTCGATAATGCAAATATGAATTCACACATTTCTGCAAAATGAAACCAAAATCTAGAACAACAAAGCTGTCGTCAAATCAAAACGTCAAAGGAACTTTTTTGTTTTCATCGATTTTGTTAAAAATAAATTGTGTAATTTAGTTTCAGTAGAACGTGCAGATATGAAACCGAAAATTTATTGAAATCATTTAAATTATTGATTATTTGTAAAGAAACAGCTTTTTTCTATTATTTCTGAAACTACACTAAGTAAAACTACAATCTATAGTTACTTACATCTGTAGTATCTTGTTTTTTGTGAATTAGTATCAGGGAATTGACCCAATACCACTAATTTATTTACTAAGGCTGCTAGATTTACTGCAAGTTTAAATTTATACAATTTAATTAACGCTATCGGTCAATCAAAGCAGTTTTTGAAATCACTATAGAACACCGAATACATTTGGTTAATATCCGAATAATCCTCAGTTAATAGTCTATTTTCTTAAGATCGGTATAGTGATTTAAATTGAAGCATGCCTTTATCAAAAATTCTATTTGCTACATAATTATTATTATTTTTGTAATTTGATTCACATGTTTTGTATAAATTAAAGTCAATGGATTCGCCATATAGTCAGATAAGACAGGGTCGAAAATTAATATTAAAATGATTTAAAAAATATTAGTTAAGTTATATTCTATGTATACCGAGTGGAAAAAATGTAAATGCTTACTGTTGGGATATTGTAAACGATAAGAGGTAGAAATTCGCTTAAATAAAAGTTGAGTAATTTTAGCGACATTTCATCACCTCTTTCAGATTTGAAAAATGGTGATTTTTTAACATTATTAGTTTTAAATTATAACAGTCAATTTTCTTATTTCTTATAGACGCTATTTAGATTTTTAAGTAGTCGATAGTACATATCAAATAATAAATTAAGATGTACCACACTTGATATTTTATTTTGATAAACATAAAAAATCAACGTTTTTTGAAAAGCTTGCTCTGAAAAACTGTTGAAAGTATGGGTCTATTTATGCCAATTCATTCATTTGGAAATGTTTTGTCTAAGTAATTTGTCACAATATTGGCGTTGTGAGCCGCTTGATTTCTTCAAAGTATTCCAAATTTTGATTTTGACGGACATTTATTGGTAATTCCTCAAACATGTCATAGAAACCATTTTTGAGATTTAAATAGATTTGACTGTTTAGGTTTTCATTAATAAAGTACGGTTCCAGGATTTTGTCGTCAAAAACACCACACCACACATTAACGAAATAACGACATTGTAGTCTTGTAGCTTGAAAAAGGCTTGATTTTCGGTAGCATAATAATGCTTATTTCTTTGATTAAATAATCCACAATTACTAAATGTAGGTACACTCGTTTGTATACAATTTGTTTTGTACAATTATAGATCTTCCTGTAAATTATCAGAAAATCAGTTTCAATATTGTAATCGTCGGTGAAAATCATTCGGTGTAGTGTTTGCACTCGTTGAAACTTGTACCCATAAAATTTATTTCTTTTGATTATTGTGCGAACTCCTCGGTCTGTCAATCTATTTTCTTCAGTAATTTTGCGACTTGATGTTTCTGAATTTATTTCAATTTGTCAAACACATTAATGTCGTTTATAACAGAAGTGCGCACATATTTTGAATTTTTTTTGCCACACTACCAAATGTTGCTAAATTTGAGAAATTTTTGCAAATTGACAGGCAGTAGGTTGCTGACGTTACGGAAACGCTTCCTGATACGCTACAGATTATTTTGTTTTATATTTTACTATTGGTGTTTATTTAATTACTAAAACACTTTGAAAAACCACACAATGAGTAAAAAATAATTTTAAGATCACCACTCTATTTATCTTGATTTTTTATAAATGTGGTGTAAATTTCTAATAAATAATATTTAAAAAAGAAATAAATGTTTTTGCAATATCTAGTAAGCCATGTCTTATTTTTCAAATCTGAAAACGTGATGAAATGTCCCCAAAATTACGTCACTTTTACCTAATTTAAGCAACTTCCTATCTCTTACCGTTTACAATATCCCAATGGTGAGCATTTAAATTTTTCCCACCCCGTATACCTTTAACAAAATCTAAACTTTCCACACATACATAATACATTAATACATAACATATATAATGCAAAATTATTTTGTTTCTTATCTTCTCGCCTTTTAACAATTTCGCCAGATTTACGTTTGCTGTCAACTGACAAAAATTTTACCACCAACCGAGTATTTTAAGTAGTTTTATTTCGGACACAATTTCACTCGTTCTGCTTAGTGCAAAATAGTTGTATTTATTTCCATAATACAGACAGCATTTCCCTGTGGTATTGCAAAGTTTATTTCTTAAATTAGAACCCAGAGTTGGTGTGATGTTAAAAGCTTCTCTGGTGTGTGATGTAAGGTATAAGACATCCAACAAGTTTTTTGCATTTTATTTCTGTAAATTTTTTTTTTTTTGGGTTTCTTATTTGAACTTCATATACTATTCTCTTTTCAAATAATGTGATTTAATATTTATTGAAATATACAGTTTTACAATAGAATGTAACAATTCTCTAAGTAGAAAATCAGATCAACGCAAAATGTGGAGAAAAGAAATTGTTTGAGTTTGTTGCAAATTTAATTAAACTATAATGACACTGAAGTAGCACAAAACACAAACTGTTCAAAAACAAGCTCATCTAAGTTATTTTCGTTAGTAGTAGTCACATTTTTCAAAGTAAATTGTGCATGCTCTAAGCATACACACTTACTACAAGTGGAGCAAAGATAGAAAGTTTTTCTGTACTTGTTTTAACTGCATATGCTGCACCTGCTAGAATACTGCAGTCGTTTTGGTGCAGGCCCTAGAGCATTAAAGTCGATTTACATCAGACATCGTTCTTGGTTTTTATTCTAGCTTGTTGATGTTTTGGTGTAAACGCTGAAAACAAGCTTTAGTTTACACTAAAAGATCAAGAGAGAAGCTTTTGTTATAGTTTTAGCTTTTTGCTCGTTTGATGTAAATCAACCTGTAGATGTAGACATTACCCGGATAGCGTTCGGCAAGTGAGGATTCTGCTTTCTTTCTTGGCAATAATCTTCAACAAGCGCCAAAGCAAGTTTTTTCAAAAAGTGCGGCGGTTCTTTTTCATGTCGTCGGTATTACACTTGTATATAATCTAGACGTTAATCCCACAGGTATTGAAAAATGTAAAAATACCATTATTGGCCATCTACGACTTGTTCCTCAAGGCATTATAATAGGATGACAACTCGTTTACAGTGTCCACTCCTCCTTTAGTTAAATTATAAAAGTAATGATCTCAGGTTTTTCTGATCACCTGTGTCGTCATCTATTTTTTCATCGTGATAGTGTGTAGAGAATAGAAGCACGTATTTATTCTTTTACGAACATACGAAAAAATTGTGATGTCCTCCGAAAATCCAAACATAGACAAAAAAGTTCTCTTTTTTTACATCAAAAGGGAGGAGGGTATTTCTTGTTTGTTGTTTTTTTTAACAGGTGTTAACTTATGGTTCTTCATTAGTTGAAAGATCAACAAATGGCTGGTGAACCAATTGTCAAAGATGTCAAAGTTTTGTTCCGGAAACTGGGTTATAAGTCGTTCTACTGTATGGTTACAAATGGTCCTTTTGGGTTGAACACTACAGTACATTTTCATATTCACCATGTAGTAAGTTTTAGCGTCTACGAGTGCAAATATTTTAATGCAGTATCTACCACGTTCACTAGGTATAAATTGACGAAAGGATTACTTTCCTCTAAATACTTTGAGTTTACCTTAAGATATATCCCCAGAATGTAAGCACTTTGAAAATTTGCAACTACATGCTCAAAAATTGTTCAAATTGCCGTACTTTTAACAATTTTTCTTTCGTCTACTCGTGGTTTGATGATCAAACCTCATTCAACGCAATAGAAACTCAAATCTATTTAGAGACATGCATTTCCTAAATATATCGACTCCAGTTCTATCAGTTTGCTATAAATTGTTAAATTTTGTCTGTTTGTATTAAACACCCTAGCTGGGTACAATAGCCCAACAACAAGGTATTGATGATTTTTATCATAAAAAACGCGTAAGGTTGCAATTTTTTTCATTCGTGCAAGATACATCAGCAATTATTTGTTGGTTCATAAATAAATTCCAACATTGAAGCCATGTTTTTGCTCATTTTGCACATTTTTTCATACCTGGCAGTAAAGTTACGATGTTCTCGGACCTGGTTCTAAAAGCGCCCGAAGCACACTGTTTGCGCTAACGTCTTACTTTATCTTTAGCAACGTAAAATTTTTTCTTGTTTTTATTTATTCTGTTGAATTGTCTCATTGGGTTCTACAACATATGATTCTTCAAAAACATTTCTGGATCTTGATCTGAATTAGTATCGTTAGAATATTCACTGAGATAATCTACTTCGTCTTTGTCTTCCGTTTCATTCAATATTTCGGGTTCTTCGTTATGTTCTACTTCTCTCCAAAAGCCAACTACACATGTTTAATACTTCTAAATTTCACAAAATTATTAAAGTTACAAAATTCAGAATTGGACTAAAAAGTTAACTGCAGTAGTGTGGTGGGGTATCACATACTCCTAACCACTTTGAGTAAATAATAACACTGCCTGAATCTAGCGTACACTAAAATAAAACAGTTATGTTGAACAACCATTCAATCTTAATAACTACAGAGAAGTGGAGCTAGATAGACGCCAATGACTGCAAACTACAACCGAAACAAAACCTTTGGGGTATGTGATACCCTACTATACCAACGGCGGGTTAACCGAGATTTCCCTAATATGTATCACCAACCATGAGTTCAACTGCGGTTTCTCACCACACACCTAAGGACACAACAGAAAAGGGAACAAACACATAGTTGACGAGAAGCTAGTTTTACTTTTGCATTACAGTGCTAATACAATGCAGCTACGACGGTAGCAACAATGATTTTATAATTGAAGGGTGTAGCTAATTGTAGTATCCAAATAAGAGCTCGATCAGCGGATCCATGATATACCGTCTAGATGTTTTCATCTACAGATTTTACTGGGCTCAAAACTGAAGGGATCTTTGTTGATTTTGAGGCTTTTTAATTAATATTTTTGAAAAGGGTCTTGTCCCACATTCACCTTTTTATAGTAACTAATGCTATAGTATTCAAACTCATCAACCAGAGATTTGCATTTGCATTGGTGAAAATCTCATAGCTTGGATCCAAACCTCAATAAGACTGCAATTAGGAAATATTACCACCTTAATAAAATGGCATTTGATTTCTTTACACAAGCAGAGATATACCTAGCAGCACTTTCTTCAGTTCTTTCATTACATCCTCAAGACAAACGGGGATAGTTACTTCTTCATAGAGAGACTTCAACTAGAGCGATTACAAGAAACTAGTGTAAAATTTAAAATTGAGTAGTCGACTTTATAATTGCTGAATTTCTTAAGTTTTTGATTAAGCACACTTGATGGTAATTCATTTGTTAATGCGGCGCTTAGTATATTTCCAAGTATGCTTTATCAATCAAACTTGTAGAAAATATTTGGATCATTTGCTGAACAAAAGTAGACTTTGCATTTGCAAGAGTTATTCTTACATAAGCTCCAGCTGCTTGCTCCATTTGACAAACAAATTATAATTATATAATACTGTGTTTAATTAAATCACTGCCCACGATTTCATCATTTAAGTAAAAAACATTAAATTCTTACTTTAACGACTCCACGTTTAGATGAATAGACAAACTGAAAAGTAAGAGTCTTCAAGGATTTCTGTTGTTCGGCTTCAAAAAGGGTTTTGACGGTCCGTTTCTTGCTGCTATCGGTATTATTTACCGACCTTACGGTATGTACACCCGCCTCATAACCTCTTTGGGTTTCAAATCCAACTTGTTGTAGAAACAATTGTCCAATATCACTTGAATAAGCTTTATAACCTATTTTGGCAAGAAGTCTCCTATAATAGTTTTCTACTGCTACCGGCCTTACTTCAAAAATCATTCAGTCCGCCAAAAGAACCATTTGGAAAAGAAAAGATTGCTTGACGCACAGTTACTACTAAACAGTATAACTCTGAGGCAGACTGAGACGGGAAATTCAAATTTCAAGATGTTGAGGGATGCCTTACTTTTATTTTTTTAATAACATATTTACTAATTGCACCTTATTGTTATTTGACAACAGTTTGACCGCTCAGCGTATATCGCCGTTAGTTTTGATGGTCCTGAAGAATCTTCCTGCCCATGCAATGTTGGTAGCTTGTTCATCTTTGTTGGAATGGTTTAAATGTTAATGTTCCGTTATATTTCGTTGATGATTAATTGCATGGAATTGAAAAACATCAGTCTACGAGGTTTTATCATTATTTTAGAAAAATTCGGATACGGATGAAAACAAAATTTAGCCAAGAGGATCCTTGCTTCTTTGTGATGCATTTGAAAAGACGGACTTTTAACTTTAGACGATGAAGACCTTTTCCAAAAACTGTATAATTAACGCAATTAACCAATTATTTAATTTACAAAATTCTTTAAATTCTTCAGGACGTAGTCAAAAGCATAATGAGTGGCATCACTGACGACAAAACTCACATTATATTAAAAGTTTTTTTGTTATTACCATATTGACACATAGCATCAAGTGATTTGACAATCTGGTAAATGTTATTGTTGATATTTTTTATGTTTTTATACAAATATTATAAATGTTAACAGCGTCAGTGAAGTTATCACCTGTAAAAATAAGCACATCTGAAGCTACCTGAACTTAAAGATTGCCTGGAGTGTTCTGACAGCAACGTCTTTGTGCTTTCAAGTTTTGTTAATCAAAAGGACTTGCTAAAGACTTCTTACCTCTATCTTTTAACTGTTATTAAGTCTCCAATAGTTTGTCAATTTTGTCTCAGAAGTGCAGCCAAAATTAAGATATTATTAGGGATTAGACAAATTCAGAAAATTAAAGATGTTTTTTGCTGTGAGGTTGCTAACATTAACCTCGCAATATCTACAATTTCTATATAAGGAAACGTTATCCAAAAATGCGAAATATCAACAAACACTGTCAGCATTGCGGTTTGCGGTAAAAATGACAAAATAGAACAAAATATTATAAAACCTTTTTGCAATAAGCCTTTCTGCACTCACTAGTTCATCGATTTGACTACTTCAATAAGTACCTCCTAGAACTTTTATTTTACTATTTTCATATAAGAAAAAAAAATTAATTGCGATGAAGAATTTTAGGATAAATTGCACACATATAATTTTTTAAAATTAAATTTCCTTAAATAATTAAAAATTTCACTCTGATAACCACTTATTTTCCATTAAAAACGTGTTTAAACTTTAATTCTAAGGCCTGTTTTGACGTCATCCCCAATTACTAAAACTGTCTATCAACACGAACTTTCTAATCAATTTAAATAACGTAACCAAAGTTATTAAATGTGAATTTGTTTTATCATTTAAATTTATTATTACTTAACAGGGCGTTAACAATTAGTTACCTATCAGTGATCAATTTATTAAAATTATTGCTCAACAAATTTTTATCCTCGTAGTTAGAACTTGTTTTGCGTTCTTGGTGCGTACGTCAAAACCACTGTTTACTTAACAATATCGAAAATAAAGTTACTGTTATGGTTACAAAGCATAAAAAATTTAATATCGATTTCTACATTTGTACCCAATGTAAAATTTTCATAAAACCTTAACGGTCACGGTAAGATCAAAGAGTTAATTAACCTTTTTGATAATTGTTTTTCGCTTCGCTCGTTAAGTTCACATTCCAGTACTTATAATTTCTGATATTCACATAATTTGCTATCATTTTCAAAATTGGATTTTTTAAAAACATTTGAAATTTTTATTGCAGATTTTAATGCACTACCAGCAATTATGTTACTTTTACACAACTACCAACATTATTTAATAAATTAGGAATATATTATTTTAAGAAAGCAATGATATAGGAGTCGTAAATACGCTTTACCTAAACAGAAAGTGAAGCCGAATGTGTCCAAATAAAAATTAGAATTGAAATAAATATGAATTTAATTCTAACATTATCCAAAATTAGAAATAGGCTAAAACTTACAGACAATTTAAAATATAGTAACTAAACACAAACAAAAAATTAACAACTAATGTCTCCAAACGAAGCTTCAGTTTGATACGTAAAAAGTACATATAAGTAGCGGCATATCTACCACACTCCTGTATCTATGCAAGAAAAAGTTCTTCAATAATATAATTATGATTTAAATTAATGGATGAAAACTAAACAACATAAACAATATTAACTAATTGGATTGTTCTTCCTTGAGGAGGGGCACCAAAAAACCATTAAGGCGTTTTATCAGGCAACGTTTCGTGCAGCCGAATGTGCACTTCTTCAGGCCTCTGTTTATTAAAAAGAAAGGAATACATTTAACGGTAAATTATATAAACATCATATCCTTAATATATAAATCTAAATTATAGGTGATTGACTCGACTACTTACTTAAAACAAATAAATGGTCCGCCACTTGAATAAGTGTAAAAACACATAGATATTAAACAAACACAAAATAAATTAATAATTAAATGTAAATAAATATCTCTAATAAAACACACACTCTATACGTAGAAACGAACAAACATGAATGACTAGATAACAATATGATAATGGGAATTCCTTCTTCTATTTTATTTTAGTGATTAAATTTCTATAAATATTGCTTAAATTTTGTGTGTCCGTGTTATAATTAATGTTGTTATTGTGTTTGATGATGTATATCATTTCAGCTATTAGACGTTTTTTATAATTTTTTTCTACATTTAAAATCGTAGGATTATCAAAATTAAAATTATGACCCATCTCAATATGGTGTACGGCTAACGCAGAGTCTGGTTTTTGTTTTTGCAATCGTACTTATGATTTTTAATCCTATTACGTGTTTTTGTTTGGTTTGGCCAACATAGCATTTATTACAGTCAAGACAGTCTATTTTATACACTACATTGTGTTTGTCAAGAATGTTTGTCTTGTCTTTTAATTGTGTGTAGATAATGTTGTAAATAGTATTGTTATTGTATGTAGCTATGTGGACGTTAGTAGTTTTTAGTAATGGGATAAGGTGTTTAGTCAAGTTAGGTATATTAATAATTTTAGTATAGGTATATTGAGAATTAGGGGATTAATTGGTGATGGTGTGTTAGTGTTATAATTATAGTATAAGATTCTGTTAATAATGTTAGTAGGATAATTGTTATTTTTCAATATATTTTTTAGAGAGGTTAGATTTTTAGTGAGATATTTAGGACTACTTAGTTTTGTTATTTTGTTTTTCATAGATTTAACTATATTTATTTTTTGGTGCTGTTGGTGATTTGATAAATAATTGATAGTCCTATTGGATGCCATGGGTTTAAAATACCAGTCAGTTAATAATTTGTTGGTGTCTTGATCTTTAATCAACCTCACATCTAAAAAGGGTAATGAATTATCTTTTTCAATCTCGTACGTAAATTTTAAATGTAGATTGTATTTGTTAAAAATATTAAGAGTATTATGTATTTCATCTTCAGGGATGCAAGTGATTACATCATCAACATAACTTATCATAAAAATAGGTTCAAACAATAAATTGTAACGAACATATAAAAGCAAATCGTGCATTATTAAGTTTGCTAAAATAGGGGAAGCAGGATTGCCCATTGCTGTTCCAAATTTTTGCATGTATATTTTTTATTACATGTGAAGTAACTTGCATCAAACAAAAACTCTACAATGTGTGTGAAGAATGTTAAATCTAGTGTAGTAAATGGTTTTATATCATCCCAATACTTTTGTATTAAGTTTATTGTTAGTTCTTTGGAGATGTTTGTAAATAAAGAGTTTACATCAAACGAAATTAATTTATAATTGGATGGTATTGTTGTATCTTGTATGGTATCTATTAATTCATATGAGTTTTTGATGTTATGAATGAAAATGTGTGAAATATTACTGAGTATGTCTGATATGAATTTTGATAAATGATACGTAGGTGCTCCAATGCATGAAACTATGGGTCTTAAGGGATGATCGTCTTTATGTATTTTTACTAAACCATATAATTTTGGTGGAACGCTTGTGTAAGTTGTAATTTTTTGTAAGTTGTGTTGTCTATATGTCCGTTGTTAAGTAATTTTTTAGTAATTTTGTTGTTATAGTTTTGAATTTTCGTAGTCGGATCATTGTTAGTCAAATTATAAACCACGTCGTCATTTAATAAAGAGTTTAATTTCGTAAAATAGTCTTCTTTAGGTATAATTACAGTGGCATTACCTTTGTCCGATTTTAAAACCATCAGTCCGTCATTATTTTTCAAAAAGAATTTGGTAGATGTCACTAGTCTCTTAATAAAAAGGTCCTTACTTGGGTTACAGAATTTTTTTGTCCTATTAGTATAATTGGTAATTATGTTAACTATTTTACCTCTTAAACGTTCTTTGTCCGTGTTGTCATGTGTGGTCAGTATATTTTCTGTATCTTTAATCAAGTCAATCAATGGAATGTTATTGTCGTTGTAATTACACATAAATTTTGGACTTAATGCTAGACACTGCATTACATTATCTGGTAAGTCAATATTGGAAAGATTATAAATGCAACCATCTTTTTAATATTATGTTGATGTTGATGATGTAATCACTTGCATCCCTGAAGATGAAATACATAATACTCTTAATATTTTTAACAAATACAATCTACATTTAAAATTCACGTACGAGATTGAAAAAGATAATTCATTACCCTTTTTAGATGTGAGGTTGATTAAAGATCAAGACACCAACAAATTATTAACTGACTGGTATTTTAAACCCATGGCATCCAATAGGACTATCAATTATTTATCAAATCACCAACAGCACCAAAAATAAATATAGTTAAATCTATGAAAAACAAAATAACAAAACTAAGTAGTCCTAAATATCTCACTAAAAATCTAACCTCTCTAAAAATATATTGAAAAATAACAATTATCCTACTAACATTATTAACAGAATCTTATACTATAATTATAACACTAACACACCATCACCAATTAATCCCTAATTCTCAATATATTTATACTAAAATTATTAATATACCTAACTTGACTAAACACCTTATCCCATTACTAAAAACTACTAACGTCCACATAGCTACATACAATAACAATACTATTTACAACATTATCTACACACAATTAAAAGACAAGACAAACATTCTTGACAAACACAATGTAGTGTATAAAATAGACTGTCTTGACTGTAATAAATGCTATGTTGGCCAAACCAAACAAAAACACGTAATAGGATTAAAAATCATAAGTACGATTGCAAAAACAAAAAACCAGACTCTGCGTTAGCCGTACACCATATTGAGATGGGTCATAATTTTAATTTTGATAATCCTACGATTTTAAATGTAGAAAAAAATTATAAAAACGTCTAATAGCTGAAATGATATACATCATCAAACACAATAACAACATTAATTATAACACGGACACACAAAATTTAAGCAATATTTATAGAAATTTAATCACTAAAATAAAATAGAAGAAGGAATTCCCATTATCATATTGTTATCTAGTCATTCATGTTTGTTCGTTTCTACGTATAGAGTGTGTGTTTTATTAGAGATATTTATTTACATTTAATTATTAATTTATTTTGTGTTTGTTTTAATATCTATGTGTTTTTTACACTTATCCAAGTGGCGGACCATTTATTTGTTTTAAGTAAGTAGTCGAGTCAATCACCTATAATTTAGATTTATATATTAAGGATATGATGTTTATATAATTTACCGTTAAATGTATTCCTTTCTTTTTAATAAACAGAGGCCTGAAGAAGTGCACATTCGGCTGCACGAAACGTTGCCTGATAAAACGCCTTAATGGTTTTTGGTGCCCTCCTCAAGGAAGAACAATCCAATTAGTTAATCATTTATAGGAGGAAATATTTACCTTTCACTCAAAAACAATTTCCAAACAATTTTTTTTCTTTTTTTATTAAAATTTAAAGCTTCTGGGGTGTGCGAGTTAACAAAAATTGATTTGAAGTTATTTAAGAATGGATTGTTTTTTTTTAAAAAATTTTATTGTGTTTTTTTTAATAAAAAAAAATGTGATAATTTAAAAAAAAAAATAACAACAACAAAAAAAAAATATATAAAAAAAAAAAAAAAAAAAAAAAAACATTGGAAACTAATAAAAAAAATGTAAATGGATGTAGTTTTTTTTTTTTTTTTTTTGACATGTCTCAGCTGCTGAACCAAGTTTGGTAGAAGAAGAAAGTAAGCCACTTATAGGATGTCACATGTTTTGACCAGACAGTGAGTGTGGCATCATTTGGTCTCTTTCCGTCGTCGCTCCAGATACATGTAGGTTCTAAGATGGAATTAAATGAAGCTTTGTCCCAATAACTTTTTTCAAATTAATGAGCTCCCAGTTTTTTGCACAAGTTAATTTGTTGGTTGTTGGGATTTAGAGATAACCGGGGTAGCTAAGGCTTCATTTATTTTTTAATTTTTGTGTAGAGTAGAGAAAAATCTGAAAAGTTTTCGACCTCAATGTAAAGCACTCGTCAATAATAGCTTTTGACAGGTATTCATCAAAGTTTTAGCCATTTCAGAAACGCAGTTGTTATTTGATAAACGTTAAACAAGTCAATACGAGTGTTTTTATAAAAATTTTGGGCAACTGAATTTAAATGTGGCCGTAAGAACTGAAGAGACAATAAACGTTTGAGACGTCCAAGAACTGCAACTACTGACAAAAACATTGTTAAAGTTTACCAAATTAATTGTACTACATGACCGTCGAATGAAAATGAAACAGATATAAAATGCTATTAAAATTCCCAAAGAACGTGAACTAGATTCCCAATAATTTTGGGCCTTCTTATAGGAGTTGAGGAACAATAATTTAATAATTAAACAATTTTTTGAATTTTTTGACGATCTGGACCCCTATGGTTCCCTTGAGGAGTCCTTGATGTCACCAACTCTTAGATTGCCTTGAGAAAGATTGGCCATCGCTAATCGAAACGTCGGCTATTAAGAACATGGTGTATCATTGACGACCCTATTGTTCCTCAACTCCTATAAGAAGGCCCAAAATTATTGGGAATCTAGTTCACATTGAATTTTTAAGGAGCTTTAATACTTTTCCCAAAGAACGTTTTTGTCACATATCAAATTAAGGTTTTGGCATGCGTAAGCAATAACTCCCAGTTTTGGTGATGCTTAATTACTGTAGATAAAACTTGGATAACCATTATACGCTTGAAATAAAAACACAGTCACAACAGTAGACTGCAAAGGGAGAACCGGCCCCAAAAAAAATGGAAAGACTGTTTTTTCTGCTAAAAAAGCAATAAACTTATCTTACTACGCATCAGTACTTGACAACCTGCAAATAGAAATGGCTGAAAAACGGCAAAATTTACAGAAACAATAATCCTGTTTTACTTCGACGGTAGCCATGGCAAGAATCTACAAATTATTATTTGAACTGCTTGCCCATCCGCCTCATTTAACAGATCTCGTCCCAAATGACCTCTTTTTGTTTGATCACCTAAAATTGACCCAAATTTTTGCCAAATGTGGAACAATCATTTTGTCAACAATTATTTTGCAGATAAAAACCCCGAGTAGTATTTGGATGGGTTAAATAAATGGAAGAATCACTGAGAGTAGTGTGTAGAATTACAAGGTTTTAAGAAAAAATGCTTTCTATCTTTGTTAAGTGGGAAACTGGTGGTAGATATAGATATAGATATAAATTTATTAATACCATAAATAAAACTAAAAATAGTGGAAAGACATATATCTGCTTGTTTATTAATTTTCATTCTGCTGTTTGATATTAGAAAAGGTTCTAAGCAGATTTCGAAACAAAAGTAAATTTTACCAATAAAAATGAAAATTTTTAAATATCACTACTTCTAAGAATTTTGTAATGACGACAACAGTTTTTTTTAAAGGAAGTACGCTACATGTAGATTGACTTGATCAAGCCGAGGCATATCAAGATCGTTACGATTAGCGTAACGTTACTGGTTTATCTTTAATCACAAATAGGCAACACACGTATCAAACAAAGTAAACAAGGATATTACTTGCATAAATTGCAAGGTTAATAACTAAATATTAAAAGAACGGTAGGAGCGTATCAAGCATTCGTTTAGTTAAAGTAGTGTGAAATTACTTTTTCCACGACATACTTAGAAAACGGACGTTTTCTCTACAAATAGTGAGGAAAATTCGTTTTTCCTCACTACCGAGGAAAATAATGTCGTGTTACAAAAATCCCTCTTTAAAGGAATGTTAGAAGGTGTTATTAAAACTATATGCGCCTAGTGCTTAGTTTAATTTAGTATTCAATCAGGTTTGTTTAATTTAATATCGTATATTTCGACTCTTAAAAATTGCTACCCTACATTTATTGGTTAGAATTACGTGGCTGCGCTATGTCAGATTCTTTCATTAGGTTGTTTTTTTTTTTGGAAAATGTCGTGGAAAAAATGTTGTGTCTAACACATGAGAAAAGCCTTTTTCCACTCTCACTCTAATACCTCGAGCTCGAGTGGGAAAAAGAATCGCTTTCTTTACTTGTTGGACAAATTACTATTAATATCCGATTCAGGATAGATAATAATGACAGATAATATTACCAAGGTCTCTTGACTTATAAATACGTACTAAAATATTTAGTTAACTAAAAACTTGAACGAAAAACTCGATTTATTACAACGATTTAGATACCGCGTTTGTTTGTAGTTCATCATGAACAATAAATAAGAAAAAGAGAAAAAAAGCTATATAAAATTTTTCTTAGTTGTTTTTGTAAATGGCGGGCAGTTTTAGAACTAGTGATCGTATATATTTTTGTTTCGTTGGTAAGTCGGATGGCCTTTTTCAAGGTGAGAAACGACGGATTGAGGGTAGGAACTAGGTACCAAAGAAAACAACGCATATCTGACGTCATTGTACAAGTACAGTTTACAAACGTCACCCCTATTTTAAATAAATGCCATCACTTATAAGAAGCTCCATCATATTGTTATTTCTCTCAAATAACAGAAAAAAAATAATCTAATAGAAAGTTCAACGGCAGAGAAATGACGGGAAAGATAACGCTCACCTGTCGTTAATGTAAGTTAAATACACACACTCGGTATTTAGATGTTGCCGTATTAAAGAAACACTTACATTAACTTATATTTGTAGCCGGAAGTAAAAGGACATTTTTTGTTCAATTGAACAAAATTTTTTATCTAGTATTAGATTACAAAAACACTTCAGTACCGGCCAATTTTTGCAACAAGAAGAAAATGAGTACACTATGAAGACCCTTTCTTAAATTTTATTACAATGTAACGTGGGCTGCCGACTACAAGGCGCCTATTGTTTTCACAAACCGATTTTAAACTTATGAAAGAAGAGAAAAAAGGAACCGTCACAATTTTTGACGGTAATAGCTAACCTAAATACCTATATAAGATTAAAATCACGAACAATTAATAAATTGTTACGTCATTTTGTGTCGCTTGAAATATTAAAACTTTGGACAACCGCATGTATTACAATTGAAATTAACTCTTGAGATTTCCCACTCCTGAAGTCCCCAAAAAGACAAAACAACTGTCAAGGGAATTTTCAGCAGTCAATTTTATGTTGCTTAGTTGAAAATTAATAATCGAAAAATCGACGTTTGTAAGTGCCTACAAATCTCTCAGCAAAATTACAAACCTTGTTGCTTTTATAGATATTTCAGGTATTTAAAATTTAACACTAATTTATCATCTTATTTTACTAAAGCATTGTATTAAAAATCCATGTTCTAACTAAAAAATTAATAAAATTTGGTATTAATAAAATGAAAAAACGACCAACGGTTAATATGACGTTAACTTTGCTTTTGTTTAAAGTAATTACATTGAGTGTATTTCTGCGTAGACTGCTGTTGGTGACAAAGGAAAGCCACAGGACGTTCACAATTAATTACAGGCAGTTGAAAGCACAGGTGGTTATAAACAAAGTTATAAACATACAAAACTTGAATGTGTTGATAATTAAGTTAATAGACTATAATCAACATAGTTTAGAAACGCATAATATATATTTATGTCAGCTATAATCGTAATTCGTGGACGTATATGTATTTTATTGGTTTTTAAACATTTTTATATTTTATTATGTATGTAACTATTAATATACACAACGTTGTAAACACATTAAATACTAATATTATAGGTACCATAGTGTAAAATTTTCTACATTGTTAATAATTGCTGTAGGCCATTTTACATTTCAATGAGTTTCGTTCCATATTTTAAAGCTGTTTTTACGTATATTTTATGAATTGGTTAATTTAAACTATTGTTCTATTAATGTTATGTATAATCTTTCTATATAAAAATAAGTCACAGAACGAACGGCTGTTTACATAAAATTGCCGACGTTCTGCCCTAACTAACAAGGACTTTATGAAGGCTAAACGTTTATTAATCTTAGAATGACTACACAGTCATATAAACATGAATCCGTACTATTTGATTACACTAACAATTACAGGAGAACAAATGTTAAATTACACTATTAAACTTTAAAATTATCTAAAAAAATCTATGTACAACAACCACTTTATAGAGATATTCAATAGGAAAAGATGGGTAGCGCGGGACATCTAAAGTTTTATTTTTTTCTAAAAAGTAAATACGACAAAGTGAAAATTGGCATTACTACTCCAACCCAAGAGATAGAGAATCAAATGTTTAATAAAATAAATTGTAATAAATAATTGTAATCTAGTTTTTATCTATTAAAAAAAGCACATTTTTTGCGACACTTAATTATGGCAAGTAACATGGAACAGGTGAACAAAACACTTCATTTAAACCAATATTTCAACTTCATGAATATTTACAAAAGTCGCATAAATATAAAAAAATATTAAATCAAGGTCTGCGCAATCTTCATGTGCCCATTCTTGACAGCTCCGACATTGTATCCAATCTTTTTCAAAATTTTTGTGGCAGATTAGGCGAGACGATAGGCCTACTACAGGGTGTAGGAGAACTACTAGCCTGACGTTGCAGAAGACAATTAATCCGTTGTTTGTATTATATAATTAATTAATCGGATACATAATTATTTTGTTAATTATAATTTTTGTTCCTACTTTAATAAACGTCTGAAAATTTGACCTTCTTTTACATCTTCGCTGTGGTTACCCGACACAAAATAAATGTTGTAGACTTATACTTTCAAAAGTCTGAAAAATTAACGCTGCTGCAAGTTAAAGTTGTACACCATCAAATTCTACTTTTTTGGTTTCTGATTCTTTAGCTTGTGTCTGTTTCTGTTCAAAGAAATCTTTAAAAGGAGTGGCGGTTATAATATTATTTTTTTAGTTGTCCTTTGTACAATTGTCCAATAGAAATATGTATATTGTTATATTCAATTAACACAGAGAGAAACACATAGACACGACAATACATAATATCATTTAGAATGAATAGCACATATAGTTATCAAATAATAATAATTCACAAACGAGTTAAAGCACGAATACAAATTCGAGGCACAAACGGCCCCAAATAGATTATTGTATTTGAAAGTCTTAGCACCGAGTATCCCTGCAAGTGATTCACGTGATAAATATTGTTGGAAATGTATTTAACAACAATTACGGCAAGTACCGGACCTTATCCGATTATGTAAATAGGTTCAAAGCGCACAAAATTAACCAGGTACTTGAAAGATTTTTCGAGCTCACAAACGTATTTTTACCTACAGCGCCAAAAAAGGTACTTTGTTAAACTTACGACCACGGTACGTATACATACATACTACCAAATTTATAAACGACATGCATAAAAGAATTAACTTAACTCGTGTAACTAGGAAGTCTTCGGTGTTCGACAGTTAGTCGGCAGATGTGACCGTTCCCGTATCTAAATCTAATATTTGATTATCTAACAAAAAAAGAAAAGTCAAAATGGACTCTATTGATAACAATTGCTGGGCTGCTCACCAAGGACTAGAAAACGGCTTATCTTGAGTGGTGACCTCGACCCGACGAAGACTTCAAGGTAAGTTGAAATTCCAACGGTGGTGTGATATCAGATCCACTTTGATATATTATAATTTTTGGATTACTATCCTTGCCAGCATAACCATAATTAAACATTTATTGACTAATTAAAACGCAGCAGAATAAGCCAAATGTGAAAACCCACCAAAAAAAACCAAAAGAAAAAAAAAGTGTCTGCGATTAATAGAACCCGTAAGAGCAAATATTTTATTAAAACAAAGGAAAGTAAAAGAAGGTACTTACACAGGAACCAGAATTGAAGACTTATTTTCTACTTTGAATGGGATGATTTTACTACAATCGATATTACAAAACACATGTCTAATTGTTTAATTTTTAGACAACATTTTCCATGTACACCTTGACGTGGCTGTAAGTAAAAAGGAAATAAATTGTAACATTTGCAAATGCATACAAATCATTGGAACTGGCAATTTTAAACAACTAAAATTCCCAGAAGATTGTTCAATATAAGAATGCATATTCAAACGCAGTAGTGTAAACACGGTTGCCTATTCTGTAGGCAGAAATCAATCTATAAATCAATTATTTACGAAATAATCCGTCACAAAGATAAAGGTGCGTGTGACATTCATACAAACCATAACTGTAACATTCTGCCTTCTTTCAGCTGATGTCATTCTTTTAACTTGTCTTTTTCCTTTATGACATTTTTTATTTTTATGAACACATGGGACTCCTGCAATGAATATACGAAATGAGGGGAAATTGTGAGTATCCATAAGAATTTTAAGGTTTGTCGAAAAACAGATTAACATGTGGTTCATTGAAACCAAAAGCTCTGGCCAAACTAGTTTCTTCTGGGACGGTAATGACAAATTCGGAGTGCGCCTTAAAAATTCATAGTAAAATCCTTCCTTGCAGCTTTGATATGAATATTCAATCTACGGTCAATTTTTAAATTAACTGCCAAATCATAAAAGTTTGAAAAATTCTTTTCTTGTAAATGGCTTTAACCTATTGTCCATATCTTTGACATTATCAACCAAAAGATTTTCAATTTCAAAGGAAACGTGGCTTTATATCTTTCAATTTTAAGTCTTGATTGTATTTTTAAACCATTTTTTAAAGCTAAAACTAGTCTATCTAGTGTGGTTTTTGGTATATTCCATCTTTCAACCGCCTTTCTTATTGTGTAGCGTTGTTTGGTTACATATTTTGCAGTTCGAATAAGGTTTTCTTCAATCTAGAAACCACGATCAGTCGTCCTGCCTTTGAACTTCGGCATCTTGTAACAAAACATTGATTTAGTAAATTGTCTCAAGGTGTCCTAATTTATTATGTCCCGGGTTACCCAAAAATGCGAAAAACCATTGAGTCAGTGATAACTTCAAAATACTCATGTATTTTACAAATTTAAAGTAAAAGCTTATTCTATAATTTCTAAATAATAATTTACTGTTACACCTTAAAAAATTACACTAAACAATGAAATTCAGGTCCAAAATTTCTATATGTTGAATAGCGTCATAGTCGTTTGCATCACCAACACGAACTGTTTGGTCCTTGTCAAACGTAAAATATTTTATTGCCCCTCTCTAACCGATGTCCCGGGGTCCCCGATTCTCCCCTAAGTGTAATTTGCATTTTCAGTATAAACAGAAACTAACAGCCAGATACCCCATGTGTGTGTGTGTGGGAATTTGGCACTTTACTGTAATAACACATAGTTCGAATTTTTTACAAATTGCTTAATATTTTCCTAAAATAAAACAGTAAAATTTTTTGTAAAGTGCAAGTATGAGACGCTATTGAACTTTTTAACTGTGTTGTTTAACTTAATGTTTTAGTAACGATTTTATAAAAAAATTTAATTTCAAACATTCAAAATTGATTTTTTAAATTGTTAGTGAAACTTTCTGTAAATTATGCCAAGAGATATCAACAATTGCAAAAAACATCCGACGGTTGTTTCGTTCTTTTGAGATCTTCAGGAATGAGAAAACTCGATAACTACGACAGATAAGTTTGGTTTGGTAATTAGATTACTATCGAAACTGACATGATAACCGAAAATTGCAACATAATTATTTGTAATAAATTTTAAAATTATTAATACTTTAGCTCTAGAAGGCAATATACCGGGTGGGTTTTTGAAAACGAAACAGATACGTTTTTGGGCCTTTAGCTATTTTTTTCTCAAAAAAACCCTCAGACAGGTCAATTTTATTTTTGAGGGGACAATTGAGGTTTGTCAATTCAACCCCTAGGCGGGGGTTTCATGCGCCTTAAAAATTTTAAATAGCACTAGGCGTTAAGTGACATCATTTTAAATCCCATCAAATTATCTTTCTAACGGCATATTATTTTTTAAATTTAAACGATTAGTATTCAAATTATGACGCTTCTAAGGTTTTGTTTCAATGCATTTGTTGTGCCTATTGCAATTTCTGATAAAGATCGTGCTACCTGTAAAGTGAAATTCTTTAATGATTAATTACATGTCACTTAATTAAATGTTCAAATTGATGACATTATGCAAGATTTCCGGTGTAATTTGGTGGCATTAGTTGACAATCCGTTCGAGTAGGTCTTGTAAGAAAGTCGGTTTAGTATCATAAATTTTAGACTTTAAGTGGCCCCACAATAAGAAATTAAGGGGGGACAAATCTGGCGACCGTGCGGGCCATTCTATGGGACCCCTTCTTCCAATCAACTGATTCGTAAATCTATTATCAAGATACTGTCGAACAGGCAGGGCATAATGTGGAGGAGCTCCATCCTGCTGGAAAACCAATTGGTTAGAAATGCTCATTATTTTCAATAATGTCAGTCAACATAGGATCAATGCTATTTTCCAACAAATCTAAGTACATCTCCCCGGTCAGGTTACCTGGTAAGAAAAAAGGACCAACAATACGGTCACAAACAGATTCAGTCTCTTGATACTTTGCCACTAACTCCAAGACGTACTTCTGATTAACATGTTTATCAAGTGCTGTTGATTAAATTGCTCTGCTGTTCTATTAGCACACTAATTATTTTCATAGAAAAACGAAATAATTGTCACCCTCTCGGTAATGGAGTAAACCATAATGTTGTTTAATTGCACAAGCAACAACAAGCTGATAACGTAGTCAAAATAAAGGTTTTTTTATGTTCGATTAACTACAAACACTTATGGTGGCGGGTAGATACTTATCTGTGAACCCAACAGATAACAGATCTAGTTCAGGAATGTCACCCTTGCCAGACGCTAGCATTGGTGTATCACCAATACCATACACGGAAACCAGAAATGTGCTGTACTACAAAGGCGATGAAAATATGTCGGAAGGAGGCGTAGGCTTTTTAGTTTACAAGAGACATACATATAGCATAGTGCAGTTTGAATATGTTAGCCTGAGAGTTGCATTTATGGTACTAAAACTGAATGAACGATATAGTCTTAAAATAATACAAGTCTACGCTCCAACATCCACGCATAGTGAAGACGAAATAGAGAACTTTTATGAAGACATCACCAAAGCAATAGAAAAGGTTCGCACGCACTTTACTTTTATTATCGGAGATTTCAATGCCAAATTAGGACATAAAGCAGACGACAACGAAACAGCGATGGGGTCGTTTGGATTCGGTAACAGAAACGATAGAGGAACTATGCTTTTAGACTACTTACTGCAGCACAATCTATTTACGATGAACTCCTTTTTAGAAAAAGCCAAATAGAAAATGGACTTGGGCAAGCCCAGACGGTACTACCAAGAACGAGATAGATTACATCGTCTCGGATAACAAGCATATAGTGCATGACGTCCAGGTTCTTAATAGTATCTCAATTGGTAGTGATCACAGAATGGTAAGAGCAATAATAGAAATCAATATAAAGAGATAAAGGTCTAAGCTGATATCAAAAGTACGAAACCTAGGATGGAATCCCATAGATAACTCCGATGAATACAGAGAGGCTCTAAAAATGACTTAGAAGGTATTGAAAATCTGGGAACCGACGTTGAAAACTTAAATGAAAAATATGTACAGCATTGCAAGAGACACGTAAAAGATATGAACCAAAGAGAAGAGAAAAAGAAGAAAAACTGTCTAGGGGCACAAAACAGCTACTAACGAAAAGAAGAGAACTACAGAACAAATACACCACAAACAACGAGGAACTAAGACAACTAAATAAAGAAATATCAAAGGCTATAAGAAAAGATACCAGAAAATTTAATACAGAGAAAATAAATACAGTGATTGAAAACAACAAGAGTCTTAAAGTTTTACGTAGAAATTTAAAAGTGGGAAAACACAACATCTGCAAACTAGAAAATAAGGCAGGGCAAGTGACTACCAACAAGGATGAAATTGTAAAATTGTCGAAGACTTCTATGAAGAACTTTATAGAAAACCAGATGAAGAAGAGGTACCTATCCCAAGAATACTGAACCAGGGCTCTGAAGATGTACCAGACATAACCTACTGTGAAGTAAGAAAGGCGGTGTCTGAGATGAAGAATAATAAGTCACCAGGAGAAGACGAAATTGTTATAGAGGCAGTAAAGGAAGGTGGACACATAGTTATTAAAGCCCTATGTAAATTATTTAATGAATGTCTACATCAAGGAGTAACACCTTCAAAGTGGAACAACGCCACTATAGTAATAATGCACAAGAAGGGGAACATTGGTAATCTAGCAAATTACAGACCCATTAGTCTCCTATCCCACTTGTATAAACTATTTATGAAGATCATTGCTAAACGCCTAACTCCAAAATTAGATTTTTACCAGCCGAAAGAACAGGCAGGATTTAGAGCAGGGTACGGTACGAATGACCATTTACATACAATCAAGACCCTTATAGAAAAATCAACAGAATATAATAAACCTCTCATCCTTGTTTTCGTAGACTATGAAAAGCTTTTGACTCAACCAGCCAACAACATATGCTCAAATCATTAACAGACTGCAGAATTGATTACAGGTACATTGCACTGATTAAGGGTATATATGAGAAAGCAACGGCGTGTGTAAGACTACATAAAAACACAAGAACATTCCGAATAGAACAAGGTGTACGTCAAGGAGATACCCTCTCTCCAAAGCTGTTCACCACACTGCTCGAACATGCCTGTAAGAAAATCGATTGGGGAAATGGGCCTAAATATAGACGGTGAAAGATTAAATAACTTAAGATTTGCAGACGATATCGTCCTTATCACCGACCGTATAGATCAAGCGTCCATGATGTTGGAAAAAATTATACAATGCTTCAAGGGATTGGCCTAAGAATTAACTTTGCTAAGACGCAAGTCATGACAAACCTAGTCCCCAGTGAAAACATAACTATTGGAAGCAAATCTATTGAACAGGTCACCACCTACAAATATTTGGGTCATGAGATCCGAATAGGACGGGACAACCAGACGTGCGAACTTCTCCGGAGAGTAGGCTTGGGGTGGGCATCTTTTGGAAGATTAAAGTATGTTTTCAAGTCGGATATTCCCATCAGTCTAAAACGAAAAGTATACAATCAGTGCGTATTACCAGTGATGACATACGGAGCCGAAACATTGACGCTTACAAAAAGTCAGCAAAGAAACTGCGTGTCACCCAACGGGCGATGGAGAGGGCTATTCTGGGTATTTCCCTCAGAGACCGAATACCAAATGAGATTATTCGCCAAAGAACAGGTGTTATAGATGTAATCGAAAAATAACAACTTTAAAGTGGAACTGGGCCGGCCACGTAGCTAGAAGAACGGACGGAAGATGGTCTAAAAACTATTGGAGTGGCGTCCGAGGCACGAAGCTTATCGTAGTAGAGGGCGCCCCCACACGATGGACCGATGACATCAAAAGAATCTGTGGTAATTGGATACAAATGGCTCAAGATAGAGCAGAGTGGCAAAATAAACGAGAGGCTTATGTTCAGCAGTGGACTACTATAGCTGAGTGATGATGATGATGATGATGATGAACTACAAACACTAACGCAAATTATGTCAGAATCTTTTTACAGATTACAATGAGAAATGTCTAATCGATGACACTAGTAGCAAAAATATCAATTATTAACAGGTAGCACAATTTTATTTTCAAAAATTGAAATAAACACAACAAAAGCATTGAAACAAAACCTTAGAAACGTCGCCAATTTGAATACTAATCGTTCAAAAATTTAAAAAATAATATGCCGTTAGAAAGATAATTCGATGTGCTTTAAAATTATATGTCACTTGACTCCTGGTGCTATTTAAAATTTTCCCTCAAAATAAAATTGATTCTGTCAAAATTTTTTTGAAAAAATAGCTTTAAAGGCCCAAAACGTATCTGTTTCTGTTTTCAAAACCCACCCGGTATAAGTTAGTCAATTCTTCTAACGCTTACTTTTGTTAACATAATTTTATTCAGAATTTAGAAAGTAGAAAATTAAACTTTAACACCTTGTATTTTAAGAACTAGATAATTTTGAACACATGTTTTTACAAACTTTTTCTTTATAAAATTACTTTTTAACTACATCCTAAAAATACTTTATAATACTTAAATAACTGATATTTCCCAAGAATGTTGAATAATTAATTATATGAATACTGTTAAGATTTAGTAAGCATTAGATTATTTAAAATTAGCAGTGCGTGAAATTGGTTCTTACTGTATATTTAAATATTTATATACTTTATAGATGTTTATGCTCAAAATCTTATATTTTATTTAAACACCAACAATATATTACATAATAAATTAATTATGAAGTTAGAATGTTGTAATTATAAGAATTTGTGTTAAGTTTAATTTAAATAGTTTTTTTAAATTGTTGAAAAGATTTATGTTCAGTTTGTAAAGTAGTTTTATTTATTCTCGTTGAAATTATGTAGGATATCTATTACTTAAGGGTTTGATAAAAAAATGAGACGTGAGTGTTTAATAGTAACAACAACCAAGTGGATAAGTTAATATTTGTACTTTACTTAGAAACGAAGGTAATGCTAATAGACACAAAGTGGAATTGATTTCGAAAGATGTTGCGTGGTAAATTCAATTAGTGAAACAACATAAATATTTTATATCCACTATTGTATTTGAAACATGCTACAACACGTGTACAATTAATTTTTTTTGTAATATTTCCTAACAACTGCAATGTTCATCCTATAGCATTGTTTTTTATTCAAAAATAATTTCAATTATGTAAATATTACGAATTGAAATTTAATTAGTATGCGTGAATTACATGATTACATGTTACTAATAACACCTGTCAATTTCACTACCTTATTATTTTAAACATCTGTCAGAAGAAATTGTTATCCATTCAGAAAATATATCCGCTTTTATCAATAATGTATGTGTTTGATTAAAAAAATTGTACTTAATATTCCTACATAGATTAAATAATATTTTAATTATTACTTGAGATTAGTGTGGCAAACGCCACTCACAAGAGAAAGATATATGGCAACTCTTGTCTGTTTTTCAAACAAAAATAGTCAAGGCAACAAACAAAGCACACTACAATTGAAGACAATTTTTTAATAGTGTATTTAAATGTTTAGTTTTGATATCCCATATACAGGGTGTTTCTAAATTGATGCGAAATATTTAACTGGGTAATTTTTCAGCAAAAATTAAGGGAGGACTTTCATATAAAATTTTGTTCAAAACCACTTTCCCTCCAAGTTACAGCCTCTTAAAGTTAGGTGGAAAAACAGTTTTTATTTAATATGTCCACTATGAAAGAAGTTAAAAGAATGAAATTTGGCAGATAATTGATGCTAATAAAGTGATATTTTTTGGCGGTTTCTGTAACCCTGCAAAGTTTATACAAGGGGGTGAAAAAATTAACCCTTATAATATTTTTGCCTCAGAACTTTTAATGCGTCTACATTTTCCTACTTAGAAATTTTATTTAAAAAAACGGATTCAAACTGCAGCTTTTTCATGTCTTCGCTATTTTCGTAAAAGTTCTTGGTTTGATCACAAAAAAAATAAAACATTACTCATTTTTTTTCGAATACATTCAGAGGGGTTATCGTTTGTTTTAAAAAATAAAGTAGGCCGGTGTCAAATGATGTCATAATGACAAATATTTGTCTAAGTTTATTGTCCTAGTTTTCTTGGTGACATTTTTTAAACTTTCGAGAACTGAAATCAATTATATAAATAAAATGGCAAACTATACAAACTCAGAAATGGCAGATATGTATATGGCCGTGCTAATGGAAATGGATTAAGAGCTCAGAGGCTTTACCCTGAATTATATTCACAACAAACATTACCCCATCATAGTTTATTCGCGCGTATTCATCAACGTCTTCGAGAAGAAGGAAACTTTTCAAGAAGTACTGTCGATTGCGGACATCCTCGAGAGGTAGGAACTGTAGCACTAGAAGAGGCTATTCTTAATTGAATAGAAGAATCGCCCGAAACAAGTACGACAAAAATTTCCCAACAATTAAATGTGAGTAATTCCACAATATTTAAAATTTTGAAAGAACAAATGATATGTATCCCTACCATATCCAATAAGTTCAAGCGCTCTTACCTAGAGATTTTCTACCTCGTTTAATTTTTTGTCAATGGATGCTTCAAATGATTATACAAGTTCTGCAATTTCTATGTCGTATTTTGTTTACTGATGACGCAAACTTTTCCCAAGAATCTACCCGAAATTTCCATAATAATTACAAAGTTCAACTTTTCGAAACTACAGTCAAAGGCATAAAATTCGATCCACGAGGTTTTTTGTACGTTTTCAATTCTTATCACTATGTTTAGATTCGTTAACAATTCTAAAGAGCATATGACTTAGTTTTAAGGTAATGGAAGCTACAATTATGTGTTATATTGTTAACAGCATCAAGAACAGCCACAATACAAAATTAAAAAAGTAGTAAAACAAAAATGCAACAAAAGAAAAACTATTGCTAATCATGTGTATTGCCTCCTCTTGCCTGAATAACAGCTTCCATTCATCTTAGCATTTCACAAGGTGTCCAATATGACATATTGTGGAATTGCATCCCATTCTTCAACGACCGCTGCAGTCACTTGATCTATAGTTTCAGAAACAGAGGAATTTGGACTTTAAGTCGCCTTGTCTCAATGGCCCAAAACATGTTCGATCGTGTTAAGATTCTGACTTCTGGCAGGCCAATTCCATTGTACGAATTTAGACTACGTGAAGGAGTCCCGGACAATCCTAGCGACAATGGGGCGGGTATTATCGTGCATTAGCATAAAGCTGTCGCAGATAAACGGCACCACATGAGGTTCCAAAACCTTCGTATATGAAGATTTTCGGCAAAATTTTGTCTTATCTGTAAACAAAATTGATTCCATTGATCTGTCCAGTTTTGAAAATTATGCCCAAAACTAAGCATTTTAACGTGGTGTACTCAGGCTAGTGCTGGAGCAGTTGCTGGTTTTCTTGCATGTAAACCATACTTTTTGGGCCTTCTTCTGGAAGTTCTTTCGCTAACGTTAACCCCTCGTACTCATGGAGGTTATTTCAAGCCATAGCTGGTGTTTTTCCCCTTTTTCTTAAACTTCAAATGCTAAAAAACGGTCACCGGGGAATGTTAGGCACCTTGGTCTCCCTGATCTAACTCTTCTAGCTCTTGGAAACTATATCGCAAAACTTCTAGCAATCTAGCTGCGTTGTATTGAGATCGCCCCTCTTTAACCGAAGCAACAGCTCTCGCGGCGTCCCGTCCGTTAGATTCAATACTATTTTGTTACTCAGTAGGCACCAATTCAACTACTCATAGACAAAATGAGCATAAATTGCAAAAACAGTCCGAAAAAAAAACGAAAAACATAAAGCTGAGTCTTCGTAAAAACTGTAACAATTCAATTTGACAGCTAACAACCGAATTTAGTTAGTAGCTATGTCATGGAAACAAATGAATTTTATAAATTTTCTAAAATAAGTAGACCCATAACAAGAATAAAACCACCAACTGTCAATAAACATAATCAAATTGGAATTTTGGGATATGTTCAAGTATATTCTCAAGCTTCAATACGAACAGCGTCAATGGGATTGATTTTTCATACTATGTAATACAAACAATTTTAAGCCATAGCTACATCCCTTTTCATTCATAAGACTTCAAAAATTACATTCAGGTGACCTGTAGGATTTACTTTTGCAAAAATCTTTTGTTCAAAATACAAGAGCACGATAGATTCTTTGAAAACATAATTTGGACTGATGAACCTAAGTTTTATCAGCAGGGAGTTTACAATAGAAGAAGTCGACACTTTTGAGTTTTTGAAAATCGGCTTATGATGCTCCAAGTTTAAGATCAAGTATAATTTATAGTAACTGTGTTTTGTTAAATCAAGAAATAAAATTTGAATGGTCCCAAATTTTTAGAAATTTTTGAATATGTTGTAGAAACATTTTTTAAGAATATGCCACTGGTCAGAGCTGCACGTTCATGGTACCAGATGGATGGAGCACCAGCCTACAATACAAGAGCTGTCCATTGAAAATAGTCGACTATGTTTGATGACCGTTGGTGGGAAAATCAAAAGTCATTCAAGTGGTCTGCTAGACCTCCAGATCTCACTCCTTTAGATTTTTATGTTCAAGGGCAAATAAAACATTTGGTTTATTCTTCACCAATTTGCAACATTTGCAACGATTTGTGCCTGAGAATATCAACAGCATTCGACAGTCTCGGTTCCAACGAAAAAAGAAGATTTACGCAATCTGTGGAAAGTAGAAGAATACAACATTTAACACAAAAAAGTGGTTATATTGAACATTTACGTTAGAGAATTCTGTCAATATGTAGTTTAAGCATTTTGGCATAACATTTCAGATTTGACGAAACTAACTCATAGTAAGCTGAAAATGAATGGATACATTTTCTGGCACCTGTGTAACCAGCTATAAAAGTCTTCAATTTTAGCTGTTTAACAACATGCACTATTTTGTTTAACATGGCACACCCGAAAAATATTGTTACATTTGTAATAATAAATACGAAAGTAATGTTCGTTAATAATAGTTTGTACTCTAAAATTAAATAAGTATCCATATTTTTCATTAAATTGTTATGATTGTCATTTGTTTGAATGGCATAGCTACTTAATTGAAAACACAAAGAAGGAATCTGACTTGAAGGGTAATCTTGATTTTTGTTGAATAACTCAATAGGGATATGAATTGATAGCCAATGATTTTAAGCAATCTACCCTAAAATTTAATTTTCGCTCAAATGATGTAAAAAAAAGCAGAAGGTGCCATTTGAAAAAAATTACTTTTTAGTCATTTTTGATTGTGATATTTGAACATTGTCTGGGTCCATATGGTTTAAAACAGAACCACGTCACGAGTAAGCCTGGATTTCTAGCCAACTGCTTCATAAATTTAATTTTATAATGTCAACTGATTTGCGAGATTCAAATTTTTTCTTTAACCATTACAAAGACAATTTTTTTGAAAAAAAATGACATGTCAAATCGATCAATTAGGTTATTAAAACTCGGAATTATATGGCTAATCGACCCATGTAAAAGGAATTATAGGTTTTTATTTAAAACAAGAAAGTTGATAGCAACTTTTGGCACATTCTGTATAACTGATGGTCTGAAAATATTTTAGGTACAACGGAAATTATCGATTATAGCAGCGTATCGAATTTCTAGTTTCTGATTTGTCTGTAAGTTAAAAAACGTTTAGTGCATGCTCTACGCATATCACCCTGTAGACATATAAAGTGACTTTTATAATGAAAGTAAAGGTCAACATGATCCACTTAACTACAACAAAATGTAACTTTTTCTAACAAGTTTTCTAAATATGTCGAGAAAAAAATATTTTTTGTATTTTTTGGTACCTATAAACGTTTTCGCAAATTAAAAGGCACCTGATAAGTATCCAATTCCAGTTACGAAAAGATAACCGTCACTTATACCACGCGTAAATATATTTACTAAAACTGCACATTCTTTGAGATTATGTTATTACATCCAAAGACGAATTGATTTAGTATCAATTACACCTGGTCTCATTATTCATTACCTTTACAATTTCTCATTTGTTATCATTTTGTATATGAGGTAACTTAATTTGGTTTCGACTTGAGTCCGTTATCGAATTTTATTTGGATAGATTCTACGTAGTTTCAAATCATTAAAATGCTGGTGAAAAGTCCGTTGAAAAAATTACATTTCGTTTCTGATAAGAAACGGCCAAAAGGCCCAAAATGGTCATGTCAAAGATAGGTTGGTTTCAGCGTGCTACATGTGTCTTATTCCTATATGAAACAGAGAAAAACCAATTAAAAATTAGTATGACAAATTGACAAGTCAAAGTCTTCAATGGTTGGAGCGAAAAGGGTTTTTTTTCACTACTAGCTATCAAACACAGTCATATTAACCTTAATGCAGGTTGTGAAGTTGAACTTTTAAAGCTACGAGTCAATAAAAAAATTTTATTAACCTACGTCAATAATAAAACAAATTTGGTAGTCCAAACCGACTCTGCGTTCTCAGTTAGTTGATAAACATAACCTCACAACTTCAAGCTACACAAAAATTCAAACAATTAAACAATTTTTAATTTATGAATACAAATAACGTTAGAAAAGTTCAAACACATTAGGTAAGTTAGAAACAATGGCATTACTATCTATTTATAATAATAGTTTATCGAACAATTATTATAGGTCACATTAATTCCCGAAGAACTAGTGATCGAAGAAGTATTAGCTACATTTTGCATTGGAAGGTGCAGTGTTGCACTTTCAACGACACTTTCAACTGCTGTTGATGTTGATGCAGAATTAGACGTAGTGGCACTAATGTACGAAGAAGACTGAATAGGATTTGAAACGAAGGTTCCTTGTAGCATTGACGCAATCCGTTTCTTGTCAGTAAGAGATTGTTCAACATATCCCTCTGCTACCGTAGAGCTTTCCAGCCTCCTAGGCGTTTTGAACGATAAGATATCGCCACCGCTTTCTACTAACATGGTCGCAGAGGTACGTCTTAAGGAATGACCAGAATAACAATCTGCATCTTCTAATTTTAGATATTTGGCAACTACTTTTGGCACATTACTGATAGTATTATGACCTATATTTTGCTTGGTTGGTTTACCACCATGAAATCTTATAAAAAATCTTTGCATATTAAAGTTGGTCGAGTGCCTGCATATTTTAACACTACTTTAAGCCACAGTGGATCAGTTATGACAAAGTTCCGGCTAGTGTCATTTTACTATTTGGAATGGTTACTACGACAAGATCATTTCCTCGTACATCAACATCTCTGAACATCATTTTCACAAGTTCATCTGTTCACAAGTTCTTTAACATTGAAAATGTTGACCATAAAGTAGATGCCTTTTTTACATTTGCGTGCTCCTGAAAATATATACCAACAGCACGTTTTCTGTTACTGTAGGAACATTTTTTTGTGTGACACCAATCCTTGAAATCACTTGTATACTTTTAAATATAAATGTTTTGATTTTTCTGGAAGCAATTTATTGTATACTTGTTTTGCAGCTTCATGCAATTCCTAGAGGAGTACACCCTTTCACTTTCATCATTAGACATGATAAAATATTCGTAAATGAAAATAGTATTGCAAATTTGAAATTACACTTTTTCAAAATGTCTGATATAAACAAATGAATAGTGATTTCTATTCAAATCAAGACAACATATTTTTCATAGTTTTACAAAAATTCAAAAAATTAAAATACTTCCAATTAAGTTTAGTAGCTAGTAGTGAAAAAAAAATAGTAGATAAACTACGGTAGTGAAGGTCATTATTGCGCTCTCGACTTCAGCGGTCGGGCAATAATGACTTACTTCACTACCTAATTTTATAATATACTATTATTGAGTCGGTGAAATTTTATAAAACACACAATAAATTTACGAAGTTAGTTTGGTTTATTAATATAGTATTTACAATAATTATTATCTTCTACGTTACATCAAATTTTTATCTCTTTGATACGGTTTTTCAAATTTAAAAATCTTAACAATATCCAAAAATTTTGCAGTAACAATAGAAAACAAAATTTAAATTAAAAATAAATTGTTAATATAGCTACTAAAATTTACATTAATTATGCGCTTATAATTGAATTCATTAATTGCAAAAAAACATTCAAAACAATAAGTTATATTACGTCGGTCCTTATTGATTAACATACCTTTAATTTAACGCCGTTAACGTCTACCTGCATAATAATTAATTAAATTAGCACAAAGATTTCGATTAAATTACGTTAGTTCTAATTAGGTTCCTACGTATTAGAGTGAGTTTCTATAACAAAATTTGTTTTTTTCGAACATCATGCAAAATAAATAATTATATTTTTATTGTTTTACGTTATAGATAATAATTAATTTTTATTGAAAGCGTATATAGAATATAATATATATATAATACAGATTTTGCAGATGATACAGTAGTACTTATTACAGAGACAGAATGGACATCATGCTATATAAAAGCTAAAGAAGAAATGAAAGAAATCTCATTTGGTTAGCAAAACATTCACTAGAACTAAATATAAACAAAACATCAATTATCCCTTTCTCACTTACAATAACTGGTCTCCCGATTAACAACAAAATTACTTTACATGAAATAATAAATAAACAAACAATACAGATACTTACAACAACTAGCACATCTACAAAATATTTAGGAATAATAATTGACTCACATCTAAGATGGAAAGAACATTATTAAACTTGAATAACAAATTGAAAAGACTAATACAGGGTGTCCAGAAACTCTCCTGACAAACGAAGACCGGAGATTCTTCAGATAATTTTAAGACAATTTAACCCAATTCACCTAGTACGAAAATGCTTCCTAAGGGAGCTAGAGCTCTTTGAAGATGGCGTCTTGTAAATATATTTTTTTAAATACCTCCAGAACGCTTCTATTTACAAAAGCAAAAACTGGTATGCTTGTTTAGCCTTCAGAGATGAATCGATTCTATCAATGCGAATTTTTAGTACCGGTCATAGGCGTCCGTTTTGGGTAGGTCAACGGTTATTTTAACGCATAACTTTTTTGTCTTTAACTTTTACCTAAGCATTTGTGACACTAGATTATTAAATTTTCAGGTATTCTAGTACTAAAAGGTATTCTTACTTTAAGTCATTAGGATACACCGTTTTCTAGAAAAATGGATTTGAACATTTTTTTTGTCATTAAAGTTAAATTTATATTTTTTGCACTAGCTGACTCTGAACTGCCAATAATAGTAAAACCTACGTTTTTCATTGTAAAATTGTTGTCAGTTCGCCTAGTTTATCTTTTAATTTTTTACTTTACCAGGCGCCATATACAAAGAGCTCTAGCTCCCTTAGGAAGCATTTTCGGATTATGTGAATTGGGTTAAATTGTCTTAAATTTATCTGAGGAATCTCCGGTCTTCGTTTGTCAGGAGAGTTTCTGGAAAATCTGTATACATATTTTATAACCTTAAGCAAAATACTAAATTTCAAAGACTTAATAATCGTTTATAAGACACTTTTTAACCAGTACTAGATTAAGGTATAATAAAGAGTCTTTCAAATAGAGCGGGTCGATGTTAATAATCTGTGGCGGCCATTTTGTTTTGGCGGCATCTGTCAAATCTGTTTTTTCTTATTCAGTCACTGATGCCAAATCACCATGGCAAGTTACACGGTTGAGTAGCATGTGCAAATGATAAAACTTTATTATCAAAATGAGTGTTCGTTAGTGCAAACGTTGCGCGCATTGTGCCCATTTTACGGCAGACGCGGTGGCCCTTCAAAGTCTACTCTCCAACGATTGGTGACTAAATTTGAGACAACCGGTTCGGTAAACAACCAACCAACACCTTTACGTCAAAGGAACGCCAGATCGGCAGAGAACATCGCCGCTGTACATGAGAGTGTTCAGGAAACTCCGAGGCAGTCGATTTCTCGGCGTGAACAAGAACTCGGCCTTTCGCAGACTTCAACTTGGAGAATTTTGCGTCAGGACTTGGGTCTGCATTCGTGGTTCCAGCAAGAGAACGCTACTTGCTACACAGCGAACAACACAATCAACATTCTGCATGAATTCTCTCGCTGGGGTTTTCTGAAGTCGCAGGTCTATGCCAATAAACCACATTCGACCGTTGCCCTGAAAGCCAACATAACGCAGGCCATCGCTCAGATTCAGCCGGATCTATGCAGCAGAATCATTAAAAATTGGACCTTTCGGATTCGTGCCACAATACGAAGCCGCGGCAGGCATTTGAACAATGTCATATTCCATCCATAATGGCATAAATTTCGTTAATGTCTCACACACATCTTGTTTTATTCAATTTTAACATTGACCCGTCCTTGTTGAAAGACTCTTTAGTCTGGGGTGAAATTTTTTTTCTCATACTAAAAAAATTCAAATAACACAAAAAAATTTACTAAATTTAATTTTAAGAGTTCCAAGAAAATATCCTTCAATTGAAATTTTTAAACTTACTAATACACTAGACCTTCATAAATTATTCAAACTTAGAGTCCTTTCATACTTCATCAAATCATATAAACTAGAACTTATCCACCTTAAAATACATACGAGATACGCCACAGAACACAATATAGAATTACAAAGACGCTCAACAACACTCGGACAAAAACAACTTCAGTACATTGCACCAAGACTATTTAATAACCTTTCTTTCGATTTAAAAGACTATCAACGATACCTAAATTACATATAAGAAAACTTAAATTCTATCTACTAACTGATAAAACCAACAGATTAACATAGACTAAATCTTTATAGCAAACAAAAAAAATAAAAAAACGACAAATATAGATATAGTCTGAATAAAATTACGTTATGATTAGTTTATTATTAGTATTTATGAATTTAATGTATTTTTTTACCTATCTGTTATTTTTGGTTTTTAAAATGCTACTAATTTTAATTTGTATGCCCCTTCAACACAAGCTTGCTTTTTGAAGGAGTTAATTCCAATATTATTATTATGTATTTACATGTTATTTAAAATAAGGAATAAATAAATTGAATTGAATTGAATTGAAAAAATAGAGAAACAAAAGCAAGAGTAAGAACACATGTAACGGTTGTAGTTTACAAATAATAAAAATAAAAAAAAAATGACGGTTCTAGCGATTCAACATAGAAAAGAAAGAAACAATACTATTCGGCTCGAAATAGCGCACTAAATTCGTGGAAGATCCCGTATTTGTAAGAGTTAGCACAGCAGAGTCCGGCTTAGTCGGTGAGTTAGGGAGGTCTTTGAGGAAGCTAAAAGAAATAAACTGTTTTGTAAAGAGTTTATTACCTGCTAGGTAATAAAGAGAAATAAAACCGACCAACAGGAATTCAATAGGTTTTACTTAAAGTCTACTACGCTAAAACAAACACAAATCAAAGAGCAAATAGACATGTAAATATAGCAAATACAACTTAAAATACTAGGAGAACCTGGGAGAAGTAAGAAATTCTGTCGCATAAAACTTACTCGCGTTAGCAACAACCAATTAATTAGAGTTTGCAATTAAATATGTCTAAATTAAGTTAAGCTCTTGTTTGTTACACTACAAACTAAAGTTAGCGTACCAATTTAAGATTGGTGATTAAGGAAACTTGACGTACACACGTCACTTACACACGGAGACTTAAAAACTAGAATTAAACTCGGACTAGTACGGTAAGTAACTCTCGCCAACCCAAAAGGCCTTTTGTTTTAGCTTCACCCACTTTATTTAAAACACTCCAGCTCTTAGGGAGCTAGTGAAAACTAAACCGAAAAGCGGTGGATGGAGTCTACCCCGAATAAAAATTTGCTTATATACTAGGGATTCAAACCGTTTAATGTCACATGTACGTGAGCTCCAAACGCATGCAAAGTAAATAGGTTTCTTAAACAATAAACTTAGCTATGTACTGATGCATGTAGTTCCAATAAGGAAGGTTCTTGCTAACGACAGCAGTTCACAACTATTAGAAGATCGGTAACCACTGAATTTCTTTTAGGAGGACTAGACAAAGCTCAGAAAGCAGATATGTTTCTTCGAAATAGCAAGTAGGCTACGTGAGCGACCCTCAACCGCTGAAGTTCATCGGCCGTTGCAGCTTCGAGGTAGGCGACTCCGTGGTAATCGTTACGTTTTTATAGCGAAGGATTCCCAATTACTCGTTCCAGCACCCCCAGGAATTATCCAGATGGTAATATACAAGTAGAGTATGAGGTCAAGACACGTGCTAAAGTATATGTTGCAATTAGAATTAATACAACCACGAGACAAACAAAAGAAAAATAGCAAAAGAAATCACTTACGGCGAAAGCGTTCGCATTTATATTTCTACACTTATTTAATTTGGAATTATTGAAACTACATTGATATTTTACGTGTAAAATTTTAGCTTCACAAAGCACGCCAGAAACGCTTAAAAAAAGAAAAATCACAAGATGTCCGCTCGTCGTCTCAATAAATTTTGTAAATAATCGATCCACCAATAGGAAAAATCGTAGCGTGCGGGGCAAATACGATTTTGTCGTAACGTGTAGGTCACGACAACCGTTACTCAAAAGGCTTGCGACTTACGTTCGAGTTCGAGTATTTTGAACCGTAACACACAAAATGACATATCAGAAAAATTCCACATTAAAAATGGTTTGAGACGAGGAGGAGGACTCAGTCCACTATTGTTTATTATTTTTATAGGTAAAATAATACAATTTGCAGAACAAAAAGTCAGTAAGATTACAATAGGCAATTACTTGCTCAAACCTGTAACTATTTCTCAATGTGCTTACGTAGATGATTTAGCAATTTTTGCAAAAACCGAAGAAGACATGCAAAAAAACTTAATAATTTGGAATGATATTTTAAGAAAAAAAGGTATGACAATAAATATTGGGAAAACAAAATTCTAGCAGTAACGAGAGAAGAAAAATAACGAACATAAAATTAAATAACATAAGATTAGAACAAGCAACAAACTTCGATTATCTAGGTATAAAAATAGAAGAAACAGGAAAAGAGGATTTGGAAATTAATAACTGAATAATAAAGACAAACAATATGATACATTTTATAAGAACGACAATACTGAAAAAAAAAGAAATATCTACCAGCACCAAAATAAAAATACACAGAACCATTCACATGCCTATGCCTATGTTGACTTATGACAGCGAAAACTGGGTTTTTAATATGAATCAATTCAGTAAGGTGCAAGCAGTGGAAATGAAAAGTTTGAGAATGATTAAAGGAGTAAATAAACTAAATAAAATACGAAACGAAGGAATAAGATCAAAGCTAAACGTGTACAGTATATTAAACAAAATAGAAAAGCAAAGACTAGGATAGTTTGGACACTTATGTAGAATGGAAGACACCCGGCAAGTTAAACAAATATGGATGACAAGACCATCTTAGAAAAGTCAAGAGGAAAAAAACATGAAATCAAGTGGTTGGTGGAACAATAACAAAATTAGGTTTAAATTGGTAAGAAGCAACATAAATATCAAAAGATAGAAAAAATGGAGAAAAACAACTAATCAAAAATGATAATAAAAATAATTTATATAGTTTAAGAAAGAGGAAGGTAATTTTTGTACAATTGTAACCCTAAACACTGCGTAAGCGGTAAAAGAGGTTTATTGATAATAATAATAATAATAATGTTTTTTTAAATTGACAGTTAATAATAGTCTTATTATAAACTAATACATATTTTAAATCAATCTGTTACAGAAAAAAAAACGGTTTCAATAAAAGTTGGGAAAAATTTAATTTACAAGTTTAGCAACGTATAGTGCCAGATCTCTGCTAATATCATATTTTGCTGAGAAATTATAGATGACTAAGCAAATAACACACTAGTCTTTTTATTAGGTGTACCAATAACTTTCCTTTAGAAAAAATTATACCGAGAAAATATTTTTTAGAGAACAGTTATGAGATAACCTTCAGCTTTCACTTTAGACGAACAACAAATTTTACTTTTGGCGTAAGGTAACTTTTGAATAAACAAACTTTACAATTTAAAAAGAGAACCATTGAATAGAAAGCTCTATAATCCATAGTTCTATGAAACAACTTAATAGCAATCTAGTTCAAGTAAAAGATCAATTCTCTATACTGGATTCTTTTTGACTGTGACACTCTGATAAATTAATAATTATTTTTCTCTTTTTATCTATTATTTTTTAGTATAAAAAAACAGATGCCGTTTCTGGTAACTTAATGCATGTTAACATTAAGTTGTTTTATGTTAAAACTATTTCATCTCGGTAATTTCAAATTATATATTAATACTTATAATTTTAGAATTTATAATTTACGACTAATACTAATCATCGGCGTGCGGTGTATTTGTGTTTCCATTTTATTGTTGCACAAATTTGGCTGCTAAGATAAGGCATATTTATGTATAAGTATATTTTGTTTATTAGTTTTTGGTAGTTATCTTGTTTTTACTTTAATCCAACTTAGGAGAAATATTTACGCAAGCTAGCAGGTGGCTTTGTTGAGTAAATTTGTACGTCAAATTATGCCTTTTTTGATCTTGGTTTCCAACCTCCCTACCGTAGCTCTATAAGAGTTTATGCAAGACATCCAGGTGGTGAATAAACTTACATTAAACACATTTTCCCTTTTTATATATAAAACTTTGTAAAAGATAAAAAATTGTACTGAACAACAACAAGAATAATTTTCAATACATATTAAAAACAATTAATTTGATCGGAAGTGACGTTTTATGTATGTGTTGATAATGTTTTAATATTATAAGATAGAGCAAAACAGTTTACCAGACCAACTTCAATATTTTCGGTAGACGTCGTACGGTTCAATAAGTATTTAAAAACCGTTTGTCGATCAAAAGAAATACGTGCCCAAAACGCCATCAATATCTTAATACACAGTGATATCAGTTTAATCTAAATACAGACATAGAAATACGTAAGCCTCCTTGTTAGACTAATTTCTTAACACAAAGAATACAAAAAAATAAGTTCTTGACTTAAGGTTTATAAAAGAAACATTACAGGCTAGAATAATGATATTTTTAATAATTTCTACAATGATACACATACAAGATAATTATAAATGTTTAGAAAGAGACATAGATAAGTTCACGAATGTTAACCAAAGAGGTAAACGATAATTTACAAAACGACAGGTAATTTTTTTACATACCATACGTCCATTCAGGCAACAGTGTTACCTGACATGTATTGAATACTGATAACGCAATAGTCCAATTCCTATGATCTCTAAATAATTATAATTTACGTTACATTCGCGACACTTACAGAATGTTTATTGTTTTTACTTGAGTTAGTGTGTAACACAAATTATTAACCCATTAAATTTTACTTAGTTGCCAAATCGCAGATGCAGATTTTGGTTAACGACGGCACGAGTGACTTCACTAATAACCTTGTAACGGACAGGTGGTAAGAAAAGTGGGCTGTTATTTCGTTCTCTCCCCTCTATCGCCGAAGTAAAAGTAGATTAATTTTACGAGACAGAGCATTCCTAAATTCCATAGTTAAACCGTTGTTTTGGATGTACACTCAATAATAAGGAAAAAAATGAGACAGTGCTTTAGAAAATTAAATAAGCATATGTACTTTAATTATTAGTCTCACCTGACCACCATAGCACTGTATACAATTGAACAAAAACATCAATATGAACGTTTATTCTTTATTGATTCATCCACATACCCTAAAATTTTTTAGCCATTTTAATAAAACTGTGAAAAATAAATTTTGTCGTAGGTACATGACTGAGTAAATAATAAACTTTCATATTGACAAATGTTTAAATTTTCGAACTATTTGGAATAATATTCATTTTACACAATTTTGTTTCAAATGAAAGTTGTTTCTAATTCAATTATACACAACGTTTATTTATTTTTTAATTCAATTAGTAATTACTGAGATATAACACTCACGTGACACTAATTCTTGTAACGATATCTCCATCAATATCAATTTTACAAAAAAAGTTCAGAAAAAAAAGTTGTTGAAAATTCTATTGTCTATTACTTTTCTCTGAACCATTTTTTTCTAAAACGCAATATTATTTTTGTTTAACGGGGCGTTGTGTTGTGGAGTTCTATATTTTATAATTTATAATAGGCACTATAATTTACTAAAAAAAATTGTTTTAATTGTTCCAAAATTTTTCAAATTTGTTCAAAAATTCAATCATAAAGTTAAAAATTTGTTGCACGGCTAGGAGGTTTTCTTTATCTAAATATAGATAAACATAGAAGTATAAATTTTTGATATAAACGTAAAGTTAAGCTACAATATTTGAGAATTTTTTCGAATTGGTATTTTATCAACAAAATAACTTTAACAAGTCCAAAAGTTAATTTTAGCCAGTTTACAAGAACCCCTGGTATATGCAATCGTAATTAAATAAACCTTGCTCATCGAGAAATCTTCGCTCCATATCTAAATTATTACTTCTATTGGTTTGTGCTTTTGATGAATTGTTACGTTATAACTTATGTTATGTCTTTATTAATCCTTCCTATTACATTAAACAAATTTAATGTACGTATTTTGTTGTAGATACTATATATTTAACTTTGATTCACTCGATATAATGGTTTCTACATACATTCTATTCTGTGGAATGCAGGGTATTCATTTTTTTGTGTGAATGCGTCAAAACCCGTGTGTGACCCCGATAATGATTGATTGTGAAAATTTTACGGTGATAAAAATGCTAAAACAAATTTTGGTAAACATATTTTGTTGATATTTCTGTACGTGATAGTGTTTATTTTGATTTAAAGTTTTTTCTTTCGTCTTCTTTTTTCCGTTTTTCTTCTTATCTCACGTATTATCTTACTGCCTTTATTGTTTGCCAATGTTTAATTGCCGTTTGCGGTTTTCTCTTTTGCTGCCGTGTAGCGCATTATTCCAAAGCTCTCATACAAGTTTTGAAGAATACTAAAATTGTAAAATAATCAAAAAACCGTTATATTTTTTCCTAATTCAAAAGCGTTGGAATATCGCAAAGAAGGGCAACACCCGGACGCCATTTTTGTATCATATCTGCTTAAGTATTAAATTCTGTTTATTTTGCGTTTAAACTTTATTGTATTACTTTAATGATTTTTGATGTTTAAAATTTTTAGAATTGTCCGTTAGTTTTGCATCTCATCTCATAGCTCTAGATCTGTTTCACGGCAAATCAAAAACATGGCGCATTTACTTGCTTCACGCTTTTATACATTCTTGGAAAGTTCTTGAAACTGCACTTGTGTTGTTGATACTAGATTTAAAAGACGCTACAAGATTTCTTGGCAAACATTTCTAACTTACTTAGATTCCCAATCGAAGCAAGTTAAGTCACCCTTCCTGCATCTAAACTTCTCGGCAAGCAACTTGTAGATTTTATGCCAACCAGAAGAAGTTATTGTTTGCAACAAGATTTTTTTTAGAAAAGTTGCTAAGCAATCAGCCACTACATTCATTTCTTTATAAAAACAATTTTTGATAAAACGTAAAACTCATCTTGATTAACACACAAAAGAGAAGTCCTTGCAAATTTTGTCTATTATCTAATTTGTGTTTAAAGTTTAGTGAATGAAGAACTCATTAAAGAACGATCTGTCTCAATATCTTTCTTATCTTTATACTAAATACCTTCCGTGCTATAACTATAACTTGCTTCTCTCTGTTAGAGCAACACTTAGTTCTATGACCTTAATTTTTGCACTTTTATCACTTGACACCATCCCAGTATTCTGGGTCTTTCATAACCTGTTTTTTGCAGCTCTATTATCGAGATCAACTCAAGCGTCTTGACAACAACTAGCACATATTTCAGTTTATCAACATGATAATTATTCAGCTCTAGTTACTGTTGTTTGTGGCGGTTTTTTATTTATTCCGGAACCAAACTACTCTATTATGTAGTATAATAAAAATAAGTTTGCTGGAAGAAAATTTCCTTGTGGGTATGCAACTCAGGTTACATGCATACATTTTGGTAAAAAACCTTGTTCGATTACCGATATCGAAAATTTGTCGTGGCATCACTGTTTTCTTTCTTTGGGTTTGTGTGTTTGCTAACTTTACTAAAAACGTTCTTTTTTCGTTTGAAAGTTGACGGTTGATTGCGATTTTGTTTTATCATCTCATTTGGAAATTTAGATATAGCAACAGTTTATTGTTAACGGACTAACCCAATGGAAAATTCCCGTTAATAAAGAGAAAATTTATTAGCGGCACTTTTCATCTGTCGTAAGTATTAATTTTCCCTATATTTCTACTAGTAGGGATTTCTTCTTATATCACCATTTTGTTCACCATGTGTAGACGTCCGACCGGGATATGGTTTATGACTACTAAATACGTATTAAATCTGAAAAACTTTGTAATAAAGTTGGTTAGCAATAAAGCAATCGTTCCAGATCTTTCACAAAAAATTGGTCCTTGTATAAGCTGCTGTAGCTGCTCAAAGGGAGTTTCTCAAAGATAACTTGTTGACCTTTTGTTTATGGGTTAAAGTTGTTCAAGCCATTCATATCTAGAAGTCTTCACTCCTATTGTGGGTCGTCTAATTCTTCGTCTGTATGGAAATAACGAACCGCCCGAAGTTATTGTTGAAACATCATCAAACACAAACCAGATAAGTAGAACAAAATTGCATGTTTTATCTTATTTACATGTTATTTGAATTATGCAATTGTGAAAGATCTTTTAAAAAGTTTGTTATATGTCATTGCGCTTTGTGCTATTACATAATTTTGAATTTGTCGTCAAGTACCGGTACTTCACGTATTTCTTTCTTTTATTGTGTAACACAAAATTTAATTCATCGATGAACTCCTCTATGGTTATTAGTAATGGTTAGTTTCACGCAGTAGACCTTTTCGTAAGAGAATGTAATGGGGTTGAAATAAAACTAGTATTTCATTATTGTCGACGTTTCGACCATTGAAGGCTGATCTTTCTCAAAGTTCTTTAATTGAAAAGAAAACAAGAATTTGTAGTTAGTTGGTTCACATTAGGTAAAACGATTAAGGTAATATTATAAACAAACTTATCACAGATAATTATCGCAACGTTAATTGATATATTACTAGGTTAACATTTGGTGTCTCACCTGAAAAATAGTTTACAAAAGCAGTTACCTATATGATTCCATATTTAATACGGTGCTATTGTTTTATAACCGGTCCAGTGAGATCAATCTGGGTTGCTGCTTTTGTAAACTATTTTTAGGTGAGACCAAATGTTAACCTAGTAATATATTAATTACCTTAATCTTTTTACCGAATGTGAACCAACTAACTACAATTCCTTGTTTTCTTTTTCAATTAAAGAGCATTGAGAAAGACCAGCCTTTACTGGTCGAAACGTCGGCAATAATGAAATACTAGTTTCGTTTCAACCCCTTTACATTCTCCTACGAGAAGGTCCACTGCGTGGAAACTAACCATTACAAAATTTAATATTTGTGACACGTACTTGTCGGTCACAATTATTTAGGGTCATTTATCGGGTTGTAGTTATAAATCTGTGCAGCCACGCCTTACCATAGACGTAAATACCGTCGCGGCTATTAAATACTACTGACTGATCAAATACTTTTTTACGAGAACAATTAGTTTGTAAAATAACTTAAATTGTGTCTATATTTCTTCTCTATGTTATATGATTTATGTGTTACTAAGATCTAGTCGTTTGACGGTTGTTTCTGTATTTGGAGTTTCTAGTCATTGCAGAATATCGTATATACTATCCATTAGGTGGTTCCCTCTTCATTATTTCTTTCTAAAACACAAAAACCTTCGACTTACTAACTAGTAAGTACATCCACGACCCCTCTGCGACTAACAAAGCTGCCGGCCAGGTTTTCAGCATTGGATGCATTTTATATTTGGTTTATAAATAACCGTAATATGTTTTATTGCAACTTCATAGAATCCCAGTAATTGATGAACAAATTTATTTTACAAAGACAAACTCAGGTCTAATTTGAAGTAACGTTTTGACACCTGCTTACTTGTCTAAGAGCCAGTTGTACCAAACTCGGTTAAATTTAACTGTAGGTTAAAAACAATCGTTACTATTTTTAATCTTTGGATACTATTGATTGTAACCTACGGTTAAATTTAACCGAGTTTGGTGCAACCAGCCCTAAGTAGTTTTTTTAATAATTAGATTTTTGATATGGTTGTTAAAGAAGTTATAAATGTTTGGGTATTGCACTAAAATATTCAATCTACTTACTTAGTGGATAGGGTGGATGCTTGGACGTCATTGTAAAAAAAACATGGTAAAATGTTCTGATATGTGGTGAGATTGGTTTTCTTTCCAACATAATTTTAATTTATCAATGAGTAACCAAAATAGAAAGTGGTTAGAGGACAATCCATTAAATGTGAAAAACGTTTCATTCAATTAGACGGAGTTTGTACTTCAGAAATATTCTTCCCTTAAGATTCGGTAACAAAATTGATTTTATTACTAAACTTTGTTATGGATATGAACCAAATTTAATTGAGCTCATTCAAGTATATAACCCAGATAAGGTCCTCTGTAAAATGTTTCCTAAATAGTGGGTATTGAAAATAATTGTAACTAAATCAAGAACTTATTGAAAAGACAAAGGTTGTTTATATCTAAGCAAATATTAAACTAAATTTACATTAAATAAATGAGTTCCGTTAAGCAGAAATGAGATAATACTCCTACTCTAATTTAATTTATTTCAATTATAAGGCAAATGTATCATACAAACACATCGTTAATTTTGGCCGCAAAAGTTGTAATACTTATTGAAACTGGAAACTAATACTCTTTTTTATTTTAACTCAATGTATGTGCATTTTCTATAATACGTTATATCCTTATTTACACTATTCCTTTGAGACGTAATAGGCAAATAAGCACAAGATTCAAATACACATTGCATTATGTGAGTTTATTAAAATATATTACCCTACGCAAATCCGAAATTCGGCTTTAAGGCATTCAAAGTTTAAATAATAACGTAGGTTTTAAGGTATTATTCTTTGTTTATTTTCTCTTTGTTGTGACTGCTAATATCTTTCTGCTTCAATTCTCCTGTATTTGCTATTTTGTAAGTTCATGTCATTGCTCAGTTAACGTTATTTTAAATAATATATATAAATTTGAGAAATTTTTTTTGTGCTTAGATACATACAAATTTTTAATTGACTCTGAACTGTAGCGTTTAGATAATACAGGATTCTCTAACAAAATAATATCCTTTGTCAAGTTGTCCATTTTAAGTAAATTATGTTGTCACCTGTTTTATGGAAATTATTTTTTTTACGCGTAAATTATTTTGACCTTATTGAAGCATTCGTTTTAAGTAGGTTGTATTGTATTTTAAATAAATTTATTTGCGTTATCTGGTTTCGTTCCCACGGCTTGCAATACTTATTTTCTTGTCAATAAGCAAATTAACAAAACTGTAACGGATTAAAATTGTTACTTTTTTAACAATCGCTAATTATTGAACGTGCGCGTAAAAGTGATTTGTATGCGAATACTAAAGTGATACTTTTGATAACGTGCAAGGAACGACACTGTTCACGAAATAAAAGGAAAGTTCCGTTCGACTAAGATCGAAGTAACGCGTGCGGATTTGTCAATTTTTTTTACTTGAAACCAATTGTTAGAGATGCCATACCGTTAAAAGATTTTTTCGGTTTATTCGGCGTAATTAAAATGTTCCTGTAGGAATTTAAGTGTAACGACTAATGGATTGTTGGATTCATCAGAAGAAAACAACACAACTGTAAGTAAATTACTTTTTATTTTGAAGAATTATCGTTTATTGTGTTTGGTGCAATTTAAAAATAGGTCAAATTAAGATAACTTGTCCGTGCGTTTTTTTTTTTATTTCTTGGTTAGTTATGTTGTTCAAAATGAAACGAATTGAGACGGGATGATAAATTTGAAGTTTAGGCTAACGTAATAGTTTGTTTTAAATGAAGACCACATTCCCACTACGTTTTAGGAACTGTGCGAACTTGTAAATAGTACTTAGGTATAATCCTTGGTAAAGAAGTTATATGTGCGCGTTTCCGCTTTTATCTTTTAGGATGCGTTTAACGTAAAAGAACACAACTATGGAGTAATCAAAGATTTGTAGTTAAACGTGCATTTTAATAGAAAACCACGCGTCATTTATGTTTCTTTCTTTAAACGCGTTTCCTTTTCAAGTGTTTACGTTTTCCCGGATAGTAAGCATTTGTATACATTTAGAAAAGATCTAGGTGGCGCCTAATAAAACCCCAAATCTGGCTCGTGATAAAGACCTTAATGGCCGGATCCACTAACACCACTTAAACTTAAGCTTTGCTTATAAACAATCGTTTCTATGGTTTTAACAATTATATCTAAGTTATTAAATATTGCTTAAGCTTAAAGCCGTGTTGGTGGAACTGGTCGTTAGTCATCTATAAGGTAAGTGAGAAACATCTTTCTAGACCCGCTCCTCGAGGTTGAGTTAGTTTGGCTTTTTGTGACGCCGTGTATGACGTAACAATGTGACAGTTAGGTAAATGGAAAGACGGTATAATCTTCAATCGGTGTAGAAAAGAGTTCAGAGCAACTTTTAATCTGTACTATCATCTCTTACAAAAGGGTAAACTTCTATTTAAAAATGTTATTCTTAAAATGTATAAAAAGAACTTTTTCTATTGTCCCTCAAGTAAAGTAACAATAAAAAGCGGACCTAATTCCTGATTTCTTTAAAAGTATAATAAACTGGAAATTCCAAATGTGTTCAATAATGCAAGGGATTTATTTAAAACTAGGCTCTACTACTGTATCCAAGTGGACGAAAAACAGTTTTGTAATCGTTGACGTTGCAATATATTAGATCATTTTTAAGAAGCCTGTGACAAAGACTACTTTTTTCTGCGGTATTTATTGTTTCTACACCTTGTAAATCAAGAGTGCTTGAAGAACAAAAAAAAACGTTAAGTTTCTTTGAACATACTGTAAATTTGAAAAGAATTTTGATTTAAAATCATACCATGTTTCTATTTATGTAATTGTCAATTTAACCAAGGACATTATTTTGTTCAATCACCCTGTATTATCTCTGTAGCTTTGCTACAAAATTAATTAAAACATTCCACGATGCAAGTATTTATCTAAACTTTCTAACAAATAATACCGGACCCCAAATTTCTTTTTAAGGTTTTTATAGGGATGACTTACCCCTACCCAAGAGATAATTTTTGTCGTATTTTAATTTGACTAAATTGCGTTCATCTTCCTATTAAATTTGACTTATCTTAGGGTTTTTTCTTAATCCAACTGGTTTACTTGTAATTTGCTCCGTAACCTTTCAGTTTGGACACAGTGTATACGCATTTAATCTATTTCACTGCAATTATGCATTATGCGTTTCTGTAACTGTAACTGAACGGATGTTGGTGTTTGACTTTAATCACTTTATAAAATTTTTTTTTGCTTACATCTGTTGGCAAATTAAGCTGTAACTTCTACTATTGTTACCGTTAACGCAAAAGAGTGATATTGCTTCTATTATTCATTTTTGCTGAATATTTGTTTTTCCAATTAAAAATTAAAAAAATATATAAATTTGGATATGATCGCTTTCGGTATATCTTCGTCGACTACGTTAGAACCTCCGCAACTAACATTTTCTGAATATTGTGGAAGAGTGACTACTTCGTATTAAAAAAAAATATGTAAATTATATTTATTAAGGAGTGATCAACAATTTATTGCGGTGATTTAATTTTTGTGTTTAACACACTAATGTTCTATTGTGCATGAACAGGATACTCTATTTAATTATTATTCTTTAATTTACAAAATTTCAAAATCTTGGATTCATAATAAAAACGTGGATTATAATTTAACAAAATTTTAATTTTAGAAAATTACATAAACAACCGTACAAATCTTTATAAATATGAATAGAAATTTATATAACGGTATAACGACATTTACGCAACTATAATATTACGCTATAAATTTAATTTCTTTTTAAAACAAATTTAAATGTTCTAAAATTAGACTAACTTTCTACGTTTTATAAGTGACTTGTTACATGCGACTTTGAGGTGTTCTCGGCAGTTACTTCTTGACCCCGGATTGTTTCTACAATGTCTCCTTTTCTCTAAGTTCTTGCTTTCCGTTTATTTCTTCAGATTAAATTGTTCATAATTTTATTCCATTAACAAGGTTAACTGAGTTTATAAGTATAACACGTTTTTTAATAATTAACGAAGAAACTTTTATATTATATCTTTTATGAATGGGTAAGAAATGCACACCCATCTTTCTTCACTGCTCAAAACCGTTTCTCCCTATTTTCACGTACGCACAAAATTGGTATAATCTCTTAACATACAATAAACCACTTATATCTTAGTACTAAACATTATATATAGTTTAACATTTATATATTAAAAATATGATTTTATGCAATTACTGCAACATGTTCAAATTATGGGATAAAATACAAAAAAGAAATCATAACGATACAATTACAATAATTGTATAAAATGAAGTCCGTCTGTTTTATGCACAATAAAATTATTTTAAGAAATAAATGCTCAACCTTATTTAGCATTTCTGGACAGATAGACTGCCGGCCATAAAACTAGAGTCACTTTTAAATAAGAAAAAAGTGAAAAATGATGATTGTCGATAATTTACGATCTAGGTAGGGAACTTCCGCTTTTGAAAAGTAGTTTTGGCTGCATTGACTACCGTAAAACCAACACGAAATTGGGAAAATAGTCCGTTCAAAATGAAAAAAAAATTACTATCACAGACTAACTCTATGCGAATATCAAAAAGAAATGGGACCTCGGGACATAACTGATTCTCTACAAACTGAAAGTCGTTTGTCAATACCCGCTTGAGAATTACTCTCGCCTTGTCGTCATCACGTCTACTGAGCCTGTAAGACAAAATTGCAATTCATTGAAAAACAATAAGTGACTCCATTCCGCTATTGTCCAAGTGTTCTCCTGCAAAATTTTATTTGGAAATCCGGAGTTTACGGGAAAGCGGCGGTTTAGTTGCAACGGTAATTTTGTTATCGTCATCTTTGTTGGAACAGGCAACCGAACGTCCTCGTCCGGATTCATACGCGTGCTGAATTAAAATATTTATTTTGGTTGTAAAGGTTGGCCAATTCAAACGCATATGTGTGTGGGATAAGTTCAATTAGGTAATTAAAGTGTTTCTTATAATATGTTGTTATAACTTGTTAGATATGTTGTGCAAGAGTTTGTAACATATTTTGTGAGACTTGTTCAATCCAGTAACGTTTGGAAAACGCCGTAAATGACTGTTATTAGAAATGCAACAGGTTTAAAATTACTTTCTTTTACTGCATTTTCCACTCGAAAAGTAAAAATATTTGTCGATCATTGAGTGGTTTGCATTCTATAAATTTTAACTTCAACGCTGCTGCTTAAATTGAAATTTGAAACTGGACCTTTGACCTAGTGCCTTCTATGACACCGACACTTTAATCATCACTTAAGGGAAACTATTTGATATTACAAACAATTATTAATCCAATTATATGTAGTGAGGATATACATCCATTCCTGTAAAACTGTCATTGATATACGGCAGATAAGTTTAGAATCTAAGTCTTGACTTTTATTAATTGTCACGTTGTTTGAATTATGATTTATTTTTTTAAGATACCAAATAACATCGGGTTCACAATTCGTGAATTCAAAGGCCGGCGAATTCTTGGTTTATTTTTGTAGTTCTAAATTTGTTGTTGTCTCGCCTTAGCGAATCTCGTTAGAATATACAGGGTATTGGACTTTAATGCAGTAGAGTTGACAACTTTCACCCTTAATATTTCGCTAATAATACATAAACGTCTAATTAATTATTCTTGAAATTTAAGTATGTGTTTGAATTTAAAAATCGTTAAAAAATAATGGACAAATGATATAAGTACCTACTTAATATACCGGCTCAAGTATTAACTGACCATTTGTGTTGATTATAAACTTTAAAATGATAAAGGTTTACATCCGAGTAGTAATGATAATTATTGTCAGGTTAGCATATCCATTGCGATAAAATGAATCAAAGAAATGTTCATTTAGCTTTTGACCTATCTAATTGCAAAAATTATTTCTATATTTCTTAGATAGTGAAAATGCAATAAAAGTGGGTACTTGCGGATTTCCTATTACTTCAGGAAAAGATTTTATCTACGACCACTATAGAAAATTAAGTAGACTAAGTATGTCATTACGCTCGCTGTGCATTATGGTAAACAAATTGCACAGTTAGGAATTTTACATTTCTAACTAAATATCTAGAAGTGCAATCAAAGTTAAAAATTTAAGATGCCAGCATTACACCAAGTAGAAACGCATTTTTAAACTAGAAAAAATGCAGAAACGATTTGAAAATTGCACAAATATTACTACTGCGCCCGCGAGCCTTAAAGTAGAGTTAGTAAAGTTGTTTATAACCTCTGTGTTTTGCGACGTTCCAAATTTGTTTATAAGTTATTCTAAAAAATAACAATTTCTTTAAAAATACGAATTCAGGTAATACAGTAATTGGATAACAACATTTTATTTGGTTATGAGCAATTGCATTCTTATAAGAAATATTTTATTTAAATAAAGGTTGGGTCACTGTAGACAGAAATTCATTGGCAAATGCAAGCCCAAAACTTTCTCGTCAATATTTGGGGGCTATTAAAAATTACAAAAATATAGGATATCCGGGAAAGAAAATGTCATTGAGAAGTTTACTTTTAAAATGGGATATCTAAGTATAATAGATGTAAAATAATAATAGAACCACATGAAATGTGTGTTTTGCGTTGTTTGAACATACGTTCGATCGGTAATTAAAAATCAGTACGACTAATTAATTATATAATTCTCAATATTAGAAATTCTATTCTCAATTCTATAATTTTATGTTAATTCTATATGAAACATGTACACACATGTTTAAGCTCACATTCTTAAGAAGGTGCCAACAAGAAATACTACGTTCAACTTCAATGCTGTTGCGGAACTACTTAGATTTTATAAGTGTTTATGAGAAGAAATGGGGAAAAGTTGTTCAAAGTTGAAGACGACTACATAAATATGGAACGCATTATGGACAGCGTATGTGACAAACTCATAATTCAAGTGAATGGTGATTTCTCCAATATGACTTTTTCTACTGCTGAATTAACAAACTTGTAATTTATTGACAAGAAGGAGTAAGACGATGTGAAAATACTTTTACTACCTTTGTAAACAACAAAAATTTAAATTAAAATTGCCAAATGTAATTTACTATATTTTTTCACAACGACAATAAACTATGATTTTACATTATTCTTTTGCATGGTAGTTGTTTCAAAAATGTTACATATATCATTAACAACCAAGACGAAATAACATAACTGTGTATTTTTGAGTTAGGCTTTTCACTCTGCAGCTGTCTTTTTCGTACAGCTTGGTATCTTTCTATGTTGACTTTACTTCTACTCTACGAATTAACACTTTCATTTAAACGTTTTAAATATTTTTCTAAGAAAAAAAGCAGACGTCAAATTTTCACCATTTCTTAAAAATTATAAATCAATAAAACACCAGTAAAAATTGATGAATCTAGGATTCAGTTTGCACAACCACAAACAGAACATTGTTTCAAACATTACGTCCCACTATTCTTACAGGTGCTGGTAGTGTCTGTTAGCATTAAAAAAACGTGGCGGATGGCACCAGTCAGGTGACCCGGTAGACTATGTGAAAATGTCGAAATAGGTCTGTGCATACCAAATAAACACTTCCAGAGAAAATTGCTTCTGCAATAATCAAGAACAGTAATACGACTTCTACTGCCAGTAACAGTGGAGCTATTCTATCAAATAATAATGTACCAAGCCTTTGCTGATTTTCGGTAACTGTACTGTGGTAATTAAAACACTAACTATATTTCGATAATTTTATTACACGTCAACACTATTGAGTTGGTTGTAGATAAAGTATAATACGTTACTGGAATTGTAAAGCAATTACGTACTCTTCTAATTGTGCACTCGCCGCACAGTCGTACGTAATATGCTTCAATTCTCGTTAAGCAGTTTTTAGAAAAATTAACCATTGTATTTATTTATTCAAATACTGAACAAATTATTATAATTATTATTAAATTGTAATAGGTTTATCCAAAGTAGTGTTTTTCTTATTAAAAGTGTTTTTGTAGGGTTGTATTTACTAAAACACCGTGTACTTTATTCCGAACATCATAACCATGTTTATTAAGAGTAAAACCAAAAACGTACAGATAAGCAATTATAATTTCAACAATATACAACCGAAAACTTTTACAATAAACTTAAATTAAAACACTGACGTTGACGCCTAATTTAGTTGAAAAAGACTTGAAAAATCCGACAGGAAATGAAAGTACAAAATAAAAACTTCTCTTAGTTATTCACCATTATATGTATGTCAAAAATTGTCGATCTTACTTTTTTTATTGATTACGTATTTTAGCGTTCAAGTTTCGGTAGAACGGAAGAATACAATAATTATTTTCATTAATTTTAACAATGCAAAGAAGAGTTCATTAAAACATGACGCTTAAATTAAAATTATAAATATTTCCCCGCCACTTTGGTAAATGATAAAACGGAACAGATTGAGCTTGGTGCTGTTATGCCTACAATTAGCGTTTCGGTCATTAACGCTTAATTAATTACATTTAACGAGTACACTTCATTGATTTTAAACTAGAATTCCAATAATTTCATTTTGCTATTTTGATTTGAGCCTAAACAAAATTTTCTTGTAAAACAATTATATTTATTTCTTTAAAACGTAAATAATGCTTTCCTGTAAAAGAAACTATGGCAAACCGTATTCGATTTCTAATTAAACAGGAATTATTTTTCATAAAAACATATTGATCCAAAGTTTTCGGTAAGGTGTGGAATACTGTTTGGTAAAATAACTTGTATCTACGCCACTGTATTCGGTTTCCTCCAGAAGAAAACTTTGTAAATTTATTTAATTCACAATTTTATTACTATGTTATTAGACGGTAGCTTGTAATCAGTACAACCTGAAGTTGTGTCTAAATCGTAAATTCAACCCATTTATTTAGAAAAGACCCTAGTAGTGCTCGACTTAGTCAAAAATATTTGTTACAGTTTTTGTTGTAGACGAATTTATTTTAGAAAAATTTATAATTGTTTTGGTGCACTTACCCGTAATTTATGTCGGCGAGGAGTCGTGGACAATCTTGAAAAATATAGCTGTTATAAAAAAGTGATTCCAAGAAAAGGGCGTCACTCTATGAGTCGTATGATTCTTAAGCAGTAAGGACTTAAGATGTTAAGCAAAAACTGTTAACAAAAGAAACATAATTTTACTGAGCTTCTCTTGGGCTACAGGTAAACACACACAAAATATAAATATAATCGTAGATAATAACAATCGAGAACAATTTTATTCATAGTACAAACTTAAATTAAATATTAAATATATCTTGAATAATTCCCTAATTTTGAATAAATAACCGATTTAACATTTAACTCAAATAATAAAATACTGCCGTAAACAAACGTGTAATTAATTTGTCGGGGGATTCCTTGAGCACAAAAATTATTACAAACTACGGTAGGGGTAGATTGAAATGTAAAGAACCTGTCACGTGAATCAATCTGCAACGCAAATCATAAAAATATACCTTACTATAAATGTATTTATTAAACTAGAGTATAATTTGAATAACACTACAAACGAAATTACGAAATACACTTCGTTGTTGCCCTTAATGTGAACAGTAGACTCGTCCGTTTCATTTTCGTTCACGGCGCAGGTCACGTGACAGGTTCTTTATATTTCAATCGGCTTTTAAATAATAATTAATTTTGGTTGTTAAAAATTGGTTTTGAACATTCTTGTATATAAGTTCTCAACAGTAATTGCGTCTAAAGAGATATCTCAAAAATATAGACTAATTTAGCTTTTGAATTGAGTTACTTTTGTTAGGATTTGTTACATCGTCTAGGTATATTCTAGACTGTTGGACGTCAACAATCAAGAAAGAAGAAGAAACAAAGAGCAAACACTGGCTTGTTTACAAAGGGGATAGACTGTGGTCAAAGTGGAAGGTCACTTAATTATTAATAATTTGCAACAGCTCTAATGTAGAGAGACTGCGACTACTTTAATCTTATAGGTTATAACATCCCAAAAATAACGCCATCAAGAGAAAAATGGAGCAAAATTTTATTCATGGGCTAGTTTTGCCTTGAGGTGATAATTTTAATTTCCCCAGGTGGTAGTTCTAAAACGATTGACAAAATAACGCTTGTATTAATAAAGATATTTTTTAAACTTACGGTATTCAGCAGTGTGCAAAGGCCAAACAAAAGAAATGCAGCATTAAGTCACGGCGGAACCCGTCAAAACTTAATAGTCAGTAAACAATTGGAAGATTTTGTTTAATAAACAGAAAATCTTTCTCTTTTTACTACAGAAAAAAAACGTGCACACTACCCAATGCTACGCACCAAAATATAAAAACTGCCAATTTCATAAAGCTAATATTCAAATAAATTTTTTACGCTACCTGTTCCTTAACTAACGACTAATCTCGTCACTTAAGTTGCTTATACGTTAGGCATAAAACATGGCAAAAACAAATTTATTAAACAAAATTCACAGAGGAGAAAAAGGCAAAGGATGTAACAGAAAGAAAGCTGTAGGGAAAATATCTAGAAGTCGCATCAGAAACGTTACAATTTTCTGCTCCAATTGTGTTATCAAACCACGTTACTGCAGGAAATGTTTTAATTTTGTCGATAATATAAGTTAGTTTAATTGAAAGTTGTGTGCTATAAGTATTTGTGTTTCACTTTTCTTTTTTTATATCTTTTATTTTAGTTATCTAATTTTATGTTAACTGCTATGACCGTGTATTAGAAACAAAAAAAGTAAACTAGGTTACTAGATCATAGCCGACACAATTGCAGACACTTTCATTAAAACCGTTTCGGTATAAAAAACTCACGCATTGGAGTGAAGTTTCAGCGAGGGTGTTAAAATTTTATTTGAGTGTACGCAGTACAAACTTTTGACCTGGTGCTCTATTCATCATCGATAACCTGGGTCGTGGCTTTGAAGAAACTATCCGATATAACAAAGATCACTAATCCAATCATATGTTGTGATGATATGTAACCGTTCCTGTGAAGTTGTCACGGATATACGTCAGATAAGTCCGGTTTTAAGTAATTTAGTTATTTTCTGACGATTAAATAAACAGTTTTGCTTTTATTGTTGAGCATATTTTGGTGTGTATCTATGCTTTATTAAATATCGTTTAATTAAACTGCTGTTATTTCTCAATGAGTTTCTTTTCTCAAGCCTTGCTACTTGAAAATAATTACTAAGATCGTATTAGTGCTGCTTTAGAAGTCTTCGACTACACTCTTTGTCGCATCCCTACGACACACTCTATGACATTGGAACTGCTGTACGTTTCTACCATAACGACAAACCTGTAACAAGTTTTTAAATGATTTATTTCTTGTCATGGAAAACTTTACTTAATCAAAACTGACAATGCAATAATTTTCGAGGTGTAAATCAACACTAAAAGCCATTATATAAATATTGCTATTCAAAATCATATCTGTAATTATTTAATTCATAATGGTGTTAAATGAGAATTCATCATACCCTATGATCGTTATCAACGAGGTATAACGGTTGATCTGGGTAGAGCCTCCATTAAAAGTTTTTTAACTTGCAGATAAGTCAGAAACTTGCAATTTGGTTCGAGGCATAATTGATCATTTTTGTTCTTTTTTAGACCTTCAGCTGTACAGGGTGTGCCAAAAGTTGCTATCAACTTTCTTATTCTAAATACAAATCTACAAATACTTTTACATGGGTGAAATAGCCATTATATATCCTGAATTATGTTAGCTCATCTTTGTAGTAGTTAACAAAAAAAGTTGTCTCTCGTTTATAAGATTATAAAATTAAATTTATGGATCAGTTGGATGAAAATCCAGGCTAGCTCCTAATGCCCTACTGGTGGTTCCATTTTGTACCATATTGAAACATGTAATTTTCAAATATTACAATTAAGAATGATCACAAAATCCTCTTCTGCTTTTTTACGTCATTCGAGAAAAAATTGAATTTTAGGGTAGATTGTTTAAGCGTTTTCTAGACCCAATCCTCAATCCCAATCTTGTTCAAGTTATTCAAAAAAAATTAAGAAATATTTTATAGTAAGGATGCCGATAAGATATCGGGGTAATTGCAAATTGGTGATTAATAAAATTAATTCCATACTAAACACGAACATTATACTTTTTTACTTTAATTAACCTCTTATCAGCGTGGTTTAAGATTTAAAAAAAATTAATACAACAAAAATTTAATATCGATTGTACAATCTTTTATCAATTTTAAATAGATTTAAATAACGCTTCGTGTACACTTCAACGCAACTAAACTATGTCCGCTACAATGAACGATTTATATAGAAAAAATTTTAACCTAGATTTTATTTTAGTGCTAGTTGCGACTTTCGACTACTTTGGAACAGTGACCGCTTTGTTTCCCACAATGTCCTTTGTTTGATATAACGTTGACGTTTTCTTCTTAGATTAAAAATTTTTTTTATAATTTATTAATTTACGAAGCACTTGCTTTATTATCAAAGATTATTCGATTTTATATACAACATTGCGCTAGTTTACTACAAATGTCGCTGGTTTTCTACGATGCGCTGCTTTTTATGTAATTATAAATATACTGAGTTAATGAAATTTATAAATATAAACACGTATTTAAAGGCTTAACGAGGTAATTGTTTTACACACGTCTTAACTACACATCCCTTATGGTTCACTGCTTTCAACCGTCTTCTCCTCACTTTCACTTCGTTTTATCACGTACGCAAAAAATCGATTTATCCTCATAGCATACAATAAACAAATATATCTTAATACTAAACAATACAAATAGTTACGCACTTAGTCAATGAGGATATGGTTACTGTATTGGTGAAAATAAAGTGTGTACTAAACTCCCGTCATTTATCTAGTTTATCTTCAGTACTAAATACTCGAGTATCATAGAAAACAGATTGTCTCTTTAACACCGTTTTATGGTTGTAAAATAAAATTTTTGGAAAAGATGAAGCCTGAAGGTTATTCCTGAAATACAAATCGTTAAAGTGGTTTCCAGGTTTTCTTAATCTTCATTAGTGCTCATCAACCTCCCTCTTCCGTCTTGAACTTTGGGCGTGTTACAAAAATATTGTGTTACGTTCCGTACTGATTAGTACAGGGTGGGGCAGAAAAACCTATCCAATTTCAAATTCCTTTTTCTCAGAAGAGGGAGCAGGTAGAGTAGTGGGGTAGGTAAAAACCGTTAGAAAGCCGGTTTTATGCTATTTGTCAGTAGTCAACATGCCTTGGTCTGGTGAACATCGTGATTTTGTTATTGAGCGGTTTATCGAATGCGGCGGTTCGATAATTGCTACACAACGTGCTTTTCGAATTCATTTCGGACTCGGGCGTCATGATCCTGTTCCACATTACGCTACGATTAAAGTGTGGGTGTCAAATTTTAGACAGACGAGTTCAGCATTAAAAAAGAAGTCGCCTGGACGTCCCAGGACAGCAAAAGGACCTGAAACTGGCCAATGTGAGAGCCGCGATTGAACGTTTCCCGCGTCGTTCGGCGCAAAAACATTCGCTCGCTTTGGCGATTTCCAACCGCAGTATTCGGCGCATTTTGCACCGGAATCTCAAAATGCACCCCTATAAAATGGTTGTTGCACAGGAATTAAGTGAAAGGGATTTTGAAACCCGTACAAATCTGTGTCGCGATCTCCGAGAACTCCCAAACGACGATGTTGTGCTCTTCACGGACGAAGCCCATTTTCACCTTTGTGGTGTCGTTAACAGGCAGAATTTTCGATATTGGAGTGACGAAAATCTTCGAGAAATCCATCAGGAACCCCTCCATTGCCCAAAAGTGAGTGTGTGGTGTGCTGTTTCCCGCCTAGGCGTCTGGGGACTTTACTTTTTTGAAGAAAATGTGTGGTTTCAACAGGATGGTGTAACCGCGCACACATCGCGACGATCAATGGACATTCTCAGGGAACTGTTTCCCGGTCGCCTCATTTCCCTGAGAGGTGATCTTGGCTGGCCGCCGCGCTCACCGGATCTCACTCTATGTGACTTCTTCCTTTGGGGTTACCTCAAATCGAAGGTTTACCAGCATTGACCAAGGACCCTTCTTGCTTTACGAAAGGAAATTGCTCGGGCAATTGAAGAAATTCTTGTGGAAATGACGGTGAAAGTCATGGAAAGCTACCGCGAGCGCCTAAATCAGTGTATCCGCTCCCAAGGACGACATTTGGGTGATGTGCTTTTCAAAACTTAAATTTAAAAATGGCATAAAATTTGCGATATGTTAATAAAAAAATTTTTTTGACAAGTTGAGTGGTTTTAATTTTATTACGTTTTGAAATCGGATAGGTTTTTCTGCCCCACCCTGTACATGTTTAAATCGTGTAGATTTCAAGGAGGCCGGTTATGGTAAAATAACTTCTATTTACGCCACTCTATAGCATCCCTTCTAGAAGGGTACATTGTAAGGAATATAGTTGATAACACGCATTTGTACAGTAGTGTACTTACACTTAAGTTCTCTCAGTATTGGTGAGTTCTAAAAGAACAGAACAGATATCGAGTTATTCTCGGTGTTCGTTTGCTATATTATAATCTCTTGCAAACTTAAAGCAGGCGATTCGAGAGTGTTATTTATACCAACACTTAGTTGGCTATAATAATAAAAGAATTGACTTATATAACTGCCTACATATCTGTCGACAAACTTGCTTTAATGCAAATGCATTTTCGAACGTGTTACGATAGCATAAAAGACACTAGATGTCGCAACACTTATTGCTCATTATAAATTAATGGCGATTGTTGTAGTTATCCTTACGCAATAGTTTAAGTTATTATTTCAATTAAAAATTAATGGTTTTTGAAAAATTTTTTAAAAATTCAATGGTTTTGAGAAATTCTTTTTAAATAATAAAGTGTTTGTACTGATTTATAGTTTTGCAGTAATTAGTATTAGGATAGGTTCATATAAAGCATTTTCATTTTATTTTGTTTATTAACTAACATTTCTGTGTTCTTTGCATGTAAAGTGTGTTGAGTAAATGAAACTTTAAAACAGGAAATAGCTCTCGAGGCCGGTTGACCTCATATGAGTCTAAGGGTTAAGCAAATGTCTTTCTGTGTTTTTCCCTTTGTATTGTACCAAAAAATACAAGAACTAATTAAATAAGAAAAGTTTTTGATTCAGTTGAATAAAAATTATGTAAATTGTCAAAAAGTGTGAAATGACAGTCGCCAATATTTTATGTGTATATTTTTAAGGTTGACTACTATTTAGTTTCAAGCATTCGAAGCAAACAAAGACTTTGGGTCTAGGACATAAAAATCTTTTATGGTCAGTAATTTTCTAATAGAATGAAAGCTTACAATTTAATAAGATCTGTTCTTTATTTGTTTATAATTTTCATTAAAAATCGTAATTATATTATTTCATTTTAATATTTAAAGTTCCAATACCGCAAAAGCTCTTAATTGCTCTTATTTTTAATTTTAAGTTCAACAACAAATATTTTAAAATTAAAGAGGTTTGTAGTAGTAATATGGATGTTTGTAAAATAAATATAAACTCAAAATTTTTTGATTAAAACAATTGTTTGAACTGAATTTTGATTTATACTTTCTTTTGCTTTAATTCATAACAAACTTATTGAATAACTTAAAACTTTTGCTGACGACAGTCAAGAAGTAAATTATCTTTGAGATTAGTCCTAACAAGTGCATAATTTATGTATAAATAAGTAAACCGCAGCTCAGTAATTAGTAGCATGATAATCACTTAACACCAATGTAGCCAACAACTTTGTTAAAATTTTATGAAATTATAGGATACACAAATTTTTTGTTAAGTTTAAGTTGAAATTACAAATTTTTTAGGAACTAATCACTAATATATTTAAGTTACATAAATATTCAGCTAACTGGTAATTTGCACTTTAACTTAAACTCATTTTTTCGTGAATTTTTTTTTCTTAAAGTCTACAGTAATATGTATAAAATTTAAATACTAAATGATTATGGTAGGTAATAAAATCAATGATTCTAAAAAAACTTTTTACAAAATCTGCTTTTTAATTTTTCCAATTACATGAAACCATTTTGAATGTTTAGAGAGTTAACAAACATTTACCGCAGAACTCCACATCGCTCTAATACTAATAAACGTCAGAGAACGTATGGAATGTATGGATACGTTGTAAAAAACCAAAAAAATGCGTAAAATAAATATTTTTCAAAATTGTATGTAGTTTAACGGGTATTTTGGCTCGATTGATTTTTTCTAAAATCAAATAATCTGAACAATGGTATTACCGACATCTTATTTATAATATGGATTACAAATCAGATACGTTGAAGAAAAATACACATTTATGAAGAAAATGTAAGTCTTTATACGAACGCTACCCACTACACAGCGTCGGACAAAACGAGGTATTGTGCGGCTAAATTTTTTAAGACGAGTTAAAAATTCTCACTCTCGCAAAGCGAAAATCAAAGTACGTTTAAAAAAAAATGGTCCAAACAAAAGCTACAGACAATATAACTTCCAACAATTTTTCCTTCAACTTTTTTTGTATACTTGATATTGGTGGAGATATTGTTACAACAATTAGTGTCACTAGATTGTAATTATTTATTGAATCAAAAATAGTTTAATTAAAAGTTGTGTATAATTAAATTACAAACAACTTTTTTATTTAAAACAAAAATGTATGCATATTTAAAAACGTCGCTTTTGGCTATATAGAATGTACCAAAATCTAATCAGATCTGCGTAATTAATAAATAAGGCACAATAATAAGAATTAAAAGAAATGGTACGATAATTCGAAGTAACTTTCTCGAATCGTTACTTAAATTACCAATCTTAATTAATGTATTGACATGTACTCATTCTAATTGCACTTTGAAGGGAAAATTATTTTGCAATCATTTTACCAAAAATCTTTCCAAGAAAAACTGATAGAGCCATTTTGTTGACTACATAATTTATTAACTACGTACCAATTTTCAAAAAATTTTATCAAGCCGATTTTGGGTAATCATATTTATAGGTCAAAATTGGCTAAAAAATTCATAGAATTTATAACGTAATTTGTTGTCCAAAGAACTAATTTTGAAGAAAAGTGTTTTAGTCGTTTTTCAAAAAATTTAATGGATGGAGGTTTTATTCTGAAAAACCAACGTTAGTAGTATGTAAATATTATAATGTACTATACGTTTGCAAATTTTAAGTAAAATAGATAAAGCCGTTGTCCAAAACATAGATTTTTTCAATTTCATACATTTTAAGGGTAGAAAAAAAAAGTATTACTAAAAAACCTTTAAAAACAGTATATAATTTCAGGTACAAAGAATTAATTTTGAAAAAAAATTCTTTAGTCGTTTTTAAAAAAGTAATTTAAGGGAGAAAATTATTCTGTAATTATTATTATTAATTTTTTAAAAAACGACATTTGTTGTAAACAAATATAAAATACACAACAAACTACACGATATGAGTTATTTTAGTAATAACTTAATAGAACCGTTAAACTAACTACCAACCGTTCTGTATGATACGCCACTGGTTGGACGTGGTTGGAGGATTTTGTAATCAATGGACAGTGGATAATTGAATTTCTAAGAACTCACACACAAATAAGTGTAGCGATTACTGACATTAAATAAACTTTCACATTGCGTAACGGCACTTAACGATAAATCTAACGGAAAACTAAAAGTGCAATCACATTATACTAATATTTGTAACATCTTTCAAATCACATCGGTCAAATACAAAGCGCAGAAATCATGTAGTTAAATTTACGCCAGAATACAAATACAACCGCGTTTTTTAAATCAAATTATAACGTAAAGCATACACAATTTCAACTTATCTGACTGTTGATGATTACAATGAAAAGTAAGTCTTTTTGTATTCCAAAACAAATAAGTATTATCTTTTCTGTTTTTTTATGTTTTACTCATGATTTAATTACTTTATCAATACCGGTCTTAGTTTATGCTACAATAAGAAAAATGTTTAATACCTCTGCAAGTTTGCCATTAGTTTCTAAAGGTTTCGTGGTAGAAGCATGTTTAATCAAAGATATCTACAATCTAGTTACTAAACAAAACACATTCGTGCGAAACAAAAATTAAACAAGCAGTTTATAAAATTCAAAGAAAGTGCTAAAGCATTAAACTGTGGATTTGGTGTCCCAAAAATAAGTTACACTGGATCAGCAACATTTATGAAAAAATGTTATCGTAAGTCTTTGTTTTTTTATTATCGGTTTTACTAAGATAATCCAATTTAACGGTACTCGATGGAAATCATTTGGTAAAAGCTGTGTAACTGAAAAAAGTTAAGAGCCGTTGATGTGAAACACGCCATTCTTCTTCTTAACTCTGTTGTAAGCTTTCTTATGTCTTTGGAGTCTCTCACTACCATGACCCAAAGGAATTTAAGACTATTGTATGTTCCAACTACGTTACAAAACATTTTTTGCCAACAGTGTTTCATTGCCTTGAACACTTTTTGAATAGTTGATAACATCTTGATTCTGACGCCTGTACATGTTAGCTGAATTAACTGAGGAGTTTCTTGTTTGAGGAAGATATACAAAGTTGGATGCAAAGATCTGAGTTGCTATTTTACTAACCATTTTTAACACATTTGTTAAATTTCTAAAGTCGCTGAATTCAATTATGTATCAGGTGCAGTATCTAGACGATTAAGTACTCCTTTGACTGTACTGTATGTCGCACTTACTGTATCTTGATGTACACAAAGTGTTATCATCTTTAATTTGCTTAATTGGGTGCGCTATATTTTTATTCTCTAGGTAGAGAGTTTATTGTACAAAATAAGGAATAAATTATTCTGATTTTTTCAATTCACAAATTAAAATACTGACGTACTACTACTATTACTCCTGCAGTTTTATAAAAGCTGAGTTACAACACCACAGACAACCGCGTTGCCACTGTAGTGTTTTTTTAACTTTTTTTTGTTTATATTAAAAAATGCTAATTTTATTTTAAAATTGAGTTGTTAGAGACAAATTGTAAATTTAGTATTAAGTTGCACAGTACCAACTTTTTCTATAGTTATTAATATAACGAGAATGTCATGCAATATATAAAGCACGGGGACGTAGCCAGGTGATGAGGCAAAGCCGAGTCACCTCTGCAACATCCTACTCGGTTTAAATTTCTTTTGCTCACTACATATCCCAAGTGTATGTGTTCCTTTGGTTAATTCGTTGACAACTGTTGCCTTTAAATCGCCTATAATTAAAGATATATTTTGTTTTTTGTATATTTTAATGCTTTCCTCACGTCATCATGTTATTCCATGTAATTAAGCTTTAGCCTATTCGGGAAATAAATAAATAAATTATAAAGTTGTTTAATGGCTTTGTCATTGCTGTCTCTTGTTGTCGCATAAAATTGTACTATGTTAAAACCACAAAGTGCATTTATTTTTAGCATAGCAACATTGCCTAATATGGTAGAAATTTGATTACCGAATTTTGAGTAGCTTTTATTATTGTAAAACTAGCGTCATTGTAAACTGTCATCACCAATGTAATAATCTGATGTTTATTTACTGTTTTTTATCAACCATCTTCACGTTACTTTGCTTGACCATCTCAGTTTGTTGCATCGGAATGTATCAACATTTAAAAATTGCATTTTTTTAATTACATCAATTATATGTCTATACGAATTGTTTATTTTAATTTTAGTTGTTGAGTAATCTCGTTACTTACTCTACAGGAGTTTTGGTGGCTGTTGACCTGAAACGCTCTGTAATCTTCTCCTATCGGATCTTGGTTGCCGATACCATGATCAGTACGAAATTTGACGCCACTTGTTTGTTGGGTATATAATAAGGTAGTTGCTTGTTGATTTCCTCATCGCAGTATTACAGCCAGGTGCTAGACGTCTAAAAGTATATGTTGGCAAACATATTGTCACCTCTGTTTAGTAAAAATTATTTTTTTTTCGCGTCAATTATTTTGGTGGGTTTGCTTTAAAAAGCACGTATGTTATCGATCCCACGTCTGCTGCAATATTTATTTCTCTTGTCATTTAGTATTTTTAAGTTTCTTGTGCTCACAATTAAGTTAGAAAGAAATGATTATTTTGATTGGTTGCTTAGCTGACTCAATAAATTCTTTGTTTGTTCCATGACAAAACGTGTAAATCGTGTTGTTTAAAAAATAAATTTGGTCTAAACTCAACCGTAAAATTACATCCTACAGTTAAATTCTGTGCACTGTTATCGTGTTAATTTATAGGTTTTCTAGTGTATGTAAAAATTCATATAGGGAGATGCACTCCCCGAGTTTGTGTTTTTATATTTTTAAAATCAGTCTGTAAACAAATTTAAAACTACAAAGTACTATTTAACTAAAAACAAGTACAAAACTGTAGCGGATTATAATTGTTATTTTTAACAATAGCTAAATGTTGAGCAATGTGAGTAATGTTTTTCAGGTTCTTGCAAACTTCTTGACTTTCTTTTATACTTGGAAACTAATTATAGAAATGCAATTTGGTTCTAGGCATTTATCTATTAATTCAGCGTAATAAACTGTTCCTGTTAAAGAATTAAAATGTAACGACAACCGGATTGTTTGATTCGTCGGAAGAAAACAAAACAAGTGTAAGTAAAATGATTGTTTACTCCAAAAAACTTCCGTGTTTAGTGCTTGGTTGCGTAGTTAAGAATAAACAAATTAAAATAAGACGTTCTGTCGTATTTTTTTGTTTTGTTATGTTTTATTGTCTCAAACAAAACGAAGTGGATTGGGGGTTGTAAATTTCAAGTTTAAAGCTGAATTAATTATTATTTTTTGTTAAAAATCTTGTATTGCAATTATCTTTTAGAATGCGTTTAATGTAAAAGAACACGGCCGTAGTGTAATCAACGACTTTGTATGATAAGCTTGCATTTCAGTAGAATACCACACTTAATTTATGTTTCCTTCTTTAAAAATGTTTTTTCAAGTGTTTACGTTTTTCCAGGAATTTTAGTAAGCATTTGTTGTACATTAAAAATATCTGGATGGCGTCCAATTAAACGCCAAATCTGAATCGTGATAAAGACCTTTAGTCATCTATAAAAGTAAGTGAGAGACATTTTTCTAGACTCACCTCTCGCCGTTAAGTTTGTTTGGCACTCTGCGACACCGTGTTGCGTTTTAGTTCCATGACTTAATAATAAGACAGAAGTCATCCTTCTGCAACTTTGATTCATTAATGACAAATCTGCTTCCTATGTCATGCTAGTTTTGGTCCGCCCGTGGTATGTTATTTTCATTCCACTGTCTGCCATCTAAAGAGGCGCTAGATAGGAGGATTTACTCTAAATCTCCTTGTATACAGGGTGTCCCGATAGTCCGTGTACATAGAGCTACTGAAGATTTCACGGACTAAAATATTTCGATTTAACCTAAATTACTTCATAAAAAAATTTTTTTTGGTTTTGTTTTTATTTCATTTTACAGTATACATTATGTCACGCAAGCTCGTTTTTTACTTAATACGTCATTTTCTTATAATTGTATTTACATTTCGACAATGTCTATCGGCATGACCATACATTATAAATTTAAAAGCTTGTAACGGTTGCAGTTCACTAATAACTAATAGATAAAATTTAAGGTGACGGCTCTAGCGATGCAACCTAGAAAAGTAGGAACACAAGAATATTGGGCACGAAGTATCGTACTAAATGCTTGGAGGATCCCAAATCTATAAAAGTTAGTACAGCAGTGTCCGGCTACAGTCGGTGAGATGGGGAAGGTCCTTAGGAGATCTAAAAAAAAATAACTACTGAATAATGTGGCGCCACCTGCTGGGTAACGAAAAGAAATAAAACCGATCAGCAGGAATTTAACTGGTTTTACTTAAAATCTAACACGCTACAACAACTGCAAAAGACACATAAATATAACCCATACAATTTAAAATATTAGGATTATTTAGTAGGAACGACAAAGTCTGTCGCATAGAACTTGCATGCATTAGCAATAACCAATTACTTGCCGTACGCAATTTAAAATTGGTGAATAAGAAACTTGCCGTACACTGGTCACGTACACGCGGTGGCTTAAAACTAATAATATAGGATGTAGCTTCCGCCAATCCAAAATGCATTTTAATTCAGCGTACCCTTTGAAACTCTAAAGGAGTTCGTGCCAACAACACTAGCGTGAGATTATGGAGGCTACCCTGAATCACAAATCGTCTTAAATACTGAAGATAACTACTAAAGGTATGACCGTTTGATGTCGCGTGTACTTAGATTTCGAACGCATGCAAAATATGAATGGGTTTCTTAAAACAATTAGTTATCTGTTTATGGTTGTACGTAATGCTAATAACGACGGTCCTTGCTAACGACACAACTATTTGAAGATCAGAATGAGTTCGCTGGGAAATAATAGAAGACCCAATTCTAGAAATCGAAATTGTCGTTATAAACAGCAGGCGCCCCGCGTGCGGATTCCCTGAACCGTTGAAGGAGATTTGGCCAGGTGTCTCCGAGATCGGCGACAATACAAAGTCAGGCACGTTTTGTGTTACAAATGGAGTTGTAATTGCTCGTTTCAGCGTTTCCAGGAAATATCCTGACCTGCAATTGTGAGAAGGATTTGAGGTCCAAACACGTGCTAAATTATATGTTGTAATTAGCAATTAATAAAACCGCTAAATCCACCAAAATAATAGCAAAGAAACTTACTTACGACGTAAATAGTCGGTATATTTTTCCACACTCAATTATTGTAAAATTATTGAAGCCACATAGCTGTTTTATGTTTAATTTTTTAGTTTTGTACAGCACGGCTATCCGCCCAGGAACAAAGAACGTATTTTAAGATGTCGACCCACCGCTATGAGTAGAAACCAAAATTACTATTCACCAATCGGAAAATTCGGTTCAAAGCGCGGTAAATTTGATTCGTGTTGCAACGCGCAACTTAAAGATTTCAAACCCTAACAAGCTCTAAAATGTTTACAATTATCTAAGTTTGTCACCACTCTATGACCTTAAAATGAAATTTTATTTAGGTAAGTATTCCTCCAAAAATTCAATCTAAAATAAAAATGGTATTTTAGGACCCCTTCAGTGTGGAGATAGAAAAACAAGGGCAAAACGTCGGCAACCACATCTTTTTGAGTTGTCTGTTTTTTACCTCCACATTGAAGGTGTCCCAAAAGACCATTTTTATTTTAAATTTAATTTAGTTTGTTATGTGCTGATGCGTTTAAAATTTTTGTTTATGTTATAACATTTATATTGTGAGTATTTAACTTTTGTACACCTTAATTTTAATTTTGTTACGGGGGGTACTGGGTTTTTTGGGATGAGAATTTGAAATACGTTCTGATTATTGTGGTAAAATGTACCTTCCTGTATCAAGTTTGAATATTTTTGTACTCCAACTTCTTCTGCCTCAAAAAAGTATACTTAATAATTGTCACCCCGAGCAACAATTTCTGAGATTTATTGTTTTATTTTTAATTAAATAGACAAATTCGCTATTGCTTTCCTTCACATTTTATTCAGGCTTAGGTTCAAATTAATAATTGAGCAAAGGGGCGAAGTTTCGGTTTAATTGATTTTACCCTCTCCTCTTAACTTAAACGAACCTTTAATATTATACAAAAATTTAAATACTATTTCATGTGTTTTAATACCTGAGCTGAGTTGTAATAAGTCTAATAATTCTGACGTGTATGGTTTTACTTTGAAATTCAATTAAATGTTTGCTTTTATTTTAATAACTTTTAAAAAAATAATAAAGCACCAAAATTACATTCTAGCAACTAATTGGCACCCTAAAGCGTGAAATTTTGAGACATTGCTTTTGGCATTCTTGTCATTGAATGTTCGTAATAGTTGGCAACTTATAATAAGTTTAAATTGTTTTAAAAAAAAATATTAACAATAAATAATTTTACATATATAACTTAATTTAATCTTTAATTTCATTGCAAATATCTAACTTAAAAACACAAAGTTTAGATATAAAAAAATTAAATAATCTGATTGTTGTTTGACTATTTATGATGACTTCTAAAAAAAAGCTTAAACGTAAATAATATTTAAATAGTATTTGTTCACCTTTAATATATAGGTTTAAGCTTAAATTATCTACTTTATCAGTAGCTACTCGAGACTATAAAAGCAAAACTATGTCACACACATTTATTATATCAAATACAAAAACAAAACATCAATCACTCAATAGAAACTATGTTAAAGTTTGAATAGAAATACCAAATAGTAAAACTAAATCCTATACAATGCAAACACTTAACACAATATGTGATTTTATGATGATATTGTAAATTTAAATATTGCAAGAAGAACATAATAAAAAAACTTTGTTTACTAGTATGTAGTAGCTCGTTAACATATAGCCTTTTAAAGGCCATAGTATTTAGAGAACATTAAAATAAAAACCTGTCTGTTATTTTAAAACCTTCTTATAACCTAATTTATTAAAATAATAAATATTTTGTGTATATTGAAACAATTGTTTTAAATATAAGACATTACATACACTGCCGGACAAAAAATCCTGGACACCTAAAATTTACCTTATTTTTGTAGCTGATTTTTTTTTAAATTGTAGTCTGATTTATTAGGAATGTGAGTGTGTAATAAATTTCAATTTTTATTAAATACAGAATCTATCTTTTTTTTTCAAAAATTTGGAACGTTCTGTGAAGTATACCCGTAGTAGCAGCTAATTAAAAGTAAGGGATAATTACAACACCATCTAATTTTAACATTTTCTTTTTTATTGCTTTTTTTTCAATCTCTGCTGTTAGAGGATATATGCAGTTTTAAAACGCACATGCAAGAAAAGTGACCTACTTAAATATTATCCATTAATATGGACATAAACTTTATATAACACGTGTGAGATTTTCTTGGTCAAAGAATCAAACGTAGACAACCTCGACCGGAGACGTTGAATAACCTAAGGGTGACGGTGCAGGACGCATTTGTACAACAATGAACTTAAACTTGAGTTCTCTCACTCCTGAAGAGTCCCAAAACGACGAAACAGCTGTCGAGTGATTCTCAGTGTTTGTTTGCTATTGTACAAGCGATTTGAGTTTTTACTTTTGCTAACGCTTATGTTGGCTATAATTATTGAAGAATCGATTTATGTAACTGCTTTTACATACCTGTCGACAAAATTTCATAATTTAAATTTTTCTTAAATCAGTTTTTCTAATTTAGTTTGCTTGTACGATATTGGGGTGTGTTAATTAAATTTTTTTTTAAACTAATTAAAAATTGCTGTTAATAAGAGTAACAATTTTGTCACGTATAGCATATTTAGATGCTTTTATGGTACATTTGTTACGTTATTGTATTAATTTTTTTGTTTCTTGTTACTTGAGCACTTTAATGGCAATTTCCTTGAATATAAGGCTGTTAATTAATTTTATATTTATAAAAGCGCTAATTTTAATTGTCTCGCCTATATAAATTTGATTATAGTTTAGATAAAGCATCAAAAGCATGTCTTAAAATGTTTCAGAAGTACTTTATAGAATAGAATCGTTTATTTTGACCTTTATTCTTAAACAGAAGAATTCAGCTCACAACATTATATACATAAATCAATAAGTGCAATAACAGAAAAATGTATAAAGATTACAATAAATTATTGACTTGCCCCTCCTCATCTATTTATTCAAACTTAATTATTTTCCTTTTTTTCTTCTCCATCCAATCTCTTCTCTCCATTTCATCCTTTGTCTATTCGATCTCTTTCCCCTTATCTCTTAGCAATATCCTTTAATTTCATCCTTCAACTCACAATTCATTACATCTTTCTTTCATAAGGTCCCCTCTTCATCTCTACCCAGTCTGTACAATTTTTCCTTGTCCTTACACCAGTATTTATTTTCCTTTTTCATTTCCCACTCTAAATGTTGCTATCACTCGTTTCTCCTTCAATGCTTTCTTTCTTATTATATAACAAGGAATCGCAATATTTTCATTATATTTTCCCTCTTTTATTCTTGATCTTCTCTCTTGTATTTGTGTATCTTAATCTGTTTTTACTATTTCTGCTTCCATACCTTTTTTTTCTCTCCTCAATCCTTTTATCTCCCCTCTCCTTTCTTTCCAACATTTGAATTTCTTTCTCTTTCCTTCTTTACATCTTTTTGTACCACGCATCCTTCTATCTCCGCCTTTGACTATTCTTTCGAATAACCACTGCCTTTTTTCTAAATCCTTCTTAAATACTCTATCCCCTAATTTCCTTATTTTTTCACTATCCTTGTTATTGTATTTTAGAAAATATTCTTGAGGCTTGTATTTGTCCACGAACTCCATTTCTTCCTCTTCTTTTCTCTTTTGCATATTAGTTTAGAGTAATGGATATTACAATAAACTAATTAATTACTATTAGTGTAGTTGGTGATAAGAATTTTTTATTGTTTTTAGTTTTTTTTAATGTTTATAATTTTTACTGTTCAGATTAACTGTTTAAATTTTTTATTTTGTAGAATAGGTTATTATACATACTGCTTAGAATGTTAGTGTCGTTTTGAAACTGACATTGTCTTCGTAGACATTGATGAAACTCATCTCTGCGATCAATTTTTATAATTAGGTTTAATATCCAAAACCACTAGATTGACAAAATTAAAAGTATGTCCTTCCTGTATTATCGTTTTTTTTTGAGCAATTATATTTGTGATTTTTTATTCTATTAATCAGTTTCTGTTTTATTTGACCAACATATACCTTGATCCCAGAGATAACTTTTATCAATGTCTGCGAAGACAATGTCAATTTCGAAAAAGACACTAACAATCTATGCAGTATGTTTAATAACCTAATCTACAAAATAAAAAAATAATTTTGAACAATAAAAATTATAAAATTAAAAAATAAAGAATTCTTATCATTAACACTAATAGTAATTAACTAATTTAATGTAATACTCACCACCCTAAAGTAACATGCAATTAACCTTGTAACTGCTAATAAATCTAAAATTTTAATTTTTTTTGGAAAAATATGTGTGGGATATTACTGCACCAGTTTTTTTTCAGTAGTTCTAGTAACGTCGTAGAACGTGTTCACAAGTAATTATTTATTTATTATGATAATACAAAATTAGAAAATGTAAAATTTGAACGTAATGAAATACCGACTTTAATCAAAATAGTAAGAGAAACTGACTGCTTTTATTAAAACAATATGATTTGTTCCTTTTCATTAAAACTTTCTGGAACTTTTGTGCTTTTGAGAGCGACTTCATTTATAATTGATATCAAACTGAAATCCATTTTTCTACAAGCAAATTATAATCTTGGAAAGTTGTTGGATTAAAATCCAAAATTTTTAGCTTCTTATACCGTTCAAAATAAGTGTTTAAAATTAAACTTATGTAGTGTTCACAAACTTTTCTATTCGTAGAAAATTTAACCTTTTTCTTTACATCTTGACAGTAAAAGTTTGAGATACTTTTAGTATTATTAATGGATGTATTCGTGTAAGCTTTTATTTTTCTTTGTCGCGATATCTGCCTTAATTCTTATTTAATTAAATTTCTTCGTAAAACTGATTTATATTTTTATTAAGAGAAATACTTTTTTACGTTAATTTTCCTTTTATGTATGATCTGCGTCTTAAAGCATATAAAAAACGATTTACTTACAAATAATGTAAGTACATAACAGAAATGCATTGTGTTTAATCATACGTAACAAAACTATTTCATTAACAAAGTTAAACGTAATATTCATATAAAAAAAATTTTTATTTAAATTTTTATTAACACACAAGTAGCGTTGTAAATTATTACAGCTACATGAACAATGACATGTGTAATGGATTATATTCTAATATTATATAAATAATAGCAAAAACACATATTTTAAATACGTAATAAAGGAACTATATTATCTCCATGTACTTATGTAATTAATCATATGTATATCTTCCAAATGGATAAATTATTTTTACACGGGGTGTCTCATAAGTATACGGACACCGCTTAAATACAACGTCCTTAGGTCAAATGGGATTGATAAAACCAAAACTACTTTAGTAAAATGTGCTAAAGAAGTTACAGTTCTTTAATATGATAAAACATACTTTTAACACTGAGTATTGATACACCATGAAACTCAAAAAGCAACATGGCGTCGCATAGTGCCAAACTAATTCAACGACAAGGTGGGTGGGTCTAGAAAAATGTTGTATCTTACTTACTTTTATAAATAACTAAAAAACTTTATCATAAGTCAGATTGTTGGTTTTATTAAGCACCACCCATATCTTTTTAAATATACAACAAATGATTACCAAAAATCCGGGGAAAACAATTAAAAGAAACCGTTCCAAAGAAGGAAACAAAGTTCTTTTTATTTTCGCAAACTGGGTTGTTCCTTACAAGTATTCACTAACATTATTTTATCCTCCGCATAAAACTTAGTTTTAATAGTTTGTACGCAAATAATTTTCGCCCACTGTTAGCGATTGTTAACAATAACAATTATGATCCGTTACAAGTTGGAACTTGTTTGGTTACATTGTTCTTCTTAATGACGTTAAAAATACTAATAATACAGTTTGCTAATTTAAACTATTTTGTGTCTTTAATAATAACAAAGTGACCAATGGTAGACACTTATTTGTATATATGCCAATCTTCATTGTATATTTTTTAAAATTTAAACATTTTAAATACATTTTATTTATTTTAATACCCAAATAAATGTAAAAAGGGATTTGGATCTAAATAAATAGTAGAATAGAATTGAAAGAGATAGTGAGTGCATATAAAACATTTAAGTAAGTAAAATGTTATACAGATTTTAATTTAAATAAAAAAATTATTTATTTTGTGGCATGAAAATGTTTGTAGAGCGATATAAAAATGTCAGAAGTATTTTCAGCAAATGCCTCACGTCGAAATTTTTTACAGCATAACTTTACCTAATTGAATTGAAGTTTGCAAACAATGGATTTCTGTAAATTGTTGTTTATTTTTTTGTAAATCAATCAATAAATAATAAACGTAATAAACTCTATGTTGTTTAAATGAGGTGCAGTTTTATAATATACAGGAGAGCTAGAAATAATCAAATTAAATTTTTAATCTGATCTAATTTAGGTTAAAAAATAATAATAAAATGTGTATTTAATTTGATTATTTAATAAAGACTATTATTATTATTATTATTGTTATATGTCGTCATGCAATGGCTGTGCTGTTATATTTTATGTTCTTATTTACCTTCTATAACGTTTACACACGTAATTAACATTATTACATATGAATTAATTAATGAATTTAATGGTTTTCCTAAACCTTAAAACAAATGCTTTGAAAAGACGAACCAATCTACAATTGCACTCAATTTTGTGACCACACTATAAGGTTTATCTTGATCTTCTAGGGCACCATACATAACACTTACATCACAATACAATATTTAAAATGTACCATACGAATAAATAATATAAAAATAAGTACATCTCATTAACAACATTAATTTTTTTCCTAAAATGGGCAAATACTATTTATTTTTATAATATATATTTCAATACAAGAAGTAGAATAAATAAATTTTACAAAGCAATGTTTTCAATTCATTTTGCTTTTATTATTATATACAAGTCACAAAACTTATCATCTTTTACGTCTTTTGTTTTTGTGGTTAAAACTTTTCCTACTTATTGTGTTACTTTAATTGAATTTGTATCTTTATAAGTAAATAAAAGATAAAGTCTGAAACTACGAAAAAGTTTTTATTGTAAATATTTAACAATGTGAGACTGTAACACCAATTAGATGTATTGAAGATCGATTAATTCTTCGTTTTCTCGCCGTAAACCTATTTTCTTTTGTGACCTGCATTACGTTTATTATTGATTTTCTCTTAATTTATATTACATACAATACGAAGTGCGGAATGAAATGTGAAATACAGTAAGTTCTTCAAATTAAATATTTTATATGCCGTATTGCATAACTTTCATAAGTAGTCACGTTACTATTATATAAGGTGTCACATAAATAATGGGCCAACGGAATGTCAGTGGTGGAAGGAGTCATTATCTAAGAGAAACACTAATTTAATCGCCCAACGGCTAAAGTATTGAAAATTAGGTACTTTGAGCATTTTTAATTAATTGATGTATAATACAGAGTAAACCACCAACAGGGCGGAAATTTATAACGGAACATTAAATGTTTTACAAGTTTTGCTATTTTTGTAGTTTACAAGTTGATAAATTTTACATTTTAAAATTATTTTGAAATATTAAATATGTCTCAAAACGTGTGGCGCATCAAAACTTAATATTTTCTTATGGAATACCCGGTATCTTATTGTGTTTATTGATTGTCCGTAAAAAATAAGGTATACTTTTATAAAGGTTCCCTATACCTAAACACAGAGTGTTCTGAGTTACGTCGACTTTTCTTAAAATATGGAGTAATAAAAAAAATCAATATCTTCTAATCCAACAAATCATAACAAATTTACTGTTCTATGCCTAAGTGTCACAACTTTTCTGACAATATACCTTATTTTTGATAGGCAATCAAACAACGCGATAATATACAAAGTGTTCCATAAGCAAAAATACAATTTTGATGCGCTACACATTTTTAGGACATACTCTATATTTCACAATAATTTTAAAATGTAAAATTTATCATCCTGTAAGCTACTTAAATGAAAAACTTTACTGTTTTGCCATAAATCTTTGTCCCGTTGGTGGTAATTCACCCTGTATATTATTTACATATAATTAAATAGAAAATATAGAGTATGTCTCTTTTAATTTCTCAAAAATTTCACTCCCGCAAACTTTAAACTCAACACAAATTAGATTTTATTTAACTCGAATTGAACACAACTTGTTTTAAACGGCCCCATTTTAAAAAAAAATGATATTACTGTAAGAACTATTTGAGTTAAATAAAAAGTAATTTGTGTTTTGTGGGTTTGAAAACAAGCAGGACGAATTATCAAAATAAAATTATCTAGAAAACAAAAATTCTTCATTTAAAGTCAAAACTGGCACATACTGTATAGTGTAGTACAAAAGTCTGGAATAATAAGTGTAATTTTATATGCAAAACTAAATTTACAAGAATTTTGAATTAAATATATATAAACAGGGGTTACCTAGCAGCTCAGCGGAACGGAGTGATTTGCCAGGTAAATTGCCTTTGGGAATTAAAACGTTTGAGTAAAGGGATTTAAATCATCAATAAATTTCTCAAAGTCAAGAGGGCGCCAAACGGAGATGACTTGGCGAGGAACTTCCAGCTTTCGTTTACCAGAAACCCGATTTGTAGAAACTTTTTAATACTTACCTTTTTAAAACACAACCAATTACGTATTAAAAAGGCCCCTTACAACAAAAAATTAACATAAATTATTGCATTAGGAACAGTAGTAAAAGTTGACACAAGAATCTACAATTAATTCTTATCAATTACGTGATTTCTAATTTACACAATACTGTTAATTTATTAACCTAAAATACACAAAAGGATGTTGTTTATGTCTTTACTTCTGTTAAGTTAATTTTATTTGGAAAATAAGAACTCGTACGGCACAACATAAATTGCATACGGTCAAAACCCGAAATTGTTTTAAATAATTTATTTTTTGCGCAAACAAAAAAAAAATTTTCATTCGAACGTCATTTTAAACGCTTAAACACTTTTGTTACAAAAACTTAAGCTTGAAATTAAATTGATTTAAAAATACCTTATTGGTTTAGGCGATGGTAAACGGAACTGCAACAGATGTTTGAACGAGACCATCGGGACCTACAAAAACAGGTTCGTTGGTGCACTGAAGCCCTTTGAAGGTGTGAACTGCAGGCAAAAATCTATTAATTTTTTAGATATGTGTCTGAGAAGGCACGTTGATAAAAAATTTTTTTTTATTACTAAATGAAAAATTGACAGTCGCCTCGAATGAACATAAAACCATATTTATGCCAACCAAAAGCGAAAAATTCTTTAACAAAACCGCTTTATTTCTTTAATAGTAACTGAGTAACTAAGCGATAATCTCAGTTAATACGAAAAAAATACCACAAAGCAAACTAGGGTTAGTGACCCACTTAAAAACACTTCAATAAAAATACATTAAAAATTTTCCGCACCAACAACGTTCTATAGCACATTTATAAAGTTTGAGAGCTTAACAACCAATACCCCCGCACGGTAAAGGAATTTACTTTTATACGCAATGCACGTATCGCTACCGTAATCCTACATCAGAAAACAATTATAAATAAAATGTAATAATTTGTGCTAATTTTATTTCAAAAAATGAGAAAATCTTACACTTTAAACTAGATGTAATCAAAAATCAACCGAATCAATCAATACGTATGTCTTATAGATATTCCCAAGTAAATATCAAAGCAATCAGCATTAATAACGTAAATATACTAGTAAAGCGAACATTTTCAAGCAAAAAGCAAGACGTTAAATTAAAATAAAACGTATTTTTGAAGACAAAGAACACAAATTAAACTTTCAAGGGCAATATTTCTAAACGTTTAATCAAAGTAAATCGTAAATTATTAAAGAAGATTGCAGTAACTTTTAAAATATGAAAAACATTAAAAGAAGCAACCCTTTTCACCTTAAAAATTTTAAAGAAGCTTTAAAATTTTTGAGAAGAATGGTTTGGACTTCAACAAAATCTTTATTTAAGAAGGACTTTTGAAAACATTAATTTTGGCAAATTTTTATTTGTAAATTAAAAAAAGTGATGCCAGATAAACGATAAAACCTTAGCAAAACAAGAGATATTTTCCAACTGATACGTTAGGGAGTAGAGTGGCTTGCTAGGTCTGTAGGCCTACACCCCTGGACTATTTTTATAAGATTATTTTTGAAACAATGGTCTACAAAAATAAGCCAAAATCTTCAAATTCTTAGAGAAATAATTGATGGAATTCACAATGCTAATGACGTTTGGCGGTAAAATGCTATTAGTCATAAAGTTAGTGGTAAACATTCTAAACTCTTACTTTTAATGTTTTTAACAATTTTTATTGAATAAAGGTTTTGTTGGATTTTACGCCATTTTCTCAAACATATAGTTATGTAACGTATCAAAAACAAAACAATTACTTTAAAAATTTGATGACAAAAAAGGAGTAACAATTAGAAAAAAATTTTACCCATGGTGGGATGCAAAGTTTTTTCTATAAAAAATTTAAGTAAACCACTAAACAACTTTTTATTAAATTATTTTTTTCCATATTCTAAAAGTAACCTTATTATTACAGACGTTTGAACCAACCAGTCTTAACTTTTATTATTTCAAGCTAAATTTTAAAGTGAACTTAAATTAATTTAGATGCTTTAAATAAAACATTTCGTAAATTTTTTTACATACATTTTGAAATATAAAAATCGCTTATGTTTTAGTCTTAAAGTAATATTTTGCTGACAATTATGCATGCATAACATTTTCATTAAGAAATACGAGTGTGTTTTCTCAACTCCCTTAAGGTTCTCCATTCATCTCGAAAAGTACGTTGCAGAAACAACAGAAATTTACCAAACTTTGTTCATGCATACATAAGTACTTTATCCATAAAGAGGCAGTACAATTAACGTAATAACCTTAAATACAAACAAAAAAATACCTACGAACTACTTAAACATTTAGCTACCTACTTATAATTTATTGTCTTTTTGTATTTTTATAAAGTAATCAAAATTTGGAAATTAAAATGCTTTAAACATTTTTTATAAATCTTATTGAATCAGGGTTAAACGTTACTATTTTTTTGTATGTAATATAAACCTTGGAGTTTTCCTTTTTCTATTCTAAATTTTGTTGGCGTATTTACTTAGAGGACTTATAGTATAGTTTATAATAACTGAAAAAACTTTTAAAACATTATTTGAACTATCAACCAAGCAGCACAAAATATTCTGCAAATATTAATAAATAATGTTAATCACACATTTAAATGTAAATCTTTTATATGTTAAAAAACATCTTCGGAAAATATTTCAATTAAATTTTTTAAATAAATATACTTAAAATATTTGAATTAATATATTCAACAATATTTTCAAAGCAATTAAAAGCAAGGTTTATGCAATATTCTAAATAATACCATAATACTAAACAAATTTACAAAAAATTTATTCGAATTTTTAAATTTTTTTATGTTTACAAAAGAACATTTTAATACATAAGTATATAAACAATATTTATTACCAGAATATTTTTCTTTAATCTCTTTTTACAATGTGCAATTAAACACAAAACTTTAATGTGAGATTTTGGTGACGTTTCATGCTTGATAGAAGCACTTTATCAGACAAATTTCACTTAATTTTTGTGGATTTTTTCTTACATGCGCTATTGATAGAACCAGCTATATTCAAATTTTTTATTTCCTGATCGGTAACGTTGAAAAACCGTTTTCTTGTAGCCACTAAAAAGTGTATCGTATAAATATAATAAATAAACAACATATTTAATTGAGAATTTACATGAAATTAAATTTTGCAGTATGCTTTTGATTATAGACTCTGGAGTCTGTATAATTGTCGTTTATTAAGGAATAGATTAACTTAGTAAAATCTAATAATTTTATTCACTATCACAATCAGTAAAAAAGTCCTTTTTACATTGTTGATGCTCTTATTACTGTGAACAAGTATGCTACTTTTTACCTCGAAAACATGAAAATAAACCGCCCTAGTACTTAACACACTAAAGAAAAAAAAAGGTTTGTGTAAAGAAAAAATTAAAAAAACGGTAACTAAGTGGTGCCTAGCAAATCTTACATGCATTCATTTAAGGTAGATACACCTATGATGCAAAATTGGACAAACTACTTATTACATAAAAATTGAAAACAAAAACATACATACCTTACGGTTAGTCCTGCTTAAGCGTTTTTACTTGTTTAGTTGTTTGTTTTGCTCCTGCACTTTTACTTGCTTTTATTTGACACATATTCACACATACAAAACACCCACGTTAGGGATTGTATATATATTGACCGATGATAAGATACAAAATGATTGAATCATAAAATTACTTAAAGCTTGGTTTATTCAAGCCTATATCCAAAGGGTACAAGCCGTATTGCCAAAAGATTTTCCGCTAAGATTGGATTTTTTGTAGATGGATGCAAGACAAAATAGCTCATAATTTGCAATTTCGAGCCAAACTTCTATTTACCGATAAAGCATCTTTTTCGAGAGATAGTATTTTCAATTTTCATAATAACCACATATGGGCTGAAGAAAATCCACATAAAATTGCAAAAGGCTATCATCAGCAACAATTTTCCGTAAACGTTTTCACTGGCATCGTCGGTGATCATTTGATAAGTTCACATTTTTTACAGAACAGATTAAAAAATGCATTATCGACAACTTCTAGAAAAAGTACTGCCGGATCTGCTAGAACTGCTTCGGCCCACTTTAGTATGGTTGCTTGTCAATACTTAGACGACTAATACCAAGACCATTAGATCGGTCGAGGAGGTCCACACCTTTGCTCGACGCGATATCCTGCACTTAATTGCTTAGATTTTTTTTTGGGCCATCTCAAAACACTAGTCTACACTACTTCAGTTGAAAATGTTGACCAATTAAGCTACCAAATTGTTGAATCTTGCGAATAATTTGGATTACTCTGGGAATTTTTCTGCGTGTTAAACAGCCAATGCGTCAAATAATTTCTACGTGCATTGAAACTAACGGTGGACATTTCCAACATTTAATTTAACTGTGTATAATTTGCTATTGTTTTTTTTTAATATTGCAGTTATAAGTTATTGTTTCGTTTTGTTACTTATTCTAATGTTTAAATAAATTTTGTTTAATTAGTAAAAAAAATTATTTATTTCAAAACATGTTTTCATCAAGTTAATTTTCCTCGAAAAAAGTCAACTTTAGAGCTTATGACCAAGCCTACTTTTTTGTGTAGAAAACATTAGCAATTCAAATGGGCGTATCAAAACTGTACTTCTTCCAGTGGCGTAGACGTTGAGAAAAAAATCACGCACTACTCCTTAAAAACCTTCACGAATTATAAATTTAAAAAAAAATGTTTGAACAAAATATAGCTTATTATGAGTAGAAAATACTTACAAAAGCTGTTTTTTGTACGATAAACGATTCCGGGAATATTCGCAATAAACTGATTTTCTATTTCAACACTATGTATCTTGGAAATGCTGCATTTTAGATGGTAAGTTAATAGAAACTTTTTTTTTTAATTTTTGGACGAGCTACCATATCTTGAAGTCCTGCACATATATTATACACTACTCTGTACATAATATTTACCAATCATGTTTTGTATATATTTTCATAAATGCTTGGATAAATATTTAACGAATGTTTCTTCAACATATTTGTGTTTCATTAATTTTAAATAAACATATAATATTTTTTAAATGCTGTAGAATAATTTTCTTTAATAATTATACAAAAATTTATTTATTTTACAATTTGTATAAATATTATAAATATTGGTACATCAAATATTTCCTAAATATGAATTTGCACATAAAAATTTTTAACAAGGATTTCCAACTGACCAACATTCGAACTATATTCATATAATGTTATTGAAATACTTCGTGATGCTTTAACAATTTTTATTCTACAAAGTATCTCTGCATTCAGAAGTATACGTATGCTTTATCTGTTGCATGAATTACAATGACAGCAAAATGTTTTGTTACTATTTTCTCCACATATAATTTTATCATAACCTTTAGAACATTTTGAATACCTACGTACACTTTAAAAACACTTAAATGTGCTTTAAACGTATTCATACATTTATCCACAATCACCATATTATAGAGCTATTATTATGCCGTTATGAAACGCATTATAACATGTTTTTATAATATATAAAATTAAAAAAAAATTGCAGAAAATTTAGTAATTATTTATTAACATTAATATTAACATTCATGTTAACATCAAAAGTAAACTTATTTGCAGTATCAGGATTTACATTTACACAAACCACGTTTGAGGAAGACTGCATCGCGGAGATCTCTTGCATTGTGCTGGATTTTCCTTGAATTTTTCTAGCAATATCGATTTTATTTGACTTCCTCTCTTCTATATACCCCTCAACAACACTAGATGACCTCCACGCTGCGTGCTTCTTAAGAGTGAAAATATCACCACCAGCATTAGCCGACAGAGTCGCCGAAGAACGGCGCATACTATGGCCCGTGTAGGATTTAGCGTTTAGAAGTTTTAAGAAAAAAGTAATCTGTGAGGGGATTCTGGAAATAGTGTTAATTTCTACAAGTTGCACGGTGCATTTTGAATTTATATATCGCAAAAATAGTACTTTTAGGACGTAGGCGTATGTATTTCTTGCATATCTCCATAACATTAACAGATAATCCTTCGTCTAATACAGTGAAACTTCTTGATATTAGCCTTTGTTTCTGGGATGGACACGAAGATAAAAGATCCTTTATCTTTCACATGTTCAATATTTAAGTTTACCAGTTTATTGCATCCTAAACCTCCACAAACACCCATTATGACAGCAACCTAGAAATATTTAAAATAATTAAGATACCAATACAAAAGAAAAGAAAATTGGTTTTACTTTCATCATTAAGTACTTTTCATCTGATGCTGTTTTCAAAAATTGTTCGATGTCTCCCCTCTCAAGCACTTTTGCCTTCTTTGCCTTCTAGTTTTTTGATTGGCTCTTGAGATAAGCAATTAATTTGCCGTATTTTGATATGTCAATATTTCTATGCACATTCAAAGTTGCTCTTAACATTGAATATTTTGTCCACATCGACGAGGAGGCAAACTTACTTATTACATTTAAAAAATAAGCCAACAGGACGTCCTCGTTTACGATGTTTGCACTTCTCTTCTCTCTCCATTCATTAAAGGTAGCACATTCTTTTATGTATGCACCTTTAGATTTGGCCGGCAACAGTTGCAAGGTCACTTCTTCAGCTTCTGCTTTAATTTCTACAGAAAGGCAAATAAGAGCTTAAAAAATAGGAAAAAATAATCTGTACTAAAAAGAAAAAATGGGTTTAGAAAGAGAAAAGAAACTACAGTGGGATAAAATTTGCGAATGAGGGCACAAGATATATTGGGAAAAAAATTAAAGATAAAAATAATATTAAACTGAAATAAAAATAAATAAAAATAGGTTAAGACGGTTTTTTTAAAACAAAGTTCTTATACTATAAATTTTTACATTTTGAAAATTGTATCTAATACCAAACTCTCAAAAATAAAAATGTATATCCATTATTAATAAAGTTACTGAGTTGAAGCTCTGACCCGAAGACAACAAGGCCTTGCAAATTAATCTTTTACGTTAACTTAATTGATAACTCTTACAGAGTGTTCTAAACTCAGAAACCAAGTTGCTTAACTAATATCATTCAGAAGTTGTTTAATTTGAATAGAACACCGTATTTTTTATGTTGTTTTTGGAAACATTTTTTATGCAAATTTGTTTGGTATCTATATTTCGTATATCTATCTATCTGATTTCAGAAATATAATTGTTTGTGTAAATATTGTTTAACTGCAATAAATTAAATTAAGTATGCCGGTTGGTTATCACGACTTGTTTATATACACACCTATTGTCAAAAACAACATAGTCAAAAAAACTTTAGGTATGTAAATAAACAAGTCATTATAAGCTACCGGACTACTTAATTTAATTTATTGCAGTAAAACAATAATTACACAAATACTAAGTATTCTTAAAATAGTTACATTTAGTATAGGAAATGCCAATACCAAACAAATTTGCTTAAAAAAAATTTTTTGAAAATAATATAAAATACCGGGTATTCTATTTAAAATAAGCAACTTATAAATGATTTTAAGTAGGACGTTGACGTCTAAGTGTGGAACACCTTGTATGAGTTATTGATTAAGTTAACGTCAAGGTTAATTTCAAGGCCTTTTGTCTACTGATTAAAGTTTCAACTCAGTAACTTTATTAATAATGGAAATATCGTCATTTATTGAGAACGCGGTATTTATTTAAAATATAAAAATATTTCAATAATAGTTATAGGTATAGCACATGGTTTACAAATTCTATCTAGAATTTACCTCAAAATTCTATAATAAATTAAAAATATTAGTTTTTATTTAAGATAAGCAAAATGAAATCTTCATATAGAAGGGGCAAATCAAACACACACTTTAAGGTGTAACTTCGGAGATGTTTCGTGCTGCGAAGGTGAGCACTTCCTCAGGCCAATTTTACAGGTTTGTGTGTCTAACCGAAATCAGGTTCGTTGTTTTTTTATATTTTAATTTGTTTTTTATAATTTATTTACATGTCTGGTAACATTTCATGTCGTTATAAAACTTATTTACTACACATATATAACTATAATTTTTTTTTTAAATAAATAATTATTATTACCACAGTTAAAAATATTACATGAATAACTTGTACGTATAACGTCATTAAAATAAATAAAATTCTTTTATTAAGAATAAATTTTAAAGGGATTTTTTAGAAAACGTTAAATCATAAGCAATTTTAATTTTACCTCTTATTTAACTAGAATCATTTATTATACATTTTTATATAATCAGTTTTCCAATTTAAACTTAAATTTGTATTATTTAAAAATAAGTCTTCCAGCGCATTATGTTAATTTGTACATAAAAAATAAAAAATTTATTACATAAAATTAATAAAATTAAATAAATATTTACATTAAAAATACTTTTTGCGCGTGCATTGGACAACGAAAATATGACGTTTTTTCGAGGACTGTTCTACTTTCAAGCAACAAAATCACAATAACGCTCACTACCCGAATTTTTAGTTAAAATTAAATACTATTGTAACAATACTGTTTTTGCTAATAACAAAAAAAAAGTTTGTCAGTTTCTGACTGTCCTTATTTTTGATCCAAATAAAAAGTAGCTTAATGTGATTATGGAAATTGTAAAAGTATGATTTGGAGAAAACTTACCTACGCCTATAGTTCCTCAATTTGGTTTGCGTAGTCAAATATGGTGCCACAATATTATATTTCAGACAGGAAAAAGAGCAAGGAAGTATGAAGAGAAGTTGAAAGCAAGACAGAGAAATGCTAGAAGGAGATAGAAAAGCAAACAGAAAAATACGGAGAAAGAGGCAAAGAGGAGGTACTACTAATGAGAAGAATACTCATGAGAAAGCAAAAAGAAAGAGGTATGGAAGAAGAAATAGTAAGAAAAGATCAGAATTTACAAGCATGAATAAACAGAAAAATAAAAAAAGGAAAGTACAATGAGAAATATGGAAAGATAACAACTAAAGGAAAACGGGAGAACAGAGAGGAGCAAGAGAAAGACGTTTGTGGTGGAAAGAAGAGAGAGATTAAGTGGATGAGGGAAGTAAAATGTGAAAAAATAGATGCAAGAAAGGAAAAAAACCATACAATTAGAATGAGGAATAAAATATAAATAAAATGAGAGTAGTGAAGAACAAAGAACAATAAATTGGAATTGAATTGAATATTAAAAAAGCAATCACGGCATTTGCATTTCAAATGTTTGCTTTTATCAACGTCGTCTTCTACATTTTTTAGTTTAGACTTACGTATATAGACTATTGAATATTAATATTTAAATCTTTAACAAACAGAAAAACACCAAAAACTGCACCAAAAAACTTTACTCGGACACGTGTTTCAATAGCTAAGTTATCATTATCAGCAAACCGATACTAAAATTAGAAACAATAGGAAGCTTATATACCGTGTGTCTCTGGCAAGACGCAACATAGGACTTTTACTATAGAAAAAATTTGATTTGATCTACTATTGGTATGAAAATTTTGGATTGTTGTATCCCCTATACGTTACGGCATTTGTTGAAGTTAGAAAGAGAGAGCAAGTGTAGAATGTCTAATCTTCCTTCAAATGTAAATATTATTCTTTAAGTTTGTAAAAAGTAAGTATTTAGTATTTTCTGATTTTATGAAAATTTGAATTAATGTTCAGTTGCTTTCATATTTTAATATAGGTATTGAAGCAAGCATAATTTTGTGCGTCTATGCTACTGTACAAAAATACTTGGTTTTATTGACTCTAGTGTTTGTTGCATTAAAAATTATCGCTTAGATAACAATGTGCAATTAAATACATTAATCGTCGTTACAGTTATCTGTTGGCATTGCTTAGTTAGTTATTATTTACACGTGTTCCTGTTTTACACGAGATGTCGTTAGACACGCATTTCATTTTTGAAATGCTTTTGCATAATACCTGTTCTTATTGAATTTCAGGTTAAATGAGTCGTTTGTTTTCTTGTATTGTATACCTGTGTGTAAACTATTAGACATAATACTTGCATCTTACAAGAATATGCAGGTATTCTAAAACTAAAAGTTTATTTTAAGACAATATAGTTGTTATTACTGATAAGACAGATATTTTGATTAGTATGGATGAAGTAGTTTCTCTACTACAGGTCTCTACCGATAAACAGAAGTTGGTGTTCTAAGGACTTTTTTGGAATCAGCAAAGTAAAGTATAACTCAGAATTGGAGGTGTTACACATTTTTAGTTTCTTAATCGTAAACAATTTAAAACTCATGGGATGAATGAAGATTTTTAGAAAATGCCCGATTAAGGTATTTAATATTATGAATAATGAAAGCGTAAAGGTTTGTGCTTTAAATTATTTAATTTGCTATTTCTCTTTTGACTTTCTATTTCAGGTTTTACCAGAATCCAGGTGTCAACAAACACGAAAATAAGATTATTATTTTAAAACCATCCAAGAACAATTGTAAGAAATATTGTAATTTCAAATAGGGTTTTTTATTTAAAGTGATTGTCGTTTTAAGTTTTAATTACATCGTATTACAGATTCTTTTCTATAAATGTGTTAGTGGTCCTGAAAAGGACCGACTTGTTTGTGGATATACAGAAGTGAAAGCTAATATGTATTACATCGAAGTGATTGGTTTACAGCAACAGATTAAAATGCTGTCCATTTACTGTCAAACAGTGCCCTAAATAGAAGTTTCGTTGCACATTGGCAATTATATTTGCTGGTACATTGAAATAAACTTCCACAATTTTATCTTTTATAGACGCAATTGTGTCGTGGGTTCTGTCGGTATAAACATTTGAAAATATGTAAGGCTATAAAAAGAAGTCGTTGGGGGACAATCCTAGTGATCTTGGTGGCCAAGTAACTGCCTCACTTCTTACAATCCTAGAAAGTGCTTCATTTTAACGTTGAGATTGAACAAACATTTAACGGTGAAGCAAATACTCTTAACAAAATTCATATCATTATTGCGTACGTCCATTAATGTTTTACAGAATTTTTGCCTTTTATCAGTATCGGTTTATGCTTTTTAAAATTTTATGAACTTGACACCTATTTACACCATAGTCGATACTTAGTTGTCGAATACTAATATTAGGGTTAAGTTGCACAGCACCGAGTGAATTGATTTCTACATCGTTGTTTATCTTATGGTTTTGTTGAACCTGATTTGGACGCTTGTGTAGACTGCGGTTCCTCTGCCAATCAGGAAAAAGTGCAACAAACAAAGCAGAAGTGTTTCTATAGCTTTCACCTCTGTATACTGCTTTAACTACTTGAACTTTCTGAGGGATTGTATACACACTCATTTTCAAAAATTAAATTAGAGAATATTACGACAAGAAACAGGCAATAACAATTAATTGTAACGTATACGTCAATACAAAAATTGCATAGCCTTAGTGGAACAATTCAATTTTTTTCTATAGTGAAATTCCTATGTTGCGTCTTCCCAGAGACACACGGTATAGTATCTCACACTTAATTAAGCAATTAAGTGTAACGATGCGTTACACGCAGATGATGGTATATATATATATATATATATATATATATATATATATATATATATATTAGCAACTTTGCCGACAGGTATGTACAGCAGTTACATAGTCGACTCTTCAATAATTATAGCCAACCTAACAGTTGGCAAGTATAAAATTTCGAATCACCTGCAGTAAAGTACGCAAGACGTTGTACAAACACTGAGAATCACCCGACAGCTGTTTCTTCCTTTTTGGGACTCATCGGGAGTGAGAGAACTCGAGTGTAAGTTCACTATTGCACAAACGCGCGCTGTCGACTATATGCCTTACTGGAGGGATCACAATATTTAAATGATAACCTTTTCGACATCTAGTGTCGACTCGTGAAAGCGTTCACGTACGAAAATGTTAGCAACTTTGCCGACAGGTATGTAAATCAGTTACATAGTCGACTCTTCTATAATTATAGCCAACCTAACAGTTGGCAAGTATAAAAATTTCGAATCGCCTGCAGTTGCTAATATTTTCGTACGTGAACGCTTTCACGAGTCGACACTAGATGTCGAAAAGCTTATCATTTAAATATATATATATATATATATTAGCAACTTTGCCGACAGGTATGTAAAGCAGTTACATAGTCGATTCTTTAATAATTATAGCCAACCTAACAGTTGGCAAGTATAAAAATTTCGAATCGCCTGCAGTAAAGTACGCAAGAGGTTGTACAATAGCAAACAAACACTGAGAATCACCCGACAGCTGTTTCGTCCTTTTGGGACTCATCGGGAGTGAGAGAACTCGAGTGTAAGTTCACTATTGTACAAACGTGCGATGTCGACTATATGCCCTACTGGAGGGATCACAATATTTAAATGATAAGTTTTTCGACATCTAGTGTCGACTCGTGAAAGCGTTCACGTACGAAAATGTTAGCAACTTTGCCGACAGGTATGTAAAGCAGTTACATAGTCGATTCTTTAATAATTATAGCCAACGTAACAGTTGGCAAGTATAAAATTTCGAATCGCCTGCAGTAAAGTACGCAGAGAGGTTGTACAATAGCAAACAAACACTGAGAATCACCCGACAGCTGTTTCTGTCCTTTTGGGACTCATCGGGAGTGAGAGAACTCGAGTGTAAGTTCACTATTGTACAAACGTGCGCTGTCGACTATATGCCCTACTGAGGGATCACAATATTTAAATGATAAGTTTTTCGACATCTAGTGTCGACTCGTGAAAGCGTTCACGTACGAAAATGTTAGCAACTTTGCCGACAGGTATGTAAAGCAGTTACATAGCATATAGTCGACAGCACGTTTGTACAATAGTGAACTTACACTCGAGTTCTCTCACTCCCGATGAGTCCCAAAAAGGACGAAACAGCTGTTGGGTGATTCTCAGTGTTTGTTTGCTATTGTACAACCTCTTGCGTACTTTACTGCAGGCGATTCGAAATTTTATACTTGCCAACTGTTAGGTTGGCTATAATTATTAAAGAATCGACTATGTAACTGCTTTACATACCTGTCGGCAAAGTTGCTAACATTTTCGTACGTGAACGCTTTCACGAGTCGACACTAGATGTCGAAAACTTATCATTTAAATATATATATATATATATTCCTATTGTTTTTAATTTTAGTATCGGTTTGCTGATGATCATAACTTAGCTATTGATACAGTGTTCCATTTCTATGACTTAAATCCTTAGCTTAAGTTCTTTAAATCACAGTACAGCCGATTATAAATTGTAAACTGAAAAGTACGAAAGTCGTTGCATTTTGGTAAACGTTAAAAAAACTTTTTCTTATGCTAAAGTTAATAGTACAACCTTGGTAGTGTGAGATATCGTATACCATATAATTACGTTTTCGATAGTCTTAGTTGTATGTATTGTACCAAACAATCAATTTGTAGGGTTGCGGATTGGTTCTGACGTTCTCTGTCAACTACCGAGTTAACCTCCCTTAAGTGAGTTCTATTGCTCAACTAATTAGAAACAAATACATTGAAATACAGCCGTATCTAAGTAAGCCCTACAGATTAGCCATATTAATGAGGAACCTTTAGCATACCATGCTTACTAAGCTAAGAAAGATATATTCAGTTTTCTTTAATAAAAATTGATTTGGAATGTTTTATGATAACACATAAAGTGCGTTAAGCGCTGCCATACTTTATAGTGAATGTAAAATAATAATGGACGTTTTATGTATAAATAATTGTCCAAGGCATCGATTTTGTGGACTTCTTCGCCTTTTTGGGTTGATATCCTTTCTATTTACATTTTAAAACAACAATCAACATTTTAAACCTACAAATTATTTACGAGGATATACTGAAAATTTTTTAGCCTACTATAGAACCAAACAAAATTTTAATGTCAAAATATTTTATTACTCAACATATTCTCCTCTGAATTGGATACATTTATTACAGCAAACCTGCAACGTCTCTAGACCTTTTAAGAAAAAATGTTTCTTCTTGTTCTGCAAATCAGACCTCCACAGCTTCTATTACCTCCTTGTTGCAAAAAAATGTACGACTTTTTAAACTTTTTTTCAGTTGAGGAAAGAGGTGATAGTCGAACGAAGCTAAATCGAGTATGTAGACCACAAATAAGGAGGCGCATACTTTTGTATTAAACCATTAAAATAAGCCAAAATAACTTCCTCCTTTACAACAAATACATTTCTTGATTTCATCCAATTACGAAATTTTTCTAGTTCTTTTAAGTACCTTGCTTTAGATTTTGCGGGCAGTATATTAAATGTTACGGCATCAGCTTCTTTCAAAATGTCTTCAGTCACAATAATATCGTTTTTTCGTTCCATATTTTTAAACATTAAAAACGATTTTAACTTTTACAAATTAATTAATTTGCGAATGTTTTATTTTTGTTTACACAAATCATAGCAACGCAATATATACTGTCTACCTTGATTTACATATTTATATTAAATTAATAATTTGTATTAATAAAATTTAATAATTTTTAGTGACATTTTAATTGCAGGATCAAACAAAACGCTATACAGCACTCGTGAAGAAACGAATTTGCTCACTTATGAGCTATTCCACCCTAGGCTAGTGCCTCGTGTGTAAACTGCCCCATGCGTGAGCAATTTTGTACTTTCTTCACTAGTACTGTAATATACTATTTTTACGTTGTCAAGGTTTTTTGTTACTATAAACAAATGTCTCCATATGCCAAAAAAATACATGATATTAAAGCGGCTCAGTATTTAACACACCAAAAGAAAAATAATGGGTTTGTGAAAAGAGAAAAATATAGAAACGGTAACTAAGTGGTACCATTTGATACAATTATGATGCAAAGTTTGGCAAATTCCCTATTACATAAAAATTGAAAAAAATCATGATTAGATTACTGTTTTTCCTACTCCTGCACTTTTACTTGTTTGCCTTGCTGCTGCAATTGTATTTATCTCATTGAATTTATTTCACACAAACAAAAACACCCACGTTAGGGATCATATACATACTAACTGATGATTAGACAAAAAAATTAAAAACAAATACGATTTAAAGTTTGATACAATCATGTCATTTCTTTATAAATCTAAGAGGATTTGCGAAGCAACAGATTTTCTAGCTTTCGACTACGAACTATGAATAACATCAGAACAAACGCTTTTATTATTATACCTGTTTTGGTGAATATACCAAAGACTAATATATTTGCTTAATATTTACCAAATATTTTTTTATACATTTTACAAATGCTTAGATAAATATTTACTGAATATTTCTTCAACATGTTTGTTTTTCACTAATTTTAAATAAAAAAATCCCCAAAAGCCGCTAATTTACGATTCATAACCAAACTGACAATCAAAAAAAGTTTGAATATCTTAAAAACTGATTGAGATATGGTAAAATTTGATGATTTTCTTAATCAGCATCAAAAATACATATGATTTACAACTAAAATTGTTTTCCAAATTTTCAAACTTTAAAGTCGAATATCTCGAAAACTGTTGAAAAAATCAAAAAGTGAGGAAAATAATTGGAATCAGCGTTAAAAATACATAAGAATCACATGTTAAATTTAATTAATTGCAACGGGTAACCTGCAACGGACAACGACGACGGCGACAATGCACACAATAGCGGTCCTAGTTACGAAACTGTAAATTTGGTTGATAATATTTCTTAAATGCTGTAGAATAAATTTTTAAATATTTATACATAAATATTTATTTTACAATTCGTGTAATTATTGTAAATATTAATTTACTAATTATTTCTTAAATATCAATCTTCACGTAGAAATATTTAACACAAATTTTGCAACAGACAAATATTAGATTTGTATTCATATAATGTTATTAAAATATATGGTGCTGCTTAGAATAATATTAATTTTTAAAGATCTTTCAAATCATATTGGTGAAATATAAAGCGCAAGAATTATGAAGGTAAATTTACATCAGAATACAGAAAAACGCATTTTTAATAAAATAATAACTTAAAAAGCATGCATAATTTCAACTTATCTTGCTGCCGATGATTACAATTAAAAGTTAGTCGGTTCGTATTCTACAATGAACAAATAGAAGTGAATTTTGAAATTTAACGCGTAATCCATACCTTTAAAATTTATCTAGTATTATTTTATGTTTAAATTCATCAAAAGCTTTTATTTGATTTTAAAAAAAACTGTTGTAACTTTATCTCCTGCATCCAGCTATTTATAAATAAAAAGCTTTTTGCAAAAACCACACCACTGACTTTCATGTACTTTTAAAATAAAGTTAGGGATTTGTATGGTTTTTCTTCTCGAGATTTAAATTTAGTACCGAATCCATATTGTGTAAGCGTATAACACTGTAATTGAGAACAAATAAACTACCGCCTTTCATTTAATATTGATCATAAAAATATATAAAAGTTACAGTGACTTTGCGTATTCTATACACAGATTTTATATTCACAATAATCAATTTAATGAATAAGTTGGTACAAATTGTACTTCATTAAAATTACATTTCACGTTTGATAAACATGTTGATTGCGTACTAATTGAACTCAGCACTACTTTGCTTTCCCGGAAATCAATCAGTAATACATAGAAAATTAGAAACGGAATCAATACCGTCATTTAGCGCAAGTTTCTACTTTTACAGACATTATGCAATGTACTACAAATATTAAAACTTAATTAGTTATTAAACATTTTTGAGTACATTTCAAACGTCCGTAATGTTGATTAAGACACTAAGATCACTATTTTCAAATTTTTAGGATGGTTTATTAAAAAATTTCATTAAAATTGCCATGTTTTTATAACACTTTAAAAATGAAATACTTGGCAATAAATGTTACATTAACTGCAATAAAATAGTCTATTAGGAAAGAACATTTTCTGCTATTTTAAGAATCGATTTTTTGCCTTACAAATTATTTTATGATTTTGAAAAAAACATCAAACAAAATCAAATTAAACGTATTTTCAATTAAAACTTAAACAAAATTTGACGACCGATCTAATAATAGTGTAGGCAATTTAGATGACATAACGTCGAATAGAAGAAAAAAATTATGAAGTTTTAAAATGTTGGTTATGAACTCCCAGTAAGAACACGAATACAGATTCAAAGAGTTTCCACCCCTCGGAGGGCGCTCAATTCCCTTTTGCCCAAAAAACAACCTTCAAACGTGACCTGACGACGATTTTTTGCGTTTTGCACGTAAACCCTATCTCTGACGGAAAAATGTTATACATATTTTTGCGTATCTCCTACCCAACGCTCATAAATGACCTTTGAAAATAAACATAGTTTTAAGCGCAAACTTAAAAATGAGCCTAGGCCTTTGGCGTCGTTTATCTTGAAAAGTATTAGCACCAGCAAAAATGTATAGAAAGAAAATTGTTTTAAAAAAATATTGTATCAAACATGTATTTTGTAGAGAAAGAACTGCTCTACAATTTTACTTGGTTTTACTTGGTTGGGAGATAAGCAAACAAATTATACGAGAATTTTGTGGAGGAATTTTATGTTGAATCTAAAATAATAACTTTTCTCGTCAAAGTTACAGTTTACGCGCAATACGGAAAAGATCATTGTGATGTTACGTTTAGTGGTGATTTTTTGTGGCAATAGAGGATAAAGCTCCCCCTGGAAAGGTGGGAACTCTTTGGATATGTATTTGGGTTCTTACTGGGAATTCACAACCAAAATTTCTAAACTTTATACGTTTTTTCTTCTAAAAAGTCTAATTTGCCTACACTATGAACTATGTGGAATGATTTATTTAACAATACGGAACCATTTAATAATGGCAATAAGAAAATGTAAAAACATGAAAGTGGTTCAAATGTAATGTTAATATGATTAGGTTTGTGAGATACATTTATAGCAAGATAAAAAAAGTTATCCATTTAAATAACAATAAATGTGGTTCCTTTGTTCATCATAAATTTTTATACAGTGTGGATGCTTTAACTAGAATAAAATTCATAACTTTGATATATAGGCAAGATATTTTGAAAAATTTTATGTGTTGGTTTTTCTTATTTCTTATTTATTATAATCTTATATATAATCGCACCACAGTAAAAACTAATTATGAATGGGAACAGCGAAATACAACAATAATTAAAAAGAACTAAATAACGAATTAAACAATAAATGCGACAGTAATTAGATTTAGCTAATACAACCAAACAACTCAGATACTTTAATACAATACAAATAATAGTGATCTGGATTTTAGGGTGTGAATACTCTAGACGCCGAGTCGAACCAGAGAAAGAATTTGGCATCGAGTCGGTTTTTACAAGCATTTATTATTTGTGCTTACAGTAATCGGGCTGTTCTATTTACATAAATATATTGAAGTTGCGTAGGTCGTGGAACATAGTAAGTTTGCGTACTATGTGCTGATGTGTGTGATACTTGATGCCTCAATATCACATGTCGCTGTTGCGGATGCTGCGTTTTGGTGTTGCTGGCTCCAGAGGCGAATTTTACGTGTTCTGTATTCGACAGCTTGTGTGCGCAAACACTTTGCTCTGCGCATCTTGTATTCGACAGGCAAATGGACGTCAGAACCAGGCGCCAAGCTTGGTGACGTGTGTGAGCAAGCATGCAGTTCAAGCACAAATATAGGTCAAAGTCTTGGGCCTGTGGGTTCCGTGACGTATGTGCGAACGCGGTTGATCGTTGACGGCTATGTCAACAAGAGTAGTGCGCGTTATGATTGTTTGTTCCTTTGAAGCAGCGGTCGTTTGTTTGCGGGTGTTGCAGCGGTCGTGGCGTTTGTGGTTGTTGTAGCGGTCGTTGCGTTTCATCTTGGCGGGTTTTTCTTGGGCGATGGCGTTGATAAAAAGTCTTTATTTGTAGTCCAGCAACCCAAGTGGATGTCCATTACATCATCGAATACGGGAGGAAAATGTCGGTGCCGACGATGTCCATGGCGGACGCCGCGATGGCACGCATTGTGTTGACAGACGTAGTTGTGGCAGCCTTAATGTTGCTGGCGTAGTATCGTGAACGGGTGTGTTGTTGGACGGCGGTTGGGGCAGCAGCGAGCGTAGCGGGCTCAGTGGCGGTCGTTTTCCCGTTTATGTCGTTAAATGTCGTAGCGTAAGTATAAAAAAAATTTGTGGTTATACCTGTTATATCTGCTCCTTCTCAAATGTTTGTCATTCTCTGATTTTTCATCACGTCGGGGTCACCACTGAGGCGTTTAGGGTGTATACTGGACGCCGGTTTAACCAGATATATAACTGGAGTCGTCGTTTTGTGTTTAGATGCATTTATTGACGTTTACTTAGTTATCGTGTTTACTATTTACATAAATGAATATAGTAAGTTCGCGTACTATGTGCTACGTGAGTGATGCTTGACATTGTGGTATTAGATGTCGAGCCAGAGATCGGTGGCCGGGTTGGATGTTAGCGACGCGCTCGTGCTGAACGCTGGTCGTCGTCGCGAACTGGTCGACGCCAGTTAAGTGTCGAATCTAACTGAATTTAAACTATACTAAACTAAACTTAACTGTGACTGATGGAACTCTGATTTTTTAATTTTTGTACTTACTTTGTTTTATATGTCAGAAGAAGGTTTGTTTGCTTTGTAAGCAAGTTCGTTAGAAATGCTTCCCGATTGTCAGCATTTCCTTAATAGCATTTGTTGTGTTAATTGCATGTTTGGATTCTGCGTTCCAGTCGTTGCAATACGAGGATGTAGAAATGATCGTGTCGATTGCGATGAGGTTGAGACGGGAACCCACAGTGGTAATGTTATGAAACGGTAGAAGACAAGGCAGATGGGGCAGATAACGCCAATCGGTGAACCAACTAGAAAACTAGAATAATTTTATCTCGGCTGTAGATGTATACAAGATATAAATTTTACGTAGAGCATTGCTGCCCCATACAGCAAAAATCGGAAACAACTCTAGCACATGTGTACAAGGAGTGGGTAGGTAGTGGAAAAAGAAGACTCAGGCCGAGGAAAGGAAACAAAACAGGTGGCAGACGACTACTTAAGTTAAATAGGTTGAACCAAGCCAAATGATCAGACTGCGAAAACCATCGCGAAAACCATCTAGGACGGTAAATTCCGTCGAATTTGCGCTAAATGTTCTCCAGAGCGTGGATTATACTACCGAGGCATACTCAAGCCGCGATCCAATTATGGTCCTGTACAACAAAATAGGTAAATCAGCACTTAAAAAATCTCTAAAGTTTCTGATAATAGAACCAAGAGTCTTATATGAAGAGGAAACAATAGATCGAATGTGAAAGCCAAGAGACAGAGACGATTCAAAAAGTGACACCCATATACTTTAATAAGGCTAAAGCGAGTAATGTTGACATCAAAAAAAAATATTTTAAAAAAATTAAAGGTTTTGCTCTAGTATAAGAAACAATATGGCATTTAGAAACGTTTTAATCAAAGTGTTTAGACCGACACCATTTATGAAAAAAAAACAAATTTTCTCCGAAACACAACCGCATTATCTTCTTGCTTACCTTTCCATAAATATGGTTTTTATTTATCTGTTCCCGATTTTTTTTTAAATGAAACGGAATGTTAAGTTTGAAAGAATATTTCTTGTCAAAGAATACAACACACTATTCATTTCTTAAATTTAAGACCCCACGTTTAAAAAAACCAAAAACCAATTTTACGTTTAACTTGTTTCAGCTTTGATTATATTTTTTTTACAATCTTTGATTGCTTTTTGCCCTATTGTTAAAGAAATGGCTACGGTTGAGTTTTCTGACATGTTTTTTATGCTTTGGAACAAAGTTGCGTAGTTACTAGTGACCATAAGTTATTAAATCAATTACATACGCTTTTTAATTTGTCAAAGTAGTTTATAAAATGCTGTGTTTAACCAAAACCGTATTGAGAACCTGATTGTGATGGGTTATGGTAACAGAAGACAAAGTCAGCTTGAAGTTGCTCAGTTATTTTAACAAAACATCATCTAAATATACTAATCTTTAGAAAAGGTATTATAAGCAAAATTGAGGAAAAATACAACAATTTGAGTTATGCCACGGTTTGCCCATACAGCGACAATCCATTGTTAAAGAAAACAAAAAGCTAAACATATTTTTAAATTTTTAAAAAAATTCGGTGACTCCCGCCAAGCAACTGGCTTTGACAACTGTTCTAAAAATGTATTTCAAAGATTAACGGAGGATGACCCAAACCACCGAATCAAATTTTACGAGCAATGATGAACCTGATGGACAATAAGATTAATCTCTTTTACTGACTAAAGAACAAAATTAATTGTCAAAATTGTCATTATTGAGCCGACTATAACGCTTCTTGAATGCGTTAAACTTATACTGAGTTTCTCCATAAACCCAATGTATGGGCTGAAATAATAGGTGTTCAGATAGTAGGACCAGTGTTCTTAGATAGTAATCTTCCATGAACAACACATCTTACTTTGCTTTAAGACATCCTCATGCTAGCGTTAGCCAAATTATTTCCAAATTTGTTAAATTCGTATTCACCTGATAAACGAATATAATATCAACAGGACGGAGCTCTACTACATTGTGCTGTGATCGTTGATAGATATTTAAAGAAAATTTTTTCCTATTGATAGCTTGAGATCTTATTACTTCTAATTTTTTGTAGTAATATCTCAAAAGTAAACTCTAAAGCCAATCGACATTCAGAGCCCTTAGTCACACATGAGGCATGAAATTCCGTCACACCAGTAATGGTAAAAAAACGTAAAGAAAGCACGTTATCATCGATTTGCATTTTGCCAAGAAAAAAACGATGCCCATTTTAAACATTAAATTGTTTTCAACTTATTAAATCTTGTGACGTTATTTTCTCCTTTGTCGGTTTGGTTTAATGGATTTTGTATCTGCTCCGCTCTACACCTAGCGTATGGGCAAGTTCATTATAGTCGTTACGTAAAAATCAAATTGGGTATCAGTTTCATTAAATTTCCGATTACTTTATTTTAGTATTTGGTGTTCAGCGAAGTGTACGTATGTTCTCTACGGCAGAAAGGTAAAAGACCTTCTTTTTATTAAATAAAATCTACGAATGGTTTAATTACTTGTAAGTTGAAAGTGCCGTCATTGTTTTATTTACTGCTGTAGTTTTTTTTATTTGTGCACACTACCGAATGCCGTAAGTTTAAAAAAAATTTCTTATCAACGCAAGCGCTATTTTGTTAATCGTTTTAAAACTACTACCTGGGAAAAAACAAAACTAACTTATAAACAAAATTAACGTCCCTTATTCTTCTTGTAGGCGATATATTTTAGATTAGATGGATCTTCTTATAAGGCGGAATCTACCTACAACAAATGTACCTTCGGTTTTTACATTTGTTGATCACTTTAGAATACCAGTTAATGTCTGTTCTTCGTTCTTTTATTGTTCTTGATCGTTAACAACTGAAGAATATGGCAAACAGCAAGTAACCCAACACGAAAGCTAAGTTGATCTAGTTTTAAGAATATTTTATCACTTGTTTATTTTGGAAAACTTTCATAATTATAATTACATAGATGTTCAGAACTGATTAATTAACATTTAGAGCCGTTTGTAATAATTTTTATGCTTGAGAGATGCCTCCGACAAATTATTTTCAAGTTTATTTATTTTTATGTGAAATTGGATTACTGTCATGTACTAGTCTATTTATTTGTGGTACAATCTGTATTATTATTCACTTCCTACTTGTTAAGCATATTGTTGTTATCTACGTTTAGATTTATATTTGCGTTTGAATACATGTGACACAAATGGGAAACTTTTAAATATATGTTTTTTTCGTTAATTATTTGTTTTTTTGTATCTTAAGCATTTTTCTAACTCTTGCATGTTTAGAAATTGTTTACGACCCTTTACCAGTAAATGCATTAAAATTTTTTTCTTGAAATCCATTTGTCTATAATGGCAAACTGTAACAAACTTTTTTTGGCACCCTACTTGAGGCTATATTGTTATTATCTACGTTTAGATGTATATTTTCTGACAAGTTTTATTTATGCTTTGAAACAAAGTTGCTTAGTTACTAGTGACCATAAGTCATTAAATCAATCACATGCGCTTCTTAATTTGTCAATGTAGTTTATAAAATGCTATGTTTACATGATCGATCTAACATTTAACTCTAGTTCTAAGACACTGGCTCTAACATACACCAAAATAATTGGTCAGGGCATTCCTCCAGCAGAAAAATTATCACAAACGGCGCTAAATAATAATTAATTTTAGTTGTTAGCCATCCGTTCTGAACATACATGCAATTATATTTATTGATATTAATTCTTCTTGTTCTTCCTTTAAGTGGAGGTAATTAAAACACTGCAGATTTTTTTAAAAAATGCCGACGTTTCGCCCCTACAAATGGAGGCTTCTTCAGGGCTATTTTAGCTATTCCACAGTTAGAGTCCAAAAATAAGGCGACATGGATAAAACAAAACAGTTAAATATGTAACACATAATTAAAAGAGAGAAAACTCTTGCACGACATATAAAATAAGACGGAAACACGACATATAAAATAAGACGTAGGTCTTATTTTATATGTCGTGCAAGAGTTTTCTTTTAATTATGTGTTACATATTTAACTGTTTTTGTTTTTATCCATGTCGCCTTATTTTTGACTTAACTGTGGAATAGCTAAAATAGCCCTGAAGAAGCCTCCATTTAAGGGAAACGTCGGCATTTTTTAAAAAATCTGCAGTGTTTTAATTACTCCACTTAAAGGAAGAACAAGAAGAATTAATATATAGAACCAATTGGAGGGACTTACTCAATTATATATTTATTGATGTTTTCAAAAATAAATTCTTAAGAGATATCTTAAAACTAGATCAATTTATTTTTTTATTCGTGTTATTTGTTGTTATTGGGGTTACATTCTCTAAGTAAATTCCAAATTCTTAACGATAAATAACGATTAAGGAACAAAGAGCAGACATTGTCTGTTATCCAAAAGTGATAAACAAGTGTCAAGATCAAAATTCGCTTGCTATCAATAATTTACAGCAGCTCCGTTATAGGTAGATTGCGACAACTTTCTTCTTATAGAAAGCTACATCTAAAAGATATCGACAGCAAGAAGAACAAAGGAAGTTTAAAGATTAATTTTATCTCCAGGATGTAGTGTTAATTTGTTCATAAGTAGTAGTTCTAAAACAATTGACAAAATAGTGCTTGCGTTGATAAGGAAATTTCTTTAAAACATACGGCATTCGACAATGTGCACAAAAAAAATACAGCATGAAATAATGACAAAACTTGTCAACCTACATGTAATTAAAAAGTAATTTAAAAATTTGGTTTAGAAGGTCTTTTACTTTTTTGCAGTAGCAAACACACGCACATTTTGCTAAACACCAGACACTGTCGGAAATTTAATAAAACTAATACATGTTTTAATTTTTACGCAGCTCGTTGATCTAACAACTAAAGCAAAATTCAAGCAAAGTGTTACTTGGCATAGGTACCTTTCCGTTAAAAAAAAAGTCGAGGGTGCCTGGACACTTCCAGGAACAGAATATTGGTGTAGTTACATGATTACAATTAGTTATTGGTTGTAGCATTTTACTGATCCCAATACAAATTACCAAGCGATAATTGTGATCTACCATTAAAGAAAAAAATAAAAAACGATTATAGAGGATCTGTTCCTGCTTAATAATTTTCTAACTTGCACGTGAAACACTATGATGTTAAAATACGATCCTTATAATAAAGTAGAAACATTAGCTTTCATAATCGCGTAACAAACTAATTCAAGTTAATGTTAGGCGAGCTTGATGAACTAATTTATTTAGGGATCCAAGGTAAGAATTTGTTCATGATTTGTTAAACAATTAAAAACGTTCGTTTCACAAAACTCTACTGTGTTATTATATACGTACATGCTACTTTTTGCACTAACAATTATGGTTAATACAGACGTACTTAGATAACAATAATTGCGTGCGTGTATTTCAGTAGTAATCGTCAATTGTAATTACAATTGCGTTTGCATTAGTTAAAATTTGTTCGGAGGTCTGAAAAGAAGTCCATTTATAGAAGTTTTAGACGTGCGAAGTTCTCATACATTAACCGATTTGCATGTTATAAAGTAATAAGATAAGTTCGGACTTGCCTTAAATCTACAACAAATAGGAATTTTACATAAAATACTCGTGTTTTTGCGTATCACAAAAAAAATTTACGTTCAAACTTAGTTTGTTTATCATAATAGTTAAGATTAAATAAATATCTGTGTTGCACGATTAAACAAGAAATACTTTTCAACAATATCAAACCTTTTAAAAGTAATTAGTTCAAGGATTCTTCTAATTATCATTTCTATGTTTTATATTACACAAGATATTCGTATATGATACCAAATTATCTGCATATAAAAATAATTGAACAATAACATGATGTGCTGAATTTTTGTTATCGTTTTTAAGTATCTTTACATCCAGTGTGATTTTTTTTATTCAGAACTATTTTAATTTGTGTTTCTATAACGGTAAACATTAACCAAAAAAATAATTACTGCGTGATACGCATTATTTGTCAAATTTAAATTTTATTCAAAAAAACGTCAAGTAGTGTGGAATTTAGAAAGAAAATTTGTTTGTACTATAAATTGAGTTCAAAGTAAACGTTTGTTTTCATTATAACTCTAATAATAAATTCTTATAGGGTAGTTTGAAAATTTTTAGAAACAAAAGTCTGCTTATGAATTATGATGATCACAGTCCATTAGGTTTTTCGGAATTATTCAAGCTCATATAAGAGTCAATGAGGTGTAACGATGCGTGACACGCAGATAATATATACTGGGTGAATCTAGACCCAAAAATAAGAAAAAAGTTTATATTAACCCAGGTCTGCAAACGTTTCGTTTAGGACCTACAAAGTGTTAAAGTTTTCTTATTTTTCTCGGTTTTTTGCGATATTTTGCGAACAAATTTGAATATGATCCTAAAATTTGGGATTTTTGTTGTCGAAAAACTTAAGTATTTAAATATCTCAACAATACGTTTGGTGGTCAATTGATTGGAAGATGTGGTCCGGTTGCCTGGCCTTCCAGGTCTACTGATCTCAATCTTTGTGATTGCTGTATTTAGGGATACTTAAAATTCGTTGTATACGCAGCACCAATTAAAAGAAAGGGAGAACTCTGGAACAGAACCCAAGATGCCTGCGATACCTTTAGAAATAATGTGGGAATATGTTCACGGATTCGCCGCTCATTATCAAAACGAGTGAGATTATGTATCGAAACAAATAGTCATCATGTGGAACACCATTTGTAACATTTATTTATTTAATTTTATTATTAATTTCTCCATTTTAGTTCTTAAATTTAAAGTTAAAGTAAAAATGCTAACATACGTTACGTTGATTTTTAATTACAATTAGCTAAGGATTATAGGAATTAAATTAAACTGTTTATCAACCAATATCTCAAAGACGGTTGATCTGAGGGGCATCGACCAAGTATACCTTTTTGCTCAGAACTAAAATGGGAACAAACTAATTAAAATGGAACGTCAATATACCGGATGGTTAACTTCTATAAAAAACTCTATCAGACTTAGTTATTCAAACTATATACGTAATACTGAAGACAGAATTAAATCAGATCCAAAAAAATTTTGGTCATTCATGAATTTAAAGAAAGGACCACCGCGCATACCAGAACACATGTACAGTAATGGACAGATTATATCTAAATCATCAGACATTGCGGAAGAGTTTGCTATTTTCTTTAGCTCTGTTTATGAAACAAATGATGTTGAAAATTTAAATTTATTAAAATTATTACAACCGCCGGATAATATTTGTTCTAACACCGATACACTTCCTTTACTTAATGTTTCCGAAACTGAAGTTCGAAATGCCATTAAAAAATCAAAGGCACATTAACAATGGGTCCTGATTCGATTCCTTCATTTTAGTGAAAGATTGTGCTGAATACTTGGTGAAACCATTGACAATGATTTTCAACAAGATTATCTGTCAGAGAAAATTCCCGGATGAGTGGAAACGCTCAAGAAGAAACCTATATTTAAGTCTGGTTTACGAAATAATGTAACACACTATCGTCCTATATCTTTGATTTCAAACTTTGCCAAGATTTTTGAGACTATATTGTATAGACAAATATATGACCATGTAAGATCGCTAATTTGTTGTAACCAACATGGGTTTGTAAAAGGTAGATCAACCGCGACCAATTTAAAGAATTTTACTCAGCTAGTATCCGAAGCTTTTGATGAACGTCAACAGGTTGACGTCTTTTATATAGATTTTAGCAAAGCTTTTCATCGTGTACAGCATAACTTACTACTACAGAAATTGCAACAGTTTGGAATACATAATAATTACCTTTATTTACTGCGAAGTTACCTAACTGAAAGGCAGCAATATGTTGAATACAAAGGGATCAGGTCACGAACTTTTTTTGTACGTAGTGGAGTGGCACAGGGCTCAAACCATGGCCCTTTGTTATTCATTTTGTTTATAAATGATGTGTGTGAGACAATTAATTCTGAGTGTTTGCTTTATGCTGATGATTTAAAGATTTTCCGTAAAATTAACACCATTGAGGATTGCTATTTAAACTGACTTAAATTTATTATATAAGTGGTGTCAAAAAACTTTATAAACCTTAACATTGAAAAATGTAAAGTGATGACATACTGCCGTAAAGCTGTTATCCTAAATTACAATTACATGGTCAATAATGTGAGACTTCAAAAGCAACACTGAAATTAAAGATTTAGGCATATTATTTAACAGTAAATTAACATTTTACAATCATAGATTAGAATATTGTTGTACAGTTTGGTCACCTATGTATTTAAAATACATTAATCTGTTAGAATCACTACAAAAGAAATTTTTGAAGTATTTGTATTTTTAAGAAATATGGCACATTTTCCGATTTGTCATATGAATCTTTACTCCTAGTGTTTAACTTTTCAAAATCTCGCCAACCATAGAAAAGTAATTACGTTGTTATACTTGTATAAATTAGTTCATAATATCACTGATGATTCTATGTTTTTATCTCAGCTAATGTTTTATGTACCACGTTTGAGTAGTAGAAACTCGATTACTTTTGTAAACAAAAGAGCTGCTACAAATTTGTATAAAAATTCCCCATTGTTTCGAATGTGTTTTTTGTACAATTGCTGTAACTGTTTTCTGGACATATTTGGCGATAGTTACAGTAAATTTATGGTTTCCGTAAAAGAATGTATTTATTTTACTTTAGGGTAATAATATGGTGTTAGGTAACTTAGTTTAATTAAAGCTAATTGGTTTAATTTAATTTAATTTAAATTAATTTGATTAATATTGTATATATACAGGGTGTTCCATTAGTGCGTAATTCTTTCCTAGCGTCATTATTTTTAATTTTAGAGCAAAAATGCATTGAGGAATGTTTTGTAGAATCACTTAAGCTATCTTCTAAAATTATTTACAAGTATACAGGGTGTTCCCTAAGTGCTGTACTGCATTCTTTTAAACTTTTTAAATGGCACCATATTGATTTTAATTTTTATGGAGCTTCTTTTCTTCCTATTTATGATGGCATAATCGAATTTCACCCATATCTAACAGTTTTTGAAATATTAATTTTTTATAACTTTTTAAGAAATGCAGATGGTCAGTAAAATTGTATTTCTCAGACGTTCAGTGCAATATTCAAATTTTTTGATTAAAACTTTTAAAGGAAGTGTCAAGCTACAATTTAATTATTTTGAAATATTTTTACACTATACAGGACTGTCCAAAATTTTGAAGTGAATATTCAAAAATTAAAAGTGTAATATCTCAATTTTTTAAATGGAATGGTATGTTTATTTTAGTGTTTTCATAAAGATAATTAATTATTCGTTCGATTTTCTTCAACATGTCCTATACCTAAACCTAATACTTTCCGAGTTATTCGAAATTTAAAATATTGCATGTTACATGGCCATTTTATATTTGACTTTTATGCTCAATTTATTGAGTAGGCTCTGAAAAATGTGCCATTTTATAATAGACTTTCATGCACAATGAATTAAGTAGCCTTTGAAAAAATAGAATAAAATTGACAGTTAATATTTCGTCGTAAAAAGAAACTAATACAATTTTTTTGTAGTTTAGGGATTTTTAATTTATTTAACATGTAAAAATAATAAATATAAAAACAATAACAAATTTCATTTTTCAAAATGTCCGCCATCTGCAGTAATGCATAATTGAAGTCTTTCAATAAAAGAGTTGCCAACACGTTGCAATATTATTTGTGGAATATTTTCAAAAGCACCGCGTATTCTCTCCTTCATGTCATCTCTAGTTGTGGAAACATCCTTGTACACAATTTCTTTAATGTATCCCCACAGAAAAAATCCATTTTTGTCAAATCTGGAGAGTTAGCAGGCCAGTTGAAATTGCTACCTCTACCTATCCACCTGTTAGTAAAGTGTTCATTTAAATAATCTCTAACCATTCTGCTATAGTGAGGTGGTGCACCGTCATGCTGCAGCCACATACTTTGGCGGATATTTAAAGGCACTTCATCTAATAGTTGGCCCAGCTCCTCCCTTAAAAAATGAAGATACCTTTCTCCAGTTAGTCTTTCTTCAAAAAGTACGGCCCAATTACAAAATTACCTATTATGCCCCCCACACATTAAGAGACCATCTATGCTGAGCGTCGACGGGTCTTAAGAAGAACGGGTTCTCTTGGGCATAATAGTGCATATTATGTTGATTGATGTTATCATTTTTATGAAAGGTTGCTTCATCTGTAAACATTACTCTCTCAAAAAATCGGGGTTTTCCTGATTTCTATCGAAAGCCCATTGGCAAAATGCAACTCTATTTAGTTTATCCGTTTCACTTAGGGCTTGATGTAGCTGCATATGAAATGCATGAAATTTGTTTTTCTTAACAATGCGAGAAATACTTGTTTTACTAATATCCGTTTCGCTACTTAAATTTCGTAAGCTGGTATGGGGCTGCTCAATTAATGACAAAATAACATTAAATTCATTCTCTCCATTGGCCACTCTTTTTTTCTTTCGGGTGTTTCGGATAGCAAACGCTGCCAGTTTCTTCAAAACGAGTTTTTAATTTTTAAATGATAGTTCTTGTGGGTGCCGCCGTTCCGAAATCTTTGAGCGTAGACGCGAGAAGCTAATAAACAATTTTGTTCACTAGCTCTTAAACAATAGTTCATATCCTGCGAAAGATTCATTTCGCTTCACCACAAAATAGTAATTGTCATTTAGCTTTGTTACCTACAATTTTCATAGGCAATAGTGACAGTGTAACATTAAAACCTACATGCAATATTTTAAATTTCGAATAACTCGGAAAGTATTAGGTTTAGGTATAGGACATGTTGAAGAAAATCGAACGAATAATTAATTATCTTTATGAAAACACTAAAATAAACATACCATTCCATTAAAAAATTGAGATATTACACTTTTAATTTTTGAATATTCACTTCAAAATTTTGGACAGTCCTGTATAGTGTAAAAATATTTCAAAATAATTAAATTGTAGCTTGACACTTCCTTTAAAAGTTTTAATCAAAAAATTTAAATATTGCACTGAACGTCTGAGAAATACAATTTTACTGACCATCTGCATTTCTTAAAAAGTTATAAAAAATTAATATTTCAAAACTGTTAGATATGGGTGAAATTCGATTATGCCATCATAAATAGGAAAAAATTAAAATTAAAATCAATATGGTGCCATTTAAAAAGTTTAAAAGAATGCAGTACAGCACTTAGGGAACACCCTGTATATTTGTAAATAATTTTAGAAGATAGCTTAAGTAATTCTACAAAACATTCCCCAATGCATTTTTGCTCTAAAATTAAAAATAACGACGCTAGGGAAGAATTACGCACTAATGGAACACCCTGTATATAATAACCCTGTAATTGGTTTATTTGTTGGGTTATTAAAATGATTATTATTATTATTATTATTATTATATCTCAAATTAGGGCCAATATTCGCTTTTTCTAAAAGTGAGAGAACAACATCTTCTCCTATTCCAAATTGATGCACATTTCCTGTTTTTCCTGTATATATTTCAAAGCATACACAATATCCACTACTGGTGCATAATGCCCAATCTTTAAACCGAATCTGATCGGATTACCTTTTATATATATTGCTTGGCATAGTGTTTACCGTAATACAGTATTATGCTCTCGTCGATTGAGATATTTTCTTCCAAACCACCATATGTTTCTATAAACTTTTCATTTAGTTGGTTTATAATTATTGGTGACAATAATAACGATCACCATTTACAGTAACATTCCGGTCGGTCTCTGTTTTGAAGAAATATGGACCGATTTTTCCCCAGGCTGTAGGCGCAATGCCGGACTAAGTCTTTTTATTATGAAATATCAAATACTACTGAGAAAATGCTACTTTAGTTGACCCGATGCATGACCAATCTGCAATTAAATTTCCATCATAAAAAGTACTTCTAAATGAATCACCCGATATAATAATTTGGGCACATCGTTACAACTTGACCAATACATTTGTTCATTAGGATATTTTGAATATCCTGGCAATAGCATTGCTCCAAAAATGATTTACAGTTCATCTGAGGATAGATTAAAATTTACATTTTTTTGATAAGCATATATATTTGACTGTCCCAATAATTTCAGACACAATAGATTCATTCCAAAAAATATTGACAAAATTTAGGGGTGTCTTTGATGCAAAACACGCAGCTGACGGTTGTCTAGGAACACAACCTAAATTTAATTTATAGGTAAGCACGTTGTCCAACCACTTTGGGATTAGTTTCTGACGTTTTAGTAGAGGAAAACTTCGTGAATAAGTTCTGTGTGTCTGACGTAGAAGGAAAGTTCAAAAGCAATCTTGTTTTGTAATAGTAAATTATTTCTTACCATGGATATGGGAATATTGTCATCATCTTCATTAAAATCAGAATCACTATACCGTGCCTCACACGGTTGGTTCAGAATGTCCCTAGAAATGTAATTTGGATTAGCATTTTCTTGGTTCAAATCTTCACTATCCATTTCAGTTTTTTCTAAATTTTCATCTGGAAAAATCATATAAATTTGTGTTGGTTGATTATCATGTTCATCTTTTTCCAAAAGCTGTAGTTGAACTAAAATAAATCTACAATTATGGCGCCATATTGAATAATGTCCATTATAAGGGAAGAATAATGAATGGGATTAAAACAAAACTAATTATATGAATTATTGAGTATAAGATCAGTCAAAGTAGTAAATAAAAAAAGTGAAAGTAAGTGTAATGGTATAAAGTAAAACATCACTTACTTTTCGTGTCTGGTGGAATATAAATTCGGGTCCATTATAATACGATGAGTGCACTGTTCAGATCAAAATTCATAAAATAACTACAACGACGCTATTGAACGACGTACTGTGAGAACTCTACGCAGCTACAAGTCTGTACCTGCAATGATGACGTCACAGTCAGATAACAAACTGCCGTCCATTATAAATCACATTATTCATTAATTGATTTTTCTCAAATATTCCGTTTTCAAATTCTTTGTCTATTTTCAGGTGAGTTATATCTATATTCAATACATTATAGTAATATCAACAGTGCCAATGAGAATAACTTTAATGATTATCATTTCTTGACTATAAACAATAATACAACAATATTGATAGGGCTCTACTACTCTTTATCACATAATTCAAAATTCGTTAATTTTAGAACCAACGTGTTATAAATTTTTGAAATCTGTGTTTTAATATCTTTTAAAAGAGGTGTTGCATGATGTATTTTCTCATTAAAAAATCAAAGTGGTGACACCCCATAAAAAAGAATCATGTCGGATTCGAAACTTTTGTGTGATATCAAAAGACGCATTTTAAAGTTAACGGAAATTTCACCGCACAATTAATAAAGACAAATGTTTTTGTTTAAACTATTCTTTCTAAAACCCGCTATCGATATTCTTTTTACATATTAGTTAGTATCAGTACGATGTAGAGTTCTGCCCAAAACAACTGTTTTCTATTTTTTTTAATTGTACAATCTCTATAATTCGTTTCATGTATAGTATATTATCAAGGCAATCTGCATGAAGCGCTAGTTTATTTTTTTAGAGAAAATCTAATATATAGAAATGAATGTGTGTGTGTGTTTGTTTGTTTGTCCTCGAACTCTTCCTAAACCGTTAGTCCGATTGAAACTAAAGTTTACACACTTCTTCAGGTTGATCCATAATAGGTCACGAACGTTTGATTTTCGCGATTGCCCTTACGGTTTCCGAAATTTACCATTTTTTAACGGTTTTTTGTTGCACAGTGGGTGTGGTCAAGGAGATCGAACAAATTCTTTTATTTGCCGCAGCGAAGCGAAGTATTTGAAATAAATACTTCTTGTAATTTTGCTGTTACAGTTAACTGTAAATGAGTAGAGCAAATAAGGTATAAATTAGAAAAATTTAAGATCTTTTGTAGAACATAAACATGACTTTAAATAAATAAGATAGTATAGGATATGTCAACATAAACAATAACATTATTATCAAAGCATTTTGTGATCATTAATTTTATGATGTTTTTCGTGGAAGATGAGAGTATGGGTTTATTAACATTAAGAAACAGTCTGTTATTGCAAAACCAGTGATGTAGTTTAATGAGCATACCACTGGTTGGTAATGACTCTGAATGGCAAACTATGAACAGAGGTTGTAATTGTAGTGTTGTCAGCATGTATAATTATTAAAATTATCTAAAAAATTTACAATTTTATTGAGGTACACCCATAGAAATAAGATATGCAGCAGATTTAAAGATAATTTTGCTCAACAATAAATTAAATTCCGCTTGTACGTACTGAGTTCTATTAAAAAGGAATGAAGCAAAGCAATTCAATTTCCACGAATTCCATATGAATACAATTTTTCTTGGAGTTTTTTTTTACGGCACAACTGAGGTCACAAAACTATTTGTTAATGTGTTGGTTTTTATTTAGAAAAAATTGAAATCTTTGTAGCATAGCATTCCCAAAGAGTTTTGGATAGGGTATTGGAGATTAAAATAGGTCTATATTTATCGATATTATTTTTATAGCCCTTTTTGTATACCGATGTAACAATAGATGATTTTAGCCAATTAGGAAAAATTCTTTGGTTCACAGACAAATTTGTACTATTTTTTGATCAGATAAGTAATTACAGAGATATGACAATTATAAGACATTAAATGTTGAAAATTTTATTATCTATAACTATTATTTGAATTATTTTTAAAAATTTTTTTGTTTCTTTTTTTGGGCGTTTTGAGTTTTAGACTTAGTTTAAGCATTGGTTGAGAATGGCCGAAATCTCGCGTCATTTAGTTTGAAGAAACAAGATAAAAACAGATAACTAAACTAAACAAAAGATCGCGTTCTTTTATTTAACGCATTTGCTTTATTTAGAACCAACCGCAAAAATATAAACAAATAATGGCGTTACCGCTTGCGTTTACTACTGAAAGAAGATTACCCCGAACTTAAAAACTATTTACAGATTTACGAAATTTATTAACGAAATGAGACTGGTCTTGGTTTAAAACAAAGTAACTGATTTAACATCAAACTGGAAATTCACAAACCCCCTTATTGATTTGTTCATTTTGAACAATACAAAATTACCAAACAAGAACAAAAAAAAAATACGCAAGTACGTTTTCTAACTTAATTTGGTTATTCGTAACTGCACACAAAAGCACCCAAAACAGGATAGTTTTCTGGAATAAACAATCAATTTACTTACAGTTGGTTTTCTTTTGATGAGTCGAATAATCTGTTTTGGGGTGTAGACCAAAACTCCCAAGCTTTATGTCGTTGTTACAGTAAATTTCTTTAAACAGGAACATTTTTATAAAACCGAGTTACTTGTTAAAAGCTTTACATGATATGCATTTCTATATTTAGTTGTCAGGTGTAGAGATGTCAAGACGTCTGCAAGCGTTTTTTTAACATTTAGTTTATTTAAACGATAAATCTTTTTAATTTCGCCAACGGTATTGTTCTTTATCTTTATTATTGATGTAATTTTAACATTGGCATACAGTTCACCTGCCAATAGTTCATACGAAAACAACTAATACGCGCATTGTTTATTATCTAGCAATTGTACAAATTTAACAACATTAATCCGCTGTAGTTTTGTACTTGTTGTAGTTACATAATGCTTTCTAATTTTGAGTCTGCATATTGACTTAAACTATTCAAATACAAATTGGGGGAGTGCGTCTCCCTTTCTAAACTTTTACATGCACAAAAAACCTTACCAAAAAAAACGTTCATAGTCCTCAGAAAGATAAGCAATTTGCAAATCTAGAATTTTAACCGGGAGTGTTAAGCAGTGTATTGTTTTTTTTAAGTTATAACAAAAATTGAGTTTGCTTTATAAAAGCAAAGACATTCAAGCTCTTTTTTTTGGAACAAACATATAGTTTATTAATTCAAAACGGCTTAATGTGCAGAATAATTCTAAGAAATACTTGATAACAAGTATCGAGATAACATTTCTTTAAAGTTTAGTTGTAAGAAAACAAAGATAAAGCATTTCACAACACCACGTCTAATTTAAAAAGTTATTAAATGACAAAAGAAAACAAGTATTACAGCAAAAATAAATATGAGAAGAATCGTGCTTTGTCAACACGAACGAAATCTACTTAGAATACAGTACAACTCACTTAAAACGATAACTTCCTTAAGACCAAACTCATTTACTCGTAAAAAATAAATTTTCGCCAAACAGAGATGACAAATAATAAATTTAAATTAAGACTTGTTATTTTTATACTAATTACTGGCCAAATATTTTCTTCTTTCTCTTTCAATATTAAATTAACGTAATGTTTTCTTATCAAATCTTTTGAATCTAACAAATAATTGTAACGTTCTCTTCGCACACTTCTGAATTAGGAGTCTTCAAATTTTTAAATAATCAGACCTACCGAAATGAGATGTAAAACAATCAGACAAATTCTTACCTAATAATTAGTCGCGCTTTCATATTGTATAGATGTTGTTTAGAAATGCCATTACATTTTAATTTCATGGCCAGAAACAGATTTATTAGACAAACAAAAGTTAAAGAGTTTAATGACAAGTAAATAGTTTTCATAAGAATTGTAAAATAAATATATTAAGCATAAATTTTAAATAAGAATTGGATCAATTTCTTTTACAGGTAGATACACATTGAATATTAATTTAAGTTTTTAAATAAAGTACTTACAGTATTAATATTTAACGTAGAAATAAAGGGAATGTTGTACTTAGCAAGTCGGCGTTACGTAGTTAGTTGACCTTCCTTGAAGATAAGATAAGCTGAACTTGTGTTTTGAATTTTAGAGGTAGATAAATAAATCGATAATTTATTCCTTAATTAAATTCTTCGTTTAGATCCTCAAAATATAAAAAAATACAGCAACAGTTTTACTTCTGTTACAATAGACGATACGGTAAGATGTGTCTTTTAAATAAAGATAAGTGTTACCATCACGTTCACTGTAATTAATTGCTAACTATCAAGATGCCGTTAAAGGTTCACACAAAGACTTCGGTAATTTGCGCATTCGCACTAGAGAAGAGTAAATCCCCTGCATTCTATAGATATAAATAAATGCAGACAACATATACGGGATGAATCAAAGAGGAATATATACAGTTTCTACTACAAAATATGTACATTAAAATCGTTTAATGTAATAGAAATAATTAATTAATCTTTTAGTCAAAAAACAAAAATGATAAAAACGTTTTACTTAAAGCAATTTCTTGACAGATGTCTAAACAGTTACAAAAGCTGATTCTTCGATTATTATTGTAAACTAAGCTTTGGCTTAAAAATTAATCTTAAATCCCCTGCTGTAAGCTATCAAAAAATTGTACAATTGCAAATGCAAAGAGATGTTGAATTTTGGAATATTATTCATCATTTAATAAGAAAAACCTCACTTTGAGCGAATCACAGACTTCCGTTTGTTCGGATGAATGTAAAATCAATATGTAACTCAAAACACTTTTGTTACTATTTTAATTAATCATAATCATATGACTTTTTATTTAGTGTAATAAATATTAATATGATTTGCAGCTGTAACTACACTTTATGGAAAGTGCATTTATTTTTTTTTAGAATACTTTTGCATGATTAAAATCTTACAAACTTGATGAATATTTTTCAAATTAGTCCGTAAAGTTTTACGGAATTACTTTATTTACTTTAATTCAGGTACGTAGTATTTTTTTCCGTCGACCTCATTATAAAATTGAGTTTTACGTACTCCCTGAATAATCATAAAGTAACACTTTTTAACTGTAATACTTTTCGTCCGCAAACACTTTTCGTCCGCAAACATCTGTCAATGTCAATTATTATTTTATGTCAAATTAAATAAAGTCGAAGTAACCAGTATGAAAACCCATTTTTAAGAAAGGATGAATTTAGTGACTACATAGGATATTACAGTACTTTAGGTACATACTGAAACATTTTAGATACTGCAGAATATTGTTTGTTTACTTCCATTTATAACCTCAATTTCTCAATCCCACACAACTTTGAACAAAAACAATTTGTTGTTCAAATTACAAGTAAATGATTTTAAGTGCTTTGAAATGATATTAATAAATTGTTTATAGTTTCTACAATGTGCGAAGCATATAGAAGAGCCTGGTTGTAATCTCACAATACTCGATACATTGTTTTCAATATGTAACACTTTAACTTCTTTAAAGTTATTCATTTATAAGGTAAGACAGAATTCATACGACTTGAGATTGCTTTAGACAATTTTATTAGGTAACATTTTGATACAGAAGCGGAGTTCCGATACAAAATTTTCACGATCATAAAATACAAAAACTTACAGTAGAAGTGAGTTAATTATGGGTACCTTTCTATTACTGTATTTGATTGATCTGAATAAGTAATAATGCTAATGGAAAACACAAGAACAGTAATTACTTGTGAAAAATCGTTTGCATACTTTCTTACGGTCAGGCAATATTTTTATTGAATATAAAATGATTATAAGTTTGACCACGGTACAAACTCAGTCTTATAACTATTATATGTCCAATTAGTAAGAATCGACTTTAATGTGTTTAATAGGAGAAACTTCATTACATCTTTGATCATAAACAATTAAAGAAATGCATTAATTTTGAGGGTAGGCTTTCAACTATAACTACATTTTTAAATATACTTCAAAATAACACTACCTAAATTTAATTTTTATTATTTTAATAAATTATAAAAAGTACATGTTTTACCTATTACCTATCATAATCAAGTGCTCTTATAAAAATTATGTGATTGTTGTAAACAAATGCTTTATCGGTACAATATTCGAACGCGGAAAGCTTTTATTTCCTTTAATAAATTTTGACACAAATGTTACAATACTGAACGGTGAAGTGAACATTAGGTACAGTAAAATCAGAACAAACGTAAAATTTTTGTTTAAAATTACTAAACATTTTGTTTTCAGTAAACGGTAATAAATAGAAAATTAATTAATTTAAGGTCAACGGAAAAAATAATATGTACCTCGGAAAAAAGTGCTTTTAATAACCTCGCCTGTTTGCTTGCCTCGGCTAACGCCTCGGCCAGCAAATTCAGTCTCGTACATAAAGTGCACTTTTTTGTCCTTGTTACATAAATAACTATTTTGTAACGACAAACCCAAATTCTTAAAAAAACGTTCACTTCATGCAGTATAATTCACCATTTTAATAGTTTGCAAAAGTACTCAATATACTGAGAACTAACGTTTTAAGAACTTTGATTTGCAACAAATTTATTTTATTTGCTATTATAAATAAAACATTTTTTAAATGAAAGCAAATGCTATGTTATGTGGCAAAGACATTATACAGTCGATGTAATATACGAAGTGTCATTAATTAACAGTTTAACTGCTTCATTATATTTCATACAGTTACTGTAATCAGCTTATGGTTTAAGTGCATTTTATAGGAGACAAGTTAACACTAAGCAAATTAAGTGTGCATTTATCGACAAATTCCTCTCTAATATTATAAAAACTTTCTTTGATGAAAGTACGTGCAATATTCATTATCTTTTGTATTCATTTTAATTAGCAATTCATTCTTGGAATTTAATTAAAAATTCTTACTTTTTAGTAACAGTAGTAGCACTAGAAATACATTTGAAACATTCTACACAAGATCAAATTAATATAAAAGCAAGCGTTTTGCGTAGAAACCCACATTGCTGCGATACTAACAAAAATGTGCAGCGAGAAAAAACATTTGTGTCAACAAAGAAATAATTAATTGCACCAACAAGACTTAAACGTAAGCGTTAATTAAAAAATTAGATACGATTGTTAGAACCACAGCGACGATTGTTTTGAGGGAAAAGGAAAAAAACGATTTGATAAATATATATAACTGTTTTAATAATAATAATAATTATAGGATGTAGAGTAAGAGAGTAGAACGATGCGAATGTAAAGTAATGAAATTGTAAACCAAAAAAACAACTTAGCAGCTAATAATATAATTAGAATACCAACATTATGCCGCTGTTAAATAATATATTAAAACATGTTTATTGCCTTATAATGGTGGAGTTTGACTGGACGCAATAGTAAAAATGCCATCACTCTATCGTTTTAAATTCTACATTTTTTTTGCCACAATATACGGAGGATTAGTGGTCAACAGTTAAATGTTAGCATTAGTTCGTTTTGAAACTGTTATTTTTGTTTTACATTTTTTAGTGTGTACTAGAATTTTACTTTCGACGGCAACTCAAGAAATATTTTTAGACCGGGAGCCGCAGGAAAATCGTCGTATGCTTTGCTTCACGACAAAACTATATAAAAAGTTAGCTAGCTATACTTCTTGCACAAAAATGCAAGTATGGCGGTTGTCAAGTGTCACCTTTTCTTTGGGGTAAATTCTTGAACGTGTATATGTTTTGGGAGAATAAACCTCAAACAGCGCTGCTCCTGTCACCAGGCAACTGTCAGTTGACTCCTGTCTAAATTTGAACAAGCTGTGTCATTTAGTTTGTGTTTGGCAGCCGTTGATAGCAGACTACCGCGCGTTTTAAAAAGAAAATGGAAAAAAGTGAATTGTGGTGCTCATTAAGCATTATCACCCAAACCAAGGCTAAGCTTAATAAATATTATGGAAACTCTGCAACATCCATTTTTATAGTAAAGAAGTAGTTTATTAAATTTCGATGTGGCCATACAAGCACGGAAGATGCCAAACGTGCTGGACACCCAGTCGAGATCTCTACATCCGAAACAATTGAAAAAATTCACAATATGGTTTTAGCCGATCGAAGATTGAAAGTGAGAGAGATTATGGAAGCCATAGGCATTTCAAATTGCTCAGTAGTTTTAATTTTGAATGTTCACTTGGGTATGAGAAAGCTTTCCGCCACATGGGTGCCGCGTTTGCTCACAAACGAACGTGTGGCAATTTCGCAGAAATGTTTGGGGTTGTTCAACCGCAATATGGATAAGTTTTTGCACCGTTTCAAAACCATGGACGGAATGTGGATCCATCAAAACACACCGGAGACCAAACAGCAGTCCAAGCAGTGGGTTTCTCGGGGTGAATCGGCACCAAAGAAAGCAAAGGTGGGTTTGTCAGCCAATAAAATCATTCGAATTGTTTTTTGAGATGCACGCGGTATAATGAACATTGACTACTTTCAAAAAGGGAAAACAATCAATGGCAAATATTATACCAACTTATTGGGTCGACTCAATGAGGGATTGAAAAAAAAACGACCGCATTTGGCCAAGAGAAAAGTTCTGTTACGGTAATTAATCTCCGGCACGAACCGCTTTGCGGATATGGATTTCCCCTAGATGGCGCGCGAAGGTAGTACAATACGTATTTCGATAAAAATGCCTAAGATGGTGGACGCATATATCGGGCTATAAATTAATTATGTAAGAAATCCGTTTGTTTCTGGGCCATCGTTAATTATGGGTCGTTATTTGTAGGTCATCGTTTTTTCCGAGGTACCGATTATCTCTGTTTAATTGCCAAATGTCGGATAATTTCTCCTTTTATGCGAATACCGTAAGTTTTTAGAAAATTCCCTATACGAGCATACAACGTGGGATGTCATTGTTGTCTTTTGTCTATTTTAGATCTAAGTTATCCTCTACACTACCATTTAAAGTTACTATCTAAACTACCGTTGTATCTACTAGCTGAAGGGCTATCAAATTATCACCTAAGTGCCATCCAATTATACACAAGGGCAGATCACCCGACTCTTTAGGGAAAAGGAAAAATTCATTTCTCGCTGGTTAGTTATGCGAGTGTTTTGTCTACGACCAACTTAAAAATAGCTCAAGGTACTGTCTTACTACTTTTTTTTGTCTAATTATGTTTGTGAACGCTAAAATAAATTAATTGTGCGGTGCGTTTTATCTCTTTTAAATTTTTGTTGCGCTCTTTTATGTCATTATCGGTAATCATAGAGTACGGTTTATTCAACTCGTCACCTTTAGCACAAATGCGTTCAAATTTTAGGTAATTATACTACGCTTTGCTGGTACGTTTGATGCCCGCTACTCTTTTATGTTAAGACTATTTGTGTGTGCCGTTTGTGAAAATCCAAGATTTCAATAAAATTACACTCCTGTTATGTTGTTATCGTATTCGGTTGCTTTATTTAAGTGCCTCGTCTAACGAATTTTGCTTATCAACAGTATTAGTTCTGGTTGATAGTTATTTGTCTGAAAGTGGACGTTCAACTAACTAATTGGCGCCTTGCTCATCCTCTCGTGGCTAAAATTTTCGGGCACGAGATTGGGGGTGTGCAAAATAAATGTTTTTGAATGTTTGATGCGTTTGATAAGGTAATCTCGAGCGGCTATTATACTATTAATTCTCTGGACCTGCGACGCTCACCAAATAATTTAGTTAACCGGGAAGCCGTTAGAGAAAATTACCATCAATTCGTAATCTCTGCTTATATACAGCGCGGTTCTTAATTAAAGTAATTCGCTATTTAATCTTTTTGTACGGCAAATTTTCTTGCCCGTCTCAGTTCTTTTTTACCAGGACAATGCAAGTGTGCACACATGTGCAGTTTCCATGACAAAACTCTATGAATTGGACTACAAATTGCTCCAACATCCAACTTATTCTCCAGAATTAGCCTCGAGTGACAATTTCTTGTTCTCAAACTTGAAAAAATGGTTTGACAGAAAGAGATTTAACTCCAACGACAAAATCATATCACAAACAAATGTCTATTTTAATGACTGAACAAATCTATTTTTTGGAAAAAATAAAAAACTGAGAAATGTTGGACTAAGTGTATAGAACTTAAAAAGAGACTATGTTAAAAAATAAAATAATTTTTTATATAAAAACCTGTGTTTTATTCAAAAAGTTACGGACTTATTGACCCGCTGTATTTCCATAAAAGCATTGCTTTTTATGGGAAATGCAATTTTTAAACTCCTGTATCTTTGTTTGACGCCCGTGAAAATTTAATTAATTTGCCGTGGATAAAAAACATATAACTTTCAAAATTTTTCACGTTTAGTACAGACACACAGTTTTAAATTGTTTTTGATTATACAGAATGTTCCAAACAGTCGTGGAGTGGAACCCCATCTGGTCGATGTAATCATACGAAGAAAATTAAAAAAATTGGCCTCTATTATAGCAATAAACAAAATAGAAAATAATAATTATGAATTGAGGCAAAAGTTCATTGGTGTACATGTCCAAATAAGATTGATTGGTAACACACAACATAGAAACGATTTACAGGTTGAATTACATAACGAACATATTGCGATGTTATACCGCATCCACGATAATTCCATAACAATTAAATCCCAAATGTTGATCTTGATTGTAATTCGTTAGTGTTCGGAAAAATGTTTGCAGATGTAGTTTGGCTTTGTTCCGTTTTAAAACCATGTAGATCACGTAGCTGCTCCAAAACTCAAATACGGCACCAAAGCTTAGAATTAAGTATCATTAGTAATAGTTTTAAAAAAAAACCCACTACGGAATAAGCCTGAAATATTTGCATATCGTACTAACAGTTTGTGACGGTGTTATTTACAAACAAACAAAAATATGTAAATAAAAATTGATTTGTTACTCAAGATCTCCCTAGAGTATAGACAACTGTGTTTACACTTATGTGATGGGAAAGAAACTCTTCCAGTTTTGGGTTGTAAATTTTTCTGGTGACTTTTATTAACTTGAGATTGCTAGATCGGAAAAAATTTACCTATTAGGTGGCCGAAAAATGCATTTCCTTCTTCTCACCTGTCTGTTACAGGTGCTACATAAACATCATCTGAAATTAGAACAGTTACATAAGAATTAATTATTTAGTATAAACCTAAGTAAAAGCATCACGTACAACAAGGAAATAAGTTTTTACTCCCTGTTTGTGTGTTAGTACACTTTTACTTTTTTAATGAAGTACTCGCTATTACGGTTTTCTATTACGGAGTCTATCTTGTTTTTCCTTCTTCGTTGGAATCAAAGTACTGTCTAATTTGGATAGAGCTGTCACACCTATCTATTAACTAAGTGTCCATTTTAACACGAGATGTCGAAAGACACACATTTTACTTCTATCTATTAACGTTCAAACACCAAAACTTCTTATGTACAAGCTAAGTTGATTCTTTTTATGCATGTTACTTATTATTTTTGTTGCGTTTTATGTACTTGTATTACGGCTGTGAATTTAAAAACATACCTTTAGGCTGTGTAAAGAATCTCTGTAAACTTGAAAGATCTTTCGAAGTATTGCTTAATCTAAATAAGCCCACGACCACTTCCGACTACTGGAGCTGCCGGCAAGGTTTTCTAACACTGTTATTTCATTGTATGGTTTGTTTACAAATAAACCGTAACAAAATCACTAGTCTTGGTAAATTTCAAATTCTAATACTTAAAAACATTTACTTGATTTCGTATTCGCCAAATATTCTTACTTTAACTATTTTCTGACGTCTTAAAGGATTAGTTTCATACTCCATAAGATATACGTTTATTTTGTTTTATGGCTTCGGAAAACAGAGAACGGTTGTTTATTCGTACTCAAAATTTCTAATACCGCACTTGCGTAAAGTGGCTTTACAAGACCACGGGTAAGACTTGAACCCGCACTGTATTTCAAATCGTTTATCACCTTTCACTGACTGGCATTTTAATAGACGCAAATTATATCTAACACACGTTAATTCACGTACAAACAAAATTGTTTGTTAGCGTTGTTGTTTAATAACATTACCAATTCGCCGGTATACAAATATAACTAAATGTTCTTAATCTGCTTCACCACTGACTCCTGTTAAAAGAAACTCGTTCCAAGACTCGTGAAAAGACTGACTCTTCAACAAAATCATCTAAATACCAAAAAAAAGCTTTACCCTTTCTCTCTAATTTGTTCCCAGAAAAAAATAAAATAATAAATAGCAATAAAATTTTGGAGTCGATGTTTCACACTAATAAACCAGCGACTAACGACGCGTTCTCGTCAAATCAAAATATTCTAGAAAGGTAACAAAGAATTGATTTACCAAGCAAAACATACAGTGTGTATTTGAGACTACCATACATAGGAAAATTAACATTGGGAATTTAGCTAAGGATCAACTATGGCTATAGATCTAAAATTGACAGTAAGTATAAAGTTAAATTTTATTGGGTAACGAGTACAGTTATTGGCCAGGTACTAGTTGTTGGCCAATTTGAATTTAATTTCAAATAATAAGATTCCTGTCGGTAAAACAGAAGTATGCAATTTACAGTAAAATCTGGCAACCTTGCTTTATGTTCTTACCGATTATGACACTTCTAGTTAGCTTCACAGAAATTTTATAGCAGGTGTAATTTTGTTCGTCCGAAGTTGCATCGGTTTATCCAGATACACTAAGAATTCCTTAAGAAACAGTGTTATTATGGTAAGTGGCTATGCTTTACTTTCCTAATGTATCATTTCAAAACTATGTTTTAAGGCATCTTATTGTATAATTTCACATTATTTTAAGTGTTTTAATGCTAGTTTAGAATTTTTCGCGCCAATTTTGTGGTGGCCAGTATCTGGTACAATAATTTGCCCCCTATATAGTTATTGGCCGCCGGCCAACTACTAGTGTTAAGTGTAGAATAATATTTTTAGGACATTTTATGTTTTTAGCATTTTGAGCACAAATTAAACATTTTATAGCGTTTTTAGGTATTCTTAAATGTTTAACCAGTAGTTGGCCGGTGGCCAGTAACTAGTTTTTAGGGTGGCCAACTACTATACCTTTATGCTTTTTAAAGCTTTTGCCTTTTTTCTTTAATTCACAAGTTCATGAGTATTTTTTTAGATTCATAATGTCTAATTCAAGTAAAACTAAAACACATAATCAAAAATACACGGAAGCTGATGTACAGAAAGCCCTTACAGCAATTAAAAATGGAACGAGCCAGAGAAAAGCAGCCCAACAGTTTAATGTTCCGAGAGCTACTCTACAGTTTAGGACAAGTGAAAATTTTCACGATAAAACCACTCGTGGTCCAACTCCTATTCTTTCGTTGGACGAGGAAACTCGACTTAAAGACTGGATTTGTGCATGTCAGAAAAAGGTTTTCCTGTGAGGATAGAAGATGTACAGCATTCAGTCAAAGGATTTTGGATGCTAATCCCCGCAAGAATCCATTCATAGACAATATGCCTGGAAGAGGGTGGTACAGGAGCTTTTAAAGAGAAACCCAGAAATAACCCTAAGGACTCCAGAAGCGATTACTGCGGCAAGTTCTAATATTTCCGAAAATGATATTCGGAAATGGTTTAGTGGAGTGGAACAATACTTAGATAAAAAGGTTATAGTGACATTCTTAAAGATCCATCACGTATTTTTAATGGCGATGAAACGTGTTTTTATCTATGCCCGAAAAATAAAAGAGTGTTAGCTGTAAGGGGAAGCAAAATGTTTACGAAATTGAACATCACTCGAAAGTTAATTTAACAGTTATGTTTACGTTTGCAGCCTCTGGCGATCTTACACCGCCCATGGTAATTTATCCTTATAAGAGATTGCCATCAGACATTGTAAAGTCGGTACCTGCTGGATGGGGAATAGGTTGTAGCGACTCAGGGTGGATGAAAACGAAAATTTCTTTGAATATATAGGAAACGTATTTTATAAACATTTAGTTGCCAGAAAAATCAAATTTCCAATAATATTGTTTGTTGATGGGCATAAAACTCATATGACCCTTCAAACTAGCGAATTATGTTCAAAGTTGCAAATAATATTAGTGGCTCTCTATCCAAACGCAACAAGGATAATGCAGCCCGCGGACGTTGCGGCGTTCAAACCCTTAAAAATTGGTTGGAACAAAGCAGTTTTGAACTTCAGAAGGGAAAATCCAAATTCTGTGGTAACCAAGGAAAACTTTGCCTTAGTATTGAACAGTGCCATAAGTTCGTTAACGTCAGTTTCTATAATCAATGGTTTTAAAGCAACTGGGTTATATCCTTGGAACCCGTCAGCAATTGATTATTCCAAATGTTTGGGAAAGAACACCAGCAAAATCAAAGAAACTGTTTCTGAAGAAGACTCCATAATCTATGCCGAGTTTAAGAAAGTAGTTGGGACTGAAAAGATAAATATGTTCCAAAATAATGGATGTGAAGATCTGAATGAAGATGCACAAATTTTATATAATATACTCCAGTTATTCAAAAATAAGTCAGATGATGCAAGATCTAATTTAATTGATACTAACTCAGATGATCTAACGCGTGATGAATATATTCCGTTTGCCGACAGGGAGAATAATGATCGTGCTGATATTATTGCTTCTTCATCTGATATCCCAGATACTCTAGAACAGTTAACCACAATCGAAATAGAAAATCTCGTAACGGACAGTAATAATATATCATCAACTAGGCTTTCTTCATGCAACCGTTCAACTTCAAATTTTAAGTTAACCACATATAACATAGACAACATTCCTATTATAAATATTAGTTCACCTAATCTTCCCTCCACTTCCTATAATTATTCGTCTCCGACGCAAGTAGAATCACCTTATCGGTCAAATTCTGGACAAAAGGAATTCATAAATGGGCACACCGAGGAGAAATCATCTATTGACAAATTCTTCTTTTGGCCGAAGACTCCAGAACGTAAAGGTAAAAACGGAAAGACTTCCGTTTGTGCTTACATCCTCAGATCGGCAAAACATAGAAAACGTAAAATACAAGAAAATTAGAGAAAGAATTATTGAAAGAAGAAAGGAAACAGAAAAAATAGAAACAAACAATAATAAAATAATTGCACAGAAAAATAAGAAAACAAAACGTATATACCTAAAGCTAAACAAATAAAATATAATAGCAAAGTCGGAGAAAGAAAACAATAGTAAAAGTTGATGAAATAAATTGCACAATTTTGAAAAGAGGACTTAAAGTTCATCTGCCGGAGAAAAAGTGCATTCAAGAAATCGATGAGCCTAACACGGAATCCACAAATTGTCAGTTTAGTGCGGACATTTTTGTAGCACCAAACGTATTTCTAATAGTCGCCCATGTGATGGTGGAACAAACGTTGAAGATACTGAAAGACCCAATTCAACCCATAAATCGGAAAGTGAAGATTATCTGAATGATTTCAAAGCTATACAAATACTTCTACAAGTGTTATCAATTCACCTGATACTAGATCTACCTTGAAAAATGAAAAGTTTTCAGAGTCAAAAACCTTTTTTTAAAATAGTTTTCAACTGCAATCGTCAAGCCATTCATCATTGACTAGAAATTTACCAAATTCAACTAAACGAAAACTATTTTCAGAAAAAGAAAATGAGACCCTAAATCCAAGGTGTTTATTATTTCTGATGTCACTACAAAGCCAAATAGCAAGCATGCAAATAATGTTTCCACTGGGATATGTTATGCATGTACTATGAATATCACGGGTCTAAAATCAGGAAAAAATGCCACTTTTGTACAAGAACCTATCATCTTGCTTGTGTTAAAAACCTCAACAATCAGAAAATGATGATAAGTTTGTGTGCAATAGCTGTAAAGTTAAAAATAGTTTTTCCTAACAAGTGTGCAAAGTGATGCTTTCCCATATAAAAGCAGTAGTAAGCTTTGAGTGTAGGAAAACATTTTGTGCAAGTGTTAGGAACAATATTTTTTCTAAAAGTGGATGTTAAGTAGGTAGGTACTAGGTATATTAATTTTCATTTTCAAAACGTTTCTGTTTGATTTTGTTAAAATAACATTTTGCTAATAAATTATTTAGGATTTTCTACAATAATGTACAAAAGCGTGCGCAAAGTAACTTTGTGTATGCAAATAAATGTGCAAAGTACTTTATGCTCGCTTGTAGAAAAATATCTTATTTTGTCGGGCTAAGCTCTATATTTTCAGATGGCCAATTACTGGTATATAAGTAGGCCAACGACTGTGACTTTGTATTAATAACTGAATTTTTTATGCTTTCAAAAATTTGTATTTTGATATTATTTAGAGGAATTAAGTTACAAAATAAAATTTTGTTCCTAATATTTGAATATGTATTATTTGAGAAAAAATACTGCATTATTCGTGGTGTAGTAATTTTAGAATAAACTGAAAATACGTCTCTAAAATCCTTAGTGGCCAATAACTGTACCTGTTACTGTTTAATAAACTCATCATAAATATTTATACAATAGCAGGAAAAATTTAAATAGTGACATGGAATTTAGCAGGTATAATGTTGAAATTATTAAAATAGGGCGTCTACATATTTATTTCATTTTTATAGGCAATAGTTTGAGAAGAACAGCTGAGTTGTTTGGTATTCTTTACAATGACAGGCCAATTCCGTGTCTTTATACAATTACACAAATTGTAAGACATTTTCGGAAACTGGGTGCGTTAACAGTCTCTGTAAACAGCCAAAAACTAATGAAGATCAAAATAACGATCATGAAATTGACATTTTGGCAGCTGTGGAAGCAGATTCTAATGTTAGCGTAAGGGGGATAGCACAAGCTCTTAGTGTATCACATCCTTATGTCTATAAAATTTAAAAAAAACACCAATATTTTCCTTATAGATATTCCCCATAACAAGAACTATTAGCAGCAGACAGTGAAAAACGAATCCACTTTTGCGAATAAAGCTAAATAAGTGTAATGGAGACGAACATTTTTTAACGAATGTATGCTTTACCGACATTTACACTACACTGCGAACCAAATCGGAGAAATTATCGGCACTGGAGCAAACAAAATTCACATGTAAAGGTGCAGACCCATTCACAATATTTGCAAACTGTGAACGTATGGGTTGGGATATTGGGCAATAATTTAATTGGTCCATTCTTCATCGAGGAAACCCTTAATTCCCGAAAGTATTTAAATATGCTGCAGAACCAGATTATCTCAACAATTACCGCCATAGTCAATGATATCAACACAGTTTGGTATCAGAATGATGAAGCGCCTGCTCACTATTTGCTGGAAGTTCGAAATTATTTGAATCGTACATTTCCAAACAGGTGGATTGAACGGCTTGGCCCTATTAACGGGCCTGCTATGTCCCCAGACATGTCCCCAAATGATTTTTTCTTATGGGGTTTCCTAAAATCAATAATTTACAGTTCTCGATAACATTACAATCTAGAATCGTTAAAAGATTCAATTACCGAAGTGTGTTTCAACATAACTCCCCAAACACTACAGAATGTGCGTCATAATTTTTACAATAGAATAAGTCCTTGTTTAATAGTCAACGGCAGTACATTTGAACATTTAATTAATTAATATTTAGTACCTTTCCTGTATATCTCTATTCAGTTTTAGTAAGTAGGTAGTAGTTTTGTAACCTTAATAAAGAATAAATACCTTCAAACTTGTTTTATATTATTTTATTTAAAGAAATAGCTTACAATAATCACTAATGTATTAAAGAGATAAACAATACCTTATATCTAACCCTACTTTTTAATATTTATACCAGAGCATTGGCAGCATTCCTGCGTACCTTTTTGAAATTCATAGGGCATTACTTATACAACGCAGAAGACATACAATATTGCTGTTTCAGCAGCCAATCACATTTCTTCATTTGATCATAGCATAAGTTGATTTTTAGAGAATCTCTATGCTATTTTCCTATGTATGGTAGTCTCAAATACACACTGTATAACGACAAAAGTGTGGCTATTTTCACAATAATTAAATACATGAAACGCAAATTTAAGCAAAAGTAATAATATTTCTGGGTGCGTTAAAAATTATCAAGTAACAAAATCCGTTTAATTACATTGAGATTATTGTTAATAATAAACGATCGGAATCTACAGTTTGTCCCTAAAGAAAAACTAATTTGAACAAAACGAGCCGAAAATATCTCTTGAATTTGAATGCATTTAGCTGTAACGGCAACCTTTCAAACAAATTAGTTTGTAAATTATTTATTTCCCAAAACTTAATTTCGCAAAAAGAATAATTTTTTTTGCCACTACATAATCTAAAACGGCAAATAACAAATTCCTATCGCAAATGAAAACTGACATTTAGTAAATTGAATCTTCTTTTTACGTTTAAAATGGGTTAAAAATACTGTCATGTCCGTGAAAATCTTTGAACACATACATTTTGTACTTATTTATTATTTAGAAATGTATGTCGACCATTTTCGAATAAATAATATATATATGTGTCGCAGCGCACCGCATCAAATAAGTTATCTGAAGTTGAAAATAGAATTTGTCAACAGCTCGGAGTTTTGTGAATTGGGGCATCTAAAATATTTTATGTTAGATTATTGTCGTAGGCTTTTATTTTAAACTAATTTGGTTTTTACTTTTGAAAATGCAATCTACATATGGATAAAATTTTGTTGGAGACGTCTTTATATTGAGTTATGGCGCATTTATTGAAACGTATAAGTAAGTTACTTAATAACTCAATTAAGTGTAACAACAAATTATAAAATTTGGAATTAAATACAATTATGTTAATGGTGTAGATGAACTTATTGATCAACGTTTGTCCAACGTGTAGTTAATTCTAAAATGTTGACTCTTATTGGATGAGTTAATGATATATTTGATATTGTAACTAGATTATGAGTCAGTAATACGATATAGAACAAATATGTTATTATTATTTTCGCGTGTTTCTTGTTTATTTTTGACGAACTCATTGGCTTTACTCAACATGGCGGACAACTTGTTCAAATAAGGCGTTAGACGTGGATCAATGTTATCTGCTTCTATAACCTGACGGTGATTGCTGACGCAATCCTGCGGGACATGAAGTTGTCTTCCAAAGGTAAAATAGGCTGGTGTGTGTGTTGTAGATTTAGTAACAGTCAAATTCATAGCGAATCTGATACTAGCAAGGTATCCATTTTATTTACTGTGTTGTCCTTAGACTAAAATAGAGAGCTGCGTCTTCATGTCATGATTTTTTGCTCTCTACTGAATTCCTTTTGGCGTGGTACAGAGGTTTAAAAGGAGTTTTGATTTCAAAACAGTGAGTTACTTTCTGCATTACGTCGCTGATAAACAATCTCGGTTATCGGAGATTAACTTGCGAGCTGTCCCATTCCTTAAGAACACTTTCTTCGAGCAATCTCTTCAGCAGTTGCAGACCGTAAGGCAAACAATTCTAACCACTATGATGTAAGATTTTCAACGATTAATATCCATCCGTTTCCATTTGGGGTTTTGGACAGTGGTCCAAATAAATTGACGGCCTGAACCTCAAATCTCTGGAAACAAACTAGAGTTTGCAAAAATCCTGTGGGTTTCAAATTACTAGACTTGTATATTTGACAATCTATGTATTGCTTAATATGCTTAGTAATATAACTTCTCATTCCCGTAAAATAGAACTTTGACGATATCTTCTGGATCGTACGGTTTACACCATAGTGGCCGGCAGCACTCGCATCTTCTTGATAAGACTCTGGAATCACTACGTCTGTGTTACAGTTATAACAATAGAGCAATTTAATCGCCATCGTAAAACCCCTCTCTCGGACCATCTGATTGCATCCTCGGGTTCACACAAAGTTAATGGCTGACACTGATTACTTTTCTTCTAAATAGTTTTGAAAGAAAATGAGCTACATTTTGCTTTACTGGGTAGTACATAATCTTTATATTTAATGCTTGGATTCTCAAAGTTTATCTAGCACTGCGGCCTACAGAAGTTTTGATTAAAAACAACTACTTAAAAGGTTGGTGATCTGATGCAATCGTGACCTATGCGCCTTCAAAATAAGTGCAAACCTTTTCAACGCTCTACACAACTACTGGTGCTTTACGTTCGACACAACTGTAGTTTATCTTTCCTCTTCCCTCGAGTAAAACTACGTCTAATTCGTAATTGCTTGCGTCTGTCCTGAGTATAAAAGGTTTTAAGAGATCAGCTTAAATTAATATCGGTGCCGCTGTCAGTTGTTTTTGCAACATCTGTAACAAAAGCTGCTCATCGTCATCGTCGAGCGATTTCAGAAAATCGTGGTGTAAATTTTCTAAACCAAGAACAGATTTGTTCAAACGACATAACTTGCTTAGCTGAGGTCGGCTTAGGAGTCTCATGAAGTATGGCTATTTTGTCTAAATCCGCTTTTATACCATTTTCTGAGATAATAATTGTATGAGAAACTTTACGGGTTTGCGTATAAAAACCCATTTTTCGCGACGTGCACGAAGTTTAAACAACCTGAGTTTATCAAAAACTGTTTTCAAATCCTGCACTTCCTATTCAAATGTATCAGACAACACCAACACATGGAAATACGGCGCAGTCACCCAAACCGGATCAAAATTTATCCATCAGGCGCATGAACGTAGTAAGTAAATGTTTCATCACAAATGGCATTTGAGTAAACCAAAAACTACCGAAAAATGTCATGAAACCAGTTTTATCTTTGTCCTCAACAGTATCCGAGACTTGGCAAAATCCTGAGTGTAGATCTATTGTTCTCATAAACTAAGTTCTCTTGAGTGAGTGTATAATATCTTCAATACATGGCTCTGTGGTTGTGATTGCATTTAACTTCCTAAAATTGACACAAAGTCGTAAGTTCCTTCCTTTTTTGGAACTAACACAACAGGGTAAGCCTAAAGGCTTTTGTATTTTTCTATAATTTCTTCAGCAAGTAATCTATCCAGTTTTTTGGTTTCTTTTTGTATTGGCTCACTGGATACGGAGAAACCGCTATTGGTTTGTCTCCCGTATCAATGTGGTGCACTGCAAAATTTGTGGGCCTTCTAGTGCGAAGATGTTATCATATTCACCAATCAAATTTTCCAATGAACGTTTTTGCAGGTAATCGAGAAGTTCAGCTTTGTTGTCTCGTAGAGTACTGCTACTATTTATTCCAAAAACTTGCACTTTTTAGTACGTCATCTTCAGTTAAAAATCAAACCGTGTGTTTGGTTCTTTACTGAAATACCAAGTTTGGTTAAGAACATCTAGAACTGGTTAATTTTTTTTAAAAAGTCAATCCCTAAGAACGTTCCATTGGTTGTCAAATGTGGGAAAATTATGAAATTTGTTGGTAAAATCTTTTGTTTTGATGGATTACTCTCAAAATGTCTTCTACTTTTACTTCACCGTCTTTGAAAGTTAATTTGATATGTTCTGCAATGTTATGAACTTTAGAACTTGCATAACCCATACTATTTTTGTTCCTGATATTTAATAGAAGAAGAGGTCTAAGAGAAACAAAAGTGATTGACTTTTTTTGTCGGTATTTGACGGAAACTAATAATGTCAGCAAAAAAATTGTCTGATCCTTTATTGTTACTTTGGCAAGTTAGACATTTTGCTCAAATTGTTTCTGGAGCACCGCAATCTTAGCAAATTAGTTGAGGTTTCAAAGACACCTTCTTGTATCTGTCTTCCTGAGTCAAACTAGTTAAACTGTTTTTCTTCTTGAGAATTCTACAATCTTCCCTCTCGTGACCAACAATTTCTATGTGTTCACCATTGTCCTGCTCGCGTGAGAAAGCTTCTAGAAAAACCAAATACAATGGTAACTTCTTCGACCACTGGCATCTGACTACTTCTCGGTCGTCGCTTTTACACCTATTCACCAGGTTCAAACTTGGTCTTTAAGCAGCATTAAAAGTCTATTTAATGCATTGTCGTCTGTAACATTACAAATGTCTTTGTATGTTAGAATGTTATCTAAAAATGCGTCGACATTTGACGAATCCGCGCCGCTAAAGCGAGCAGTACACTTGGCAAAACTACCCTAAAATATTGGAGTTTGAAATTAAATCGTAACTGTTGCAGGAGTTTCAAAATTTGCATTATTGTTAGGCATTTTTTTCTATTAACCAGTTTACTGTAAGTTACTAAATAACTACCAATGGGAAATATTTTCCACTTGTTGGAACTTGGCTTGTGATTTTACTTCTTTTGTTGAAAACTGCTACCGCACTCGTTACGTAGATTTTTCTTTGTATTGGTAGAAGATGTTCTGGTATATAATGTGGTATTGTGGATTTCAATTTGGCTAGCATGTCTTTGATTTTGTTTCTTAACATGTTTCTATGTGCTGGCACCCACTCAGGAGTCTGTCTATTGCGTTTTTCTTACTGACGTTATAAACACAATTTACGATCATTTTGAATTTTGCTTTATTTTGGTTTAATGCTTTTAGTTCTGCACGGTTTTCAGTAAAAATGCTGATATTTTTATTAATCTACCTAAAGGCTATTTTTTCCTGGTTATGGTCACTTTTTATGAGCGTGTGCAACATATTACAATACCATGGCATTTGGAAAAAGGAATAAAGGCACTTATTGCGTTTTAAATAAATTATTGACTACAACGTAATTATGGAAGTTCTGTTATACTACTGAATATCGTTCATAATGTACTATATGAGTACAAATTATTTTACAACAGTTTCGCAATCAATAAAAAATGGTTAAATAATTATTAGCTCATCTAAAAAACGTATATGAAAAAAACAGATACTGGCGTTGAATGTTTTAAACCAGAATTGCAATTTTAAATATAATTTATGAAAATCGCATATGCTATTTGGGCAGGTAATCTACATGTAATATTTACCATTTCTTTTCCTAGGTGAACACACTACTGTAAAAGTATTGTGAGAGAAGTTCTAAGAGGATTAATTGTGATTCCCATTATGCGAAGAATAATTTATTAATGATCTAAATTAATTCTTCTATACACGTTCTATAATCTAATTAGTTCTTCTATTGGAAGGGACAATAAAACAAACAAAGTTTTTATTGTATGTTTTTTGGCAACGTTTCGTGTTTAGATGGTAGTTGTAGTGAAATTGGCTTAAAGAAGTTTTCACTTCCTCGACACGAAACGTTTCCAAAAAAACACAATAATTATAAATAAAATTTAAAACAAGTAGAACAATTTGTAATTTTTGCAATTTAAAAATTGCAATGAAAACAGCAAACTTAACTTTTACTGCCACATGTAGTATAATTTCTGATGTACTCAAAGTTGCACAATGGGCATTCAAGTGTATGTTATTATATTGCAGATAATGGATTCAAATGAATCAAATATACCGGTGTCAACTTTTTATGGCCATAAACGTTACACGCAACTGATGCTGTAGACAAATGCAAGGAAGATGTAGATTTGGTAATTCTGCCGCACAATCCAGATTTAAGCACCGACAAAGAGGAATATGATTTAGTTCAGTTAGATGACTTTCTCCGTGATATTCCTGAAACAGTGGAAATTAATTTTGACAGTGCCAATGATTCAGACGGTGATTGGGATAGTAGCGATGACGAATTTTTGTCAACTAAAAAACAACGCCTTGACCGAAGAATAAAGGATGTAGCGTGGAAGAAAATGAAACATAAATATAGTAACTTTCAAAATGATGCAATTCGAGAAAACTTTTTGAAGAAGGATTTGAAGAATTTAAACCCTCTTTAAATTTTTGGACAACTGATAAATGATTCTAAGTAAAATCCGTACTTTTATCGCAATACTTGTTTTGTCCGGTTACCACAAATTATGACAACAACAGATGTTTTGAAATTTGGATAAAGATGTTTATGTAGATATAGTTTGAAAAAGTAGGTATGAGCAAAAACAGGGACCTCAACATAAAAAAAACCTGCATCTAGCAGATAATAGTAAACTTAATAAGACTGCAATCTTTGATGAGTCTGTTCAACACAAAATTTTGGCAATAAAATGTTCTTCATAAAAATTGTTTATAGATGAGGTGATGATCAAATATTTCGGAAAACATTTGACAAAGTAATTTATCCGTGGAAAACTTCTGTGAGGTTTGATTACAACAATTGGTCCCTTTGTAGCTCTTCCGAGTACTGCTTTGCGTTTGAGAAATATTGCGGCAAGAACCACAATCCCGGAAGCGGTAACATTGAAGCAACGGAGCCTCTTGGATCAACAGTTGGGTTAACTTTACTTTAGCACGTAGCTGTTCTAGAAGATCACTAAATATTTTTTGACTATTTTACCTCACGCACTCTTTTTGTACATTAAAAAACCTCAAATTCTGGGCAACAGGGATTGTACGAAAACACCATCTGAAAAAAATGTCCTTTTCCATGTTCTAATATATTTGGAAAAAATGACCGTGGAGCATACGAACATTGTTTTGATGACACAAATGAGGTACTAACAGTAAAGTAGAACGACAACAGTGTACGAGGGTTGCCTTTTAAGTGTCGGAAATAGAACGTTCCTTATCACCTAGCAGCCAGAAAAACTGTTTATAAACAACTGTTGGTATTTGTCAATGTCAATGTCAAAATATCATTTAGATCGGCCTGATAGTTTTTAAACTGTGGCGTGTTAAAGTTCCCAAGTTGCTGTACGAGATGAAATTAAGTCCGGAACAATACCGCACGATTATTTTTTATAACTTTTAACAAAGCCTCACCCAGCAAAAATGCGTCGCAGAACTTGTTGCTGTTTTTGGCAAAGAATCACCATCAAAGACAACCATTTATCGCTGGTATTGCAGAGTTTTAGCAAGGAAGCTCTAACCTCAGTGACGAACCGCGTGAAGGCGACCAATAACCGCCGTCACTTAAGAAAACGTGGATGATGTTAGCAACATGGTTTTGGAAGATCGTCATGTGACATACCGTGAGATTCAAGCATCAGAAGTAGGTGTTAAAAAATTGGTTTCCCGGTGGATACCGCATCTCCTCACAGAAGAACAGAAAGCAGCTCGAGTCAATTAATGTCGAAAAACTCTACAACGATTCAACTCAGGAGCATCAAAACACGTTTACGACATCGTAAGTGGTGATCAATCAGTATGGGTCTTCCAAAGTGAACTGAAACCGACAAAAGTTGTTCGCTCTCGTAGCGTTGCCAAAAAAATGGCTGCATCGTTTGTTGCCAAATCAAGGCATGTAGCAACAATTGCTCTTGAAAATCAAAGAACAGTTAATGCTTAATGGTATACGACCATTTGCTTGTCTGAAGTGATCGCCGAGCTTCGTAAAGATAACCCAAATCGACGCATTATGCTCCATCAAGACAATGCAAGCTCGAACACCGCTCGAGTCACAAAGTTGTTTTTAGAACACCAAAATGTCGAAATTCTTGATCATCCTCCATACAACCCAAACCTACACTTCAATGATTTTTTTTACATTCCCAAGAATCAAGAATATGGTGCGAAGAAAGCGGTTCCAGACGTCTGAAGAAGCGGTGGATGCCTACAAAACAGCGATTTTTACTTCACCTACTTCGGAATGGAATAAATGCTATAACGACTGGTTGCATCAAATGCAATTCACTATCGCGGAGAGTACTTTGATAAACAATAAAAAAAATGCGTTATTATACCTCTTACACTTGTCTTCATTCCCAACACTTAAAAGGCAACCCTTGTATGTACATTGCGTTTTAAGGAAATGATCACATTTCAAATCAAGACAACTTTGGAAGTTTAGGAGATAGAAGGATAAGACAAAAACTGACGTCTAAGGTGCGTGGTCCAAGTTTTTTTACACATATTAAAAACAAAAGCGAATCATCTGTCAAACTTATCAATTCAATTTAATATTAAAATTTGAAACGAGCAATCATTATAATGCTGTAAATGTAATTACCCCAGAAATGCTAGGAAACGCTTATTATTAATTTATAAGAAGAATTGAGATATGTTTTGAAGTTTGAGGAGGATATATTAAATATATGTTCTTTGTTAGTAAGTGAAATGATTACTCCGGTATTGTTATTTTTGATAGTGATTATAATTCTTGATATATTTTTAAATAGAACACTTTGTATATTTTTAGATTTTTGAATTCACCATTCCATTCTGAGTTCAATGATAACTTGATACTTTAACTTAGGTTTTGATTAGTTTTTTGCACAATTATAATCAATTATGTTTGAAAATCAATCAAGGAACTTGATCAAATTTTAAGTCAAGATAACTCTGGAAGTTTAGGATATAGAAGGATGAAACAAAAACTAACATCTTTCATATACTAATGATAAATAAAGTCTTTAGTTGAATATTCTTACTTGTTTAATTCTTTTTCAAACACACTTGATTGATTGATAATTGTGCCCAAAACTAATCAACGCCTTAGTTAAAGTATCAAGTGTGCTATGTCGTTGAATTCAGAATGGAATAGTGCATTCAAAAATATTAAAAAAATACAATGTATTTTATTTAAAAAATATACAAGTTATATTAATAAGTTTGACACACCCTCTAGATGTTAGTTTTTGTCCCATCCTTCTATCTTTTAAACTTCTAGAGTTATCTTAATTTGAAATGTGATCACGTTCCTTGAAACGCACTGTACAATGACAACCAATTTCGATAACATAGAATCTCTAAATTTGGTCAAAAGATAGTCTAGAACGAAACATAGTTATGTCGATACAAAGCTACCTCTACTTATAATTTGAATAATTATTGCATAGCAATTAGGGGCAAAAAATGGTTGCGGGTTTTCTTCACCACATGCTCAATATTGCGATGACAAACGTCTGAAAACTGCATCAAATTTTTACCGAAGGAAATGAAAGACTGGATTTCACGCGCTATGTACGAGGCGTGTTTTTAACGTAATTTTGCAAAAAAATAACAAGTAAATATTTTTAACACAATTTTTTTTGAATGATTCTAATTTACTCTACTTTTTACATAATTCCTAATTAATGAACTTATTGTGGGACCAGATTTTGTATTCCATTGTCAAAGAAGGACGCCGCCTGATTAGATAACCACTGCATCACGGTCGTTTTTATTTCCCTCCCCAGATGTTTCTTCAAGCGCAGAAACAAATGGTAGTTGCTCGGTGCGAGATCGGGACTACAGGGTGGTGATAAAATTTGATTACATTCCAAATGAAGCGATAAGGTCTTGGGTACGATTTGCCGTATATGGACGGGCATTATCGTGGAGCAAAACGATACCCACACTAAGCATGCTACACGTTTTATTCTGAATTGCGCTGCGCAGTTTTTGTAATGTTTCACAGTACCCTACTGCATTGATTGTGTTACTTTGGGCAAAAATTAACCAGCAACACACCCTTTCTGTTGCAAAACACCGTGCACATTATATTCTGAGCAGAAATTGTTTTTTTAAATTTTACTTTTCTAAGAGATTAAGAATGCCGCCATTCCATTAACTGTTGTTTCGATTATGGTGTCACATAGGCTACCCATGTTTCGTCGCTTGTGACAATATGGCTTAAAAAATTATCCCCTCATTACTGTATCGCTCAAAAACTCAATGCAGCGGATAATCGTTTGGTTTTGTGTTCCTCAGTCAACATTTTCGGCACCCAGCGTGAACACAATTTCCAATAATTTAAACGTTCGGACACAATTTCATAAAGAACACTTCTTGAGACAGCACGAAACTGTTCAGATAAGGACGAAATCGTAAATGGTCTGTTCTCTTTCACTTTAGACTCCACTTTTTGAATCAAGTCATCGGTAATGACTGAAGGTCGCCCACTTTGTTCTTTATTATAAATGTTTCTGCGGCCATCTTTAAGTGCCTTAACCCATTTTTGCACGATCCCATATACATCACTGATTTGGCAATGAATGTTAGCTGATTCAAAGCCTTTAGAACTGAGAAAACGTATTACAGCACGCACTTTACAGTCGGCGGGATTCTCAATAGTCGGCGACATTTGTCAATAACACAAACAGATGTAGAATTGATCGGAAGATTCCGTAATGGCGTCCGTGGCTTTCCAACAGATGTAGCTACACTTACTTTAAAAAACACGCCTCGTAGTTTGGCATTATTTGTATGCATCTGAAAGTAAGCCAGAAAACTTCCAATACGTCTCCACTAACTCTTTGTATTAAATGAAATTGTTTTCAAACTGTCCACGCCAATTTATTCTTTTATACCACCTGTGCCCATTGTACCTCATGAGATACACACTCATTTTTTTTCATAAACAAAAACATATGTTTTTGCCTTTTCTTATTTTCATTTTATCAAAAACATTATTTACATAAAAAACAATTTCATGTATTCTCATTGATTTGGGCTTTAATGGGTTAAACACCCAATATTCTCGTTACAGAAAAAAGCTTAAAAGCAAGAAAAGGGGAAGAATGAAAATTGTGCGATAAATTTAGGTTAAATGTTTAAAAAAAACGTTTTATGTTGATGTGATATTAAACAGTTACTAAAAACAATAAATACATAATTCTAGATAATTTTAAACTGAGCATGAATTTTCAATAAAGTTAATACTTATGTATAATCATAATCTAAAGTCTATAAGGAATCGTTTCAGAACTCAAAAGAATTTAAATTACAGCATTGACGTTGAACTTTAAAGGAATAAATTCATTTTAAATTTAACCATTTACATGAAACAGTTTTAAATTTCAGTTGAAAAAATATGCTGATATTGAAATTGTTACTTAAAAAACGAAATAATTTGGAATGGTGTACAAGATAATGAAACGAATATATTAAAAAAAATTTTAAAGTAATTTTATTTAAAATAAATTTGTTACGGTAAATATACTATAATAAAACTTAAAACAAAAAAAAATTTAGTACTATGTTATTTAATATCAAAATTCAAGTATTGATAAAATGGAAAATTATGTAACAAGTGACTGAACGTGTGTTTTGATTAAAAAATTAAAATTTTAATAGTGTTATCAGTATTGTCATAGTTACTAGTATTTTCGAAAACTTTGTCAAATGAATTAAAAATTAACAAAATAAATTATTTTTTGTAACTGTTGACAAAACACTTGCGACAACTCGTCTATACAAAACACTTAGAAATAGTATAAACTAAGAAATGGCAACAGTTAACTGTTACAACAGTGAATGTTTTATGTACATTATTGTTATCAAAAAAAGACCAACCGCCTTCTTGCACAGTTGTGTACCGCACTTAAGTATACACCTCTGATGAGCTTATAATAAGAGCGAAATGGACATCAGGTGTTCTTTCGTAGCGTGTATGCTACTGTACAAAAATACTTGACTTGCTATTAACACGAATGTTAAGGATATAAAGTTATCGTTTCATAACGATAATGCCCATAAACATTCACTGTCGTTACAGTTAACTTTTGGCATTTCTTAGCTTACAACACTTTACCTTTTCTAACTATTACTTACAAAAAATGGATTGTTTTCGCTCCGTCTTTGAATACGAAACATGTTCATTTATATGCCAAACTAAAACAAAGTATTTTAGTCAATAAAATTGTTTATAATTATAATCTACATTTTAATTATTTTAACTTTATCTTTATTTTTAAATGTCTTGTGTACATAAGTAGGACATCAGATGGCGTTTTTGTTAGAAACATTGACTGGTATCACGAAATTTGATATCTAAAATGGATCAACTCCTATTTAGACAGTATTACAGGACATATTTCTGTACCTCAAAATAGTTGAGAAAAAATAAAGAATTTTTTGTGATAAATTTAAAATGCGGCAATGCTTTTATTGTACCTCTATTTATTTACCTCGTTGAAGTACAATAAAATCAAAATCAATAGTATACAAAGGTGTGTAAGGTTATCAATAAATATAAAAATACCAGTTTACATAATTTTATATGCTTGCGCTCGGATGTTGTCATAGATCTCACTTGTCTAGTTTTTTAGTTATTTAAATTATAATCAGACGTTAGTTTAGGGATGCTTGATTTATTAGTTACATTACCATACAGGGTGGTGCAATAATAACGTAGCAGGAGGTTTGTGGCTAACTGGAAGTTTATCAAAAAATCCAAAAAAGCGCAATATAATGAACGCGTCACATTGATTCAAGTGGTAAGTTAAAAAATATTAATATTATATGTACTCTATAGGCCATTCTAAGTGGAGGTGGGAAGAATACTCCACTCAGGAAGTTGTAATTGCCGACGTTTCGCCCACCATTGTGGGGATTTATCAAGGCTGGTTACAAAAACGAGTTAGTAATTTTAAAGTTCTAATTGTTATTTTAAAGTTTTTAAATTGACCTATTATTTTTGATGAATTTTATTAGTAAATTGACTACCCAACTTGTCTTTGTAACCACCCTTGATAAAGCCCACACAACGGTGGGCAAGACGTCGACAATTACAACTTACTGAGTTGAGTATTCTTTCCACCTCCACCTAGAACGGCTCTTATAGAGTACATAAATTATTAAGAATGTTTTTGGAGGCAACTTTACCTTTAAAAAAATATGTTTTTTTTCAATAATTGACACATTATCAACGATTACCAAAAAATAGCTGTTTTTGTAAAACCTACAACCCAGGCGACGTGGAATTCTGCACAAACTTATTGTTCTACATTATGACTCATACACTAAAACGACCTTGAAATTAGACAACATTTACGTTGCTTACTTAATTTTTTTCTTTAAAGAATATATTTGAAGGTATCGCTAATTAAACACCATAGCTCGATTAATTATCGAATCAAAATTTTGTTTAGGAAATGTTTACAAAATAAAATTAGAAATAATTTTGATTTAAAAACGTCTACAAGCAATAACTTTTAAATTAAATCAAAAACTAAACATGGTTATTTGGGTTGACTGATTATTACTTATTTTTAAATAAATCTAACCTACTAATTATTGTAAGTTATTTAAAAAATCATTAAACTCTCTATTCATAATATTTAGTCCTTACAAAATGTATATTTTATGACGTTTCATTTTTTCTGTAGTTAATATAAAAAGTGAAAATAAAAACTAAGGCAATTCTTATTGTCAACGTATATATTTAGTTTTTTGACAAGAATTTATTACATAATTATAATTAAGATACCAAGTTATAGTTTAAAATTAAATGAAAACTTTTTTTAAATAAAGGTATTACTATATAAATAAATATAAGAAATCAATAATGGGTGTGACCTCCATTATTATTGATACATTCTTGGAGGCGTCTGCTCATTGACGCTATCAAGGTATCAATATAATTAATATTAATCGTTTCCATGCGGTATCAATGGCTGCAATTAGTGCATTACGGTTTACTGGTATAAAATTTGGCCCTTGTTGTCTTCGGATAACAGCAAGTATTCGAGCCCAAACATTTTCGATAATGTTAAAATCTGGGCTTTTGCTGGCCAGGGTAACAGCTCCAAGTTATTTTCGTATCCAATTGCGCACAACCCGCGAAGTATGAATAGGGGCGTTGTCCTTTAACAACAAAAATACATTATGAAAATGTTAATTCAACAGATCCCGAACTATTTTTGGAGAAAGTATAGTGAAATAAGAATACTTACTTGTTGGAAAATATAATCTTCGTCTGGATAAAACACTTCGACTGAAGGTTTCATAATAGTTTCCAAAATATCTAAATACGCAGCAGAATCAAGACGTCCATCGATAGCCCAACAAACTCCTGGACCCCGCGCGCTAACCCAACCCCACACATTCACAGAAAAATAACCACTTCGTTTTTTAGGACATATGTGATTATTTTCGTAACGAGTTCCTTCCATTCTAAAAACTTTTAGTGGTCCATCGTTGCGGCTATTGAACGTTTTTTCGTCGCTAAAAATCACTCGATTCCAAAATTCCAAAGGTTCGTTCACATATCGCCTTGCAAATTCCAGACGACGTCTCATATTTTCGTCACTGAGAACTTCTTTCGCAGCAGCATTATACTTCTTTATTCCCATCTCCTTTAATCTTTTTGTGCAGTTATACGGCATCCGGAAAATGTGTATCTGCTATAGCCCTGGAGTATGTAGCAAATGGTTGTTCTGTTACGTAATGAAACAACTCGAGATCTTGAGCACGTGTAGATACTTTAGGTCTACCACTTCCGATGGCTCTTTCCAAAGTGTGTTCAAGATTCCATTTTACTCGGTAATGCCCTACGGTGCTTTTTGGTATATCTAACATACGTGAAATTTCACGCACGCTACGGCCCGCCGCTAATTCCGAAACAATCCGCGCTTTCAAATCAGCACCGAGATGAGGTGGCATTTTCACAACACTTGAAATTTTAAACTAAAATGGAATTTACATTTCTTACTTTATTTATTGGTTCACACTACCCTTCTCAAACAGTAGGTAATTGTTTATTTATTACATACTTCTAATGACCAATGTAACAACCCTTAGAGCAATATGACTCAAAGGAAGTAAATTAAACAAGCAAGGATATTCTATTGTTATTGAAACTTATTCATAAAGTAAAAGCCATTTCCTTATAATGCTAATGGACAGTTTTTTTTTAAGTATTAAGATTACAATAGAGGACTTATAAACTTTCGAAAATATCTAATTATAAATATTTACACTGCAATTGCGCTTTTTCCTTAATAATTTCTTAGCAATAACATACACGTTCTTGGTTTTAAGTTGTCATAAATTTGATATGATATAAATTTGTGTTTCTAATATTACATCACAAACTAATCTTTATTCGCCAAAAATTGTTGCTTAAGTTGTAAAGCTTCGTACACACCTGAACAACAAACCGAGCAACAAACATAACAACGAACCGAAAGTCAAACAGAACGACAAACGATCTTTTATGATTTCCACAATCCGAACAACAAACGGAACGTTTGTGCTGTTCCCATAATTATTTTCAGTAGTTTTCAGTTCATATATATTTATTATTGAGAAGAGAAAATTGCGGAAAACAAGAAGATAGTGCCAACCAAATTTTTACGCACAAAGAAGAGTAAAAATTATAATTTACTTCGCTTTTTTTTTTTATTTTGGAAATTTCCCGCCCAAATGATGCTAATAGGGACATCATTTTTTTCTTGCATTCTTAAACACTGATTAATTTAAAACATTTTTCTTCTGTCAACTCCATAATATTACCTAAAACACAACAAACCCACAAAAGGGAGGACAAAATAAATAATTTAATTCTCCCGCATAAGTTTGTTCGCCGTTTTGTTTAGATTCGTCCAAACCTGCAAACGCATTCGCGCGCATTTTCTTTGATGTCGGAGAAAAACCGACAAGTTGCGGGAACGCCGCAAACCGTTCGTGGAACAATCAGACTTGCGAATCTGTTCTAAAATTCGTACGTAGCACCGTCCAAATTAATGTTCCGATTGCCGTTCGGTTCGTTGTTCTGTTTGTTCCTCGGTTTGTTGTTCAGGTGTGTACGAAGCTTTACAATAAGCATATTAATATGAACTATATCTTATGAAAGGAGAGTTATGTAACTATAATTAACGACTTAACGTTACGTTAGTAGATTCCATTTACTATTTACACATATTTTCTTGGAACATTCGATAATTAACTATCGGGATATGATGACCCTATACTTCGCAGGTTGTGCGCAACTGGATACAAGCAAATAACTTGAGCTGTTACCCTGGCCAGCAAAAAGCCCAGATTTTAACATTATCGAAAATGTTTGGGCTCGAATACTTGCTGTTATCCGAAGACAACAAGGGCCAAATTTTATACCAGTAAACCGTAATGCACTAATTGCAGCCATTGATACCGCATGGGAAACGATTAATATTAATTATATTGATACCTTGATAGCGTCAATGAGCAGACGCCTCCAAGAATGTATCAATAATAATGGAGGTCACACCCATTATTGATTTCTTATATTTATTTATATAGTAATACCTTTATTTAAAAAAAACGTTTTCATTTAATTTTAAACTATAACTTGGTATCTTAATTATAATTATGTAATAAATTCTTGTCAAAAACTAAATATATACGTTGACAATAAGAATTGCCTTAGTTTTTATTTTCACTTTTTATATTAACTACAGAAAAAATGAAACGTCATAAAATATACATTTTGTAAGGACTAAATATTATGAATAGAGAGTTTAATGATTTTTTTTAATAACTTACAATAATTAGTAGGTTAGATTTATTTAAAAATAAGTAATAATCAGTCAACCCAAATAACCATGTTTAGTTTTTGATTTAATTTAAAAGTTATTGCTTGTAGACGTTTTTAAATCAAAATTATTTCTAATTTTATTTTGTAAACATTTCCTAAACAAAATTTTGATTCGATAATTAATCGAGCTATGGTGTTTAATTAGCGATACCTTCAAATATATTCTTTAAAGAAAAAATTAAGTAAGCAACGTAAATTACCTATTTTCTAAAACGTGCTTAGTGTAATGATTCATTCTACAGTCCTTCTATAAGATAACCCCTGCTGAGACTACCTGCTGTTAGAATTGTAAATGATACCCTTAAGCCTGCTTCACAATGTGCAAACTTTTGTTTACAGAAATTGTGGTGTCCAAGTTTTAAATTTCATGAGTGTACACTCATTGAACTTAAAATTAGATCAACCTTAAGTTTTTAGCAAATTTATTTCAAGGAACTCACAAACTTTATCAAGTATGCCTCTTGTCATTTAATATAAGCTGTTACTGTTTGTTATTATTCTAATTGACTATTATCGGTAAGGGTCGTAAGCAATTTTTTAGCAATGTAGTAGTAGAAAAATGTATTTATTTATTTATTATTTATTACTTAACGGTAAACACCAATGATATAAAACATAAACAAAAAATTGATGCTTTTACATACAACACATGTTACATTATTACTCCAAATCTCTGTAAATACAAGAAAAAATAAGAAAAATTAGGTTTCTGTTAAACTAACCCTATGATATGCTCAATGCCCAAAACGGATATAAATTTAATAATTTATTCTTAAATTTTATTTGTATGGAAATTGGTCAAATCTTTGATCAATTTATAAAGAGAGCAACTAAAAAAAATCTACATCTAATTGGTTAGCCGATCTCATCATTCTATCCATTGTAGAAAATAGGAATAATTAGTACGATGCCAGTTAATAGCAAACAGTATTCGTTGTCTAGTTGCTTTTTGGAGGAATGTGGAAATTTATTTGAGAAAGAAGATCAGGACTTACTAAGAATGAGTTCAGCAGTTTATATAAAAAATATGATATCGAAGTTATATCGTCTTTCATCGAGACTCTTTAAGTTAAGGAAGGACCGAAGTTCTTGATAGTCTATTTGTTCACTAGATAAACCAATCTTATAACCTACCATTTTTAGAAATTTTGTTTGTACTTTTTCCAAACTAACTACATACGTGGAATGATAAGGATTCCAAACTTGGAGTGTTATATTTTAAAATAGGTCTTACTAGAGAACAGAAAAGAAGACGGAGAGTTGATACATTTGAAAAGTCCTTAGAGAATCTACTAATACAGCCTAACCGTCTCATTGCCTTATTTTTTAATCAAAATAACATGGTTTTGAAAATTCAAATTTGCCGAGATTTTAATCCCCAGATCGGTAATTAAATTGACTCTCTATCGACCACTACACCAGATTTGAACTTGTATGGAAAATCAATCACAACAGATTTGGAAAACGATATTATTTTACATTTTAATTCATTTAATTTAAGGCCGTTTGCAATGCAATAATATTCGAGTCTATAAAGGTCAACATTTAGATTTTCACAATCACTAACACTTTTAATATTATTATAAAATTTTGTATCATCAGCATACATTAAAAACTTTGAATGTTGAAAACCTGACTTATGTCGTTAATATAAATGTTAAATAGTAACGGTGCTAAGTGGGCACCTTGTGGAACTCCACTAGTTACCAAAATAGTTTCCGAAATAAAATTTTCAACTTTAACTCTTTGGAAACGGTTAGTTAAATACGAATGAAACCATTTAAGGAGAGGTTCTAGAACACCATAAGTTTTCTACTTCACAATCAGTCTGTGTTATGGTCTACGGTATCAAAGCTTTTTGATAAGTCGGTGTAAATACAATCCATTCGGCTACGATTTTCAGCAGATGTAAAATAAATGTTGTGAAAACTCAATTAAGTTTGTGGTTCAAAAAATGTGGTCTACCCTACTGTTGTAATTATCAAAATTAAGCATTAGGAACTTAAAACACAAAAAAAAAAACAAAATGATAATCCAAGAAATTTAAACTCCACGATATAGAATTTTGTTTTACTACTTGTATCACAGACAAAAATACATGACACATAAATTTATTGCTAGTAACAATAAAAGAATTAGCTTAACAAATTACGTAAACATTACAGATAGTATAATACTATATAATTATTTAATGATTACTATTGTAGGTTTTCACAAAAACCAAAAAGAACTACTAAGCTTAACGACGATGAATTAATTATCGATGGATCCATTTATGTATTGATGTCAAACAATAAATTAGTAATTTCTGTATTTATAAAAAGTATTTATAAATACGTTCTGATCATGACGTGCTAATTATTAATATGTCGAAACTGTAGTCAATTTTTAAAATAAAATATTATTAGTATTGGTTTGACGGACAGTTTTGATTGCAAGTGGCCTTAATTATTTATACAATAAAGTTTATCACAAAAGGCGCTAATTATTGATTAGTGACGAATTAAAATAATTGGTTTTTAAGATACATGCAACTACAATCATTAATGTTTCAAAACTATACGCATAAGATATGAACGACTTTGAAAACTAAGGTTTTTGACTGTCCAATTGTTATATCTGATGTGCAAGAACGTCAAATGATGCAGATAAATTTCTAATTAATTTGGGCAACAGGAAGAACAAAAGTTGATTGTTTTGATCAGGTACAGCATATTCTTAACGAAATCATGATAACTCCTCTCTAGTAGAACAAAAGTTGTGATGGGTAACAACAGAAGTAAAAGTAAAGAATGGAACGCAACTTTTATGCTAGTTATTTATCGGTAAAAATTCTAAAATGGATATAAAAATGGCATTTGCATAGATAAAAAATTTCGATATTCGACAGTGTGCATAATACAAATGCACTTATTACAGTTTGTAAAAAAAAAAACTTGTCAATCTACAATTAATCAAATAATTTGAAGATTTTGCTAAATAATAGAAAGTATTTCATTTGTAGCAATCACGAGAAGCACGTGGTAGAACGGCCAAAAAGAAAAACAAGAAAGCGAAAGTTTTAAAGAACAAATTCTATGCATTAAGTAAGTTAATTTCCACGCCACCTATTGATCGAATTTGGACACCAAAGTTTAGTTGTCTAACCAACAAGCACATAATACTACAAAAATATTGTATATGTCAACAAACCGCCGTTAAATTGAATCGTTAAAGATTTATAAAAACGCCGTTTTAAGTTTTCACTTTTTATTGTTTTTAGAATTTGTCTATATTTTTGTTTGCAAGCAGTTGTTGCTGTCTACTGAATTACAAATGGCATTGAATCAAACGGCGCGTAAGCTATCGCTTTGATTGAATGTTGAAGAAGAGTTTTTGCATTTAGTGTCTGGAAGAGCAAATCGGTTTTTGTGAAACTGAAATTTACGCTAGAAGAGTTGGATTAAAAAGACTAAGGTGTACCAGTTTTAAGACAGAAATTAACTTTGCCCTCAGGATTAACAAAGCACTTTGATTTCTTGTTACATAAAGCACTATTAAATCATTAGAAGTTTGATAGAGTTGGTAGATAAATTAAAAATTCTTTGTAGAATTTTTTGAACATTTGGTCATAAATGACTAAAAATTTTATCCATCTCGCTAAGCGCCATAACTTTTTATTCACTATCTTTAGTACATTTTGAATGGAAAGCAACACAAACATCAGATTTGATGACAACGTCAAAGCATCATAAGAATAGTAGTCACATAAGATTAAGTCAGTTCAACTTATTCCTTAAATTAGCCAACGACAACTATTTTTATTAAGTTCAAAACGATAAGTAAATCAGTATATTTACTTCCAAAAAATTGCAATACCTAGAAGTTGTTGAACAATTTTATTGAAATTTTCAGGAATCGTATATTTTCATTAATACAAAGTGATGATCAAAATTTAAAAACAAAAGCTTAAAAGTTTTTCCATAATGAGTTGCTCACGCCACTATTTGTTCAATGAACTCATCTAGACGAGCTCGGGCATGCTATGGCAATTAAGTGATCTATAGTTGCTTGTGGTATATTATCGCATTATGCTGCTGGAAAATGGGATTTTGCAGCCCCTGAAGATATGGAAGGCCAACTGGTTGTAGCACATTAGCAATGTAACCAGCTGCGTTAATGGTTGCCGTCAATAAAGACCAAGGGTGATCTGCTACCATAACATATTGCACCCCATATCATAACTCCTTGAGTGAGGGCTGTGTTGCGTTCCACAAAAATGTTGGATTTTACGTTCTCCACGCATCCGTCTGACCCTCCTACGACCATCGTGGGCCCATACAAGCAAAATCGGGGACTTGTCACTAAACACAATTTGATGCCATTCTTGCGCCCAATTAATCCTTTCGTTGCTCCACTCTAGTCTGCGTAGACGGTGAAGTGGTGTAAGAGGAAGACATAAAATGGACGATATGAACGCAACCCATAAGATCTTATCCGGCGATAAACAGATGACATTGACATCCTAAGTCCTGTACCTCTCATCCAATCATTTGCAATTGATCGAGTTGTTGAAAATCTATCTCTTGTGGCCAAAACTCTTAAGCGACGTTCTTCGCGATCTGTAGTCCTTCGAGGACGTCCAGATCCACGGCGACGATGTTGAACCCCTTCCTCGGACCATTTGGACCAACATCTCAATACCAACAAGCAATTTCTCTTAGAAGCGAAAGTCCGGCCTCTCTCATACCAATAATACGGCCACGTTCAAAATCACTTAATTGGACAAAATGTTGATGTTGACGTACTCTCGGCATTGTTTTCAAGTTCAGAATGAAATTGTGAAGAAACAACAACAATTTGCAAACTTGACAGTTACTAAATGGTCTAATACTTCAAATTTATTGTTACTATGTGCTATGGAAACAACAGGCAAAAACAAAACTACTGGCTAGATTTTATTCAAATTTTAATCATCACTTTGTTTAATGAAAATAGACGTTTCCTGAAAATTTCATTAAAATCGTTCGACAACTTCTAGGTGTTGCAAATTTTCTGGAAGTCAGTATAATTTCAAATAAAAATTGTGAACAAAGCAAATAAATAACTATTTCAAAAATATATGTTTATGTGTGGTTAAAAATTCGAATCAATTTGTCATCAAAACCAATACTGAACAAGTTAAACCATAAAATCGCGTAGGTGAGCATCATAACATTCAACAAATATATAAAAATATAGCAAAATTTAAATATACATTAAATTTACACTCATCTTATAAAATGTATCCAAATAGCTTTTTCGTTATCAATAGTGCAACTAGTCATAGAAACACCACTGCTCTTTTTTATTTGAAACATTTAACTAAGCTTCGATTGTTCGTACGATGGGGCTAATATCAAGGTGTGGTTGGATGATTCTTGTTTTTAAAAAGTAAAAATAAATCAAAATATTCACATACTCTGCGGAAGAATATGTGATATCAGAGCACAGTTAAGGCGATGGTAGATAGTAGTAATTTTTGTCATATTTTATTATTATCTCATTTCCTAGGTTATTTTACTTTAAGTTCCTTTTTGTTATTAAATAAGTATCAACAATTTTACACATTTGAGTTTTTGTTTAAATTTATTTATTTATTTGTATAGTACATTTACAAATATTGTATTGTGATTTATGTATGGTGCCGCAGAAGATCAGTATAAACCTGTATAGTGTAGTGACAAAACCGTAGTAATAGTGGATTGGTTTGTCTTGGCAAAGCATTTGCTTTAAGGTTTAGGAAACCACTAAAATCTAAACATGCCAACTCTACCCACCTTAGTATTCATATGTAATAATATTAATTAAGTGTAAACATTATAGAAGGTAAATCACAACATAAAATATAACAGCACAGCCATTCATGACGACATATAATAGACCGGTTCAACGACAATGACGAAGAATATCGTAAATTAAAGAAATAGCAAAACAAAATAATGGGAAAATAGATAATCAGGACAGAGTATACAAAATATTGCTGAACTTCAGATGTGCTTCAGATTTGTAAGCCATAATATAGCTTCATCCAAGTTTTAAATTATGAATGTTTGGAAACCCTCCTTTTAAGCTTTGTTAATTGACAATCTTCTACAATATGTGTAACGGTTCTGGTTCGTTTCCACATCACATCCTAAACAAAGTCTAATGTTATAATATAACAGTGATTTTATTATATTATTCCGATGCAGCCCAAACAGTATCTTCTAACAAATCAATCAAATGATGCGAGCGTTAATTGTTGTAATAACTCGTCAAACAAACTGAAATAAAATATACAGATGTACCAAAATTAGGTGGTCAAACTAAACAGTACGTTCATAAAAAATAACACAAATTCTTATTTAATAAACATGTTATCGAAAATTATTCCTAACGGAGCAAGGCTCCTTAAAGACAAACTCATGACGATGCATTTCTAAAATTCTTGAGAACAACAAGCTGCTGCCACATCTAGTGTCGCTCGTACTAACGTAACACGTTCTACACTATGACTATTATATGGTGTGCCCACGAATGGGTTTTAAGTTGAAAGCCGTGCATATTTTACAATAGTGGAACTACACTCGAGTTTTCACTTATGAAGAGTTCTAAATGGCCGAAACAGCTGTCTCGGTAAGCTTGTTTGCTATTGTTCAACCACTTGCAAATTTACAACAGAAATTCGAGATTGTTTTTGTGCCAATACTAAGTGATAAAAAAAACAATTAAAGAATCGAAATGGAAAGGAAGGAATTCTTCAGTTATTTTTATTTTTAAACATAGTACCTCAAACAACCTTGAGCCTTCTATGAGTATGCAGCATAAAGTCAAGTAATCGAGTATGTTACTTTTCACATATGAGTCATGTTGCTTTGGTGCAAATAAATTCTTGAATTTTTACATTGTGCGCCAGTGAAGTCTAAGTAAAACTAAAACATAAAGGTAACAAACCAACAGAAAACACCAAAAACTGCACCAAAACTTGACTGGACACGTGTTTCAACAGCTAAGCTGTTATCATCAGCGATACCGATACTAAAAATAAAAAACTAATATATACTATCTGCTTATCACGCATCGTTAAACTTAATTGATTCTTGATAAGCTTAAATAATTCCGAAAATCCTAATGGACCGTTATCATCATAATTCATAAGCAAATTTTTGTTTTAAAAATTCTAAACTTTCATAAGAATCAAGTTCGTTTTATTATCTACCGTCTTAATTAATTCAATGTCGCCTACTCTATGGCCATTTTCAAGCATATGCATGGCAACACTGCACCTATCTGTGCGATGATATTTGACATGAGCTACGTGCTCTTTGAAACGAGTTTTAATAGGTCTCTTGGTTTGCCCTATATATACTTGGTTACAGTCTTTACAATTAATTTTATATATTCCCGATTTATCACACATTTCTATTGGGTCTTTCGGATTGCCTAAAGATTGCAAGTTGTTATTACTAGAAGTCACTGTTTGATAATCAAATTTTGAAAATATTTTTGAAGACCTTTGTGTATGTGGGATAATTTGGTAATTTGACATATTTCTTATCTATTTTGCTATTACTAGTTCCTAACGTTGTAATGTTTCTAATGTTTAACTTATGTTTATGTTTTCTAATTATGTTTGTGACAATTGATTCTTGAAAACCAAATATCGTTTTACAATATTGTTTTGAACTAAAATTAATTTAATCTAAATGTGGATAACTTTTGTAGAAGAAAATTTTTGAACCAAGAACGATATCACAACTATTCAAAATTACAACAATGAAATATTAATTATACAAAAATTATTGGAACAAAGTTGTTTTCAGTTTTTTCTTAATATTTACAAAAATATTTTTAAAATTTTATTTTTGAAATTAAAGTTTTTTTCATTTAATTACACACAACTTGTTAAATCAATCTGATAAGTACTGATAAGTAAATACTGTTACGTTACTCAGATGACTTATTTATCAATATTTTCTTTAATAATGATAATCATATGAAAAACTATGTACCAGAATGTATTGAAATTGTATTTTCTCTAACTATTGCTCTAATCTTTTTTTACAAAATATCAGTTGCATAGATAGAATTTATGTTATTTAAAAACTAGATGAAGCCTAAATATTGATTTTGTTAAATACAACAGCAAAGGCTAAAATATTTAGCGGAAACTTAATTATTTGCTTTAAAGATAATGCAGATATAAAATTCAACTATGGTAATTTGTTTTATTTACAAAACGTAGGGTAACACCTCAAACCTATTGATGTCATATGCTAATTTATTAGTTTAATGCAAAAGCAATTAGTTATCGTAAACGACGCCAATTGGAAAATGTAATTTTTTGCCTTCCTTTTTACTTTTACGCCCGCTTTTTACTTTTAGGCCCGCCTATCGTTAATAAAAATTGATTCAATAATTTACACAAAATAGCATAAAATAACAGTACTAAATTACGCATGAGAATCGCTATAAATTATTGTTAAAAAATCAATTTTTTTTTAGAAAAACTATATAATTTAAATTGTAAAATCTAAATATAAAGCAAAATTTTCTAAGAGTGTGAAAGTGGAGTACATTTTACCTAACCCAAAGCTAATCTATAATTGTGAAAGGTTATTTGTTTAATTTAGTTAACTGATTTGCATTACAATTGCTCTTTAACTTGTTGTGAAAATAGAATAAATTCTATGTGTTGATTACCTAGCCTTACCGGATATAAATTGGAATAACTCGATTAATATAGTTATACACTTCAATTAGTGTTTGTTAAAAGTACATATAAAAATGAGAATAACTACGAAATAGAATAACTTTATTGTTGCCATATTCTCTATCGATTGGTTTCCTTTAAGTACCTATTTAACTCCCGACAGTTCCGACGAAATAAATAGACTAGAAAAATCACTCTTAATTATTCTTTGCTGATTTGCTAAAGGTAATTTGGTATCAGATGTCAGATCTTTTCTTTTATTCTGTTAATTAAAATTTATCCCACAAATTCTTTTCACTTGTCACAATTGCTTCAAATGTAGTAGTATACAAATGTACCTGTCCTTGTACTGCGGCTAACAAAACAATATTAATAATAAACTTTGATATTTTACTTACTCTCTTAATATAACGATAGACATAACAGTATAATACATCAAAATTTCTTTGCAAAGTTTCTTTAGAAATACATGGGAAGAAAAATAAACAAACCGTTTGTATGTCCCTTGTTGCCACTATTACAGCAAAATATTTTGTTTGCATTACTCGCCGAAAAATCAACAGATGTCGATCAAATCCGTATCGACAAGTGTATTTAATTCATCAAAAAATTAATAGCCAAAAGAATAAAATGTTTAGCGTGGTTTAGCGTAATCGCCCAATTAGGAGCACACCGAAAGAAAGAAATTTGCATCGCATTCACAGTTTTAATATCATCTAATTTGCGAAAAGTGCACATAGTGGCAACACTCGTAATAAGCAAAATTATAACTTAAACTACAAAATCAACACTTTCATTAGAACATCATTTTTACTTATACGAATCATAAACATAGGGCATAAATACAAAATTATTTTAACAAACACTAAACAACATATGTGGATAAGTAAATTTCCTTTTTATTTTAAGTTAACATTCACATTAATATGACAATTATTGCAGTTGCTAATATTAAACAAAGAAAGAGCTTCTGAAATTGTAGTCGTTTCTTCATTTATTTCCACGAGGCCTGTGGTACATGTTGTGGCAGAAGAATTCAGTAGTGGTGGCACTGGGTTTTCAGCAGTAGGTAGACGGCTTATCAGTTTGTTGTTGGCATAAAATTTTTTCCGCAGTGGCTTTCTTATTGCTTAAAGAATTCTCAATATACCCTTCAGCTACTGTAGTGGATTTCCACCCACCGTGCCTTTTGATTACACTGAATCTGCAAGCAAGGATGCAGAGGAACGTCTAAAACAGTGGCCTGTATATAACTGAGGCTCAGCAAGCTTTAAAAAAGTGGCTATTCTTTCTGGAATTTTCCCGAAAGTGTTTTTTCCACAGGTTGAGAATAACATTTATTATTTTGAAACTTCAAAAAAATCTATTATGTCCTTGACTAGATGTGTCTACCATCTTACGTAATGTAATATATTTACGACATATTTCTACAAAATTTATAGGATTGTCTTCACGACTGTTAATTGTAAATACTCTATCTGTTTTAGTTTTGGTATTCTTTAAAGTTACCAATATGGATGAATTTAAGTCCGTTACATCATCGATTGAAAGTCGAACCAACTCATCTTTTCTACACGCTCCAGCTACACCAAAGATTAGTGTAACCTACATTATTTATTATTAAACATTAGCAGTGTGTACATATACAAATCAAAATTACAACTCACCTTTATCAATAAATATGCGTTATCCGGAGCATCAGTTAAAAATGTATATATGTCTTCTCTGCTAAGTATTTTGGACTTTTTGGGTTTATAGCCTTCGGCTTGCCTTTTTTAGAAATGCGATTAACTTGGTAAACTTGCTAATATCGATGTTATTTTTACTCCTAAAGTTGCTTTCAGCATCGAATAATGTGACCAAAGTGTAGAAGATCTGTATTGTTTTAAAATTTCTGCAAAATACACTAAGAGCACATTTTCGGTGTAGTGTGTTGCTTTTTAAGCCGACACCATTTTAAAAAGTCATCGTATGACTTTTCATAAATTTTCTCGATTTAGCAGGTAATAAATCCAGAACCACGTTACTTGCTTCCTCTTTAATATTGGGAGGAGTATTAGTAAGTTCTTTATCAGTTTCCATTTTCCCTTTTGCTGATTTTCAAAATTTTATAATTCAAAATTTGAAACGACCGACGCGACGCGTAGTAGCGACGCTTTTAGGAATGCCGGTAAAAAGAAAATTTCATTCTTAATTGTTGTAACCTACACTAGAAGTCGCGAACAGTTTATTTTCATAAATTTAAATTTTTAATTAGTTTATTATTATGTTAGAGGTTTTAATTTATGTGTTTGTTTTTTAAACTAATTAGTACTATTATTTTAAGATCTTTTGTATGGTGTGTTAAAATTAAAATAAAATACGTAATTAACAAATAAATTTGTTTCGACTTTGTATTACTAAGAAGTGCAAAAATTTGTATGCCACAGGTGTAAAGAACTTTTAAGCCCTCACATGATTGTTGCCTCGCCTGTCGGAATAGTACCCTGCTCGAGGCTTAAAGTTTTCCTTTACCTACTCTTTTTAATCTAAGTGGCAATGTAAATCAATTAAATTTTAAATCTGAAAATGTGTGACGATGTCCTTTCTCTGAAACACAACATTATTCAACATCCATATAAGTTGCGAATTACGTCGAAGGCCAAAGACTGTTAAAAGATCTGAGCATCTTATTGACCCACAATTATCATTTGTTATTTATAACGCGACTAACATCAGATTGTAATAAAACTATATGTTACGTCATAAGAAATTGCCGTGAGCTAACTAACACTGACTCTATGAAACTTTTATATTATGCTTTCATCAGATCAAAACTTGAATATGCTGCTGGTATCCATTCTATAAAAAAACATACTGACGCCTTGGAGAAATTACAAAAGAAATTCACAAAATATATCTGTTATCGTAATGAGAGGTATTCTCTGATCGACTGCGACCAAATATTATCCTGAGACATCTTGCATTAGAAGATAAACTCAAGCTGTATATAGTAAAATTCTTTTAAAATTATGTGTAACAATATAGTTTATCCAGATATTTAAGAAAAATTTAATTGTAGTATTCGAAAACCAAGGCTAAGAGACTATTGAATACTGTAAGGACAAATGTGATGCGTTCAACACCACTGTACAAAATGTGTAGTATAGTAAATAATTTGCTAAACAATATAGATGTGTTTAATCGACAATCTTCTTTGGACAATTTAACTATTCAAATATTAACTTTACCTCTATGCTTAGATTATGCTTTCTGTCTAAACAAATCTATTTACTATATACAGTTAAATTTGTTACTTTAATTCAAGTATTTTTGTTGTTCTGTTAGACAAATAAATACGTTACTTATTAAAAAGCTATTACAAAGAAAATAATATTAAAATTTTTACTTAGATATTATTTTAATAACAAAAACATGTTAATAAGACATGTTGCTAGTACTTAAAAACACCATTAATTGCATAATCTGTAATTAAACGTCCAAATTGTAAAATAATCTGCTTTGAAATTACTTACATTTATATTATTCAATCGCCCGTTAACTAAAACCATTAACATCTCGTTGAATTTAATAAACATCCCTTCAAATTGAGTGAGTGTTTTAATAAAACTTTTAGAAAATTAATTTGTTCGCCATCTAACCCTGAAATAATTTTTTAAGAGCTAGAATTAGCAAGTTGAAGATTATTACGTATTTCTTTGCACAAGAAATGGGTTTTGGAAAAAAGAAACTTCTGAAATCTTTTGAAACATCTGTATTTATAACACCAATACAAACTTAGCAATCTTTCAAGTTTCTTTAAAGTTCTACTTCTAGCGATAATTTAATTATAACATACTAAGTTTTTTGTTTGTTTCAGGTAATGTAAGAACAACTACCTAATCTTATTTTGCATCATTTTCAGGTAAGCTTCTTACGCCTAATTTTAATAGGACTTACACTGTATTCGAAAGTATTAAATAAAATACGCGGCTACAACAAAAAAAAATAAAAACTACATAAATTTTACTACAACCTTAAACACAGCTGCAATTAATCCATTCTGTAAATCAAACTCATCAATCATTTAAAGTGCTTCGATAACAATATAATGTTTGGAAAAGCTAAATTTTGTTTAATTTTCCGTTAACAAGATTAAAGCCGTGCTAAAAATTGAATTTTTATCTTCCGTCTATTTTTTCGGTTTAAAAATTTTCTTTGAAACAAAGAAAATGTGTAACTTAGATTTACTTTCCATGCATAAGTTACATGGGTAGGAGCGCTGGTTTCTAAATTAGTTCTGCAAATGTTTACAGGCCATGAAATTGGAAAACTGGGAGAAATACGTTTGATGCATTTCAAATCATGCAAGCTACGATATTTCTCATTTTGTTCTATTTTGCATGTATGCTGCCAAAGAGAATAGGTGATGAATATAAAGTTTGTTTCACATTATGAACAGTCGAAAACATTTTTTTTTCTTCAATAAGTTGCTTGAAATTCGTGTAGTGTGTCATTGCAAATAAAGGAACCTTTCAATTGTGGTTCAGTACACGTTTTCACACTTGTCCTTTTTTAGTTTGAAACAAAAATACGATTTGTAAATATTTGATTTAAAATAATGCTTTAAAAACACATTGCACTTATTGTTATTCAACTCAAACTTTAATATGTATGAGAAACTAGAGTCTAATTCAACTTAGGAAATATAAACTAAGCGCTTATTTTTTTCAATGCTTGTAAAAATTAAGAAAATAATCTAATTAAATGTAATGTAACTAGAAATTGAATTTTTTTCAAACTTTGGTAACATAGAATTTGTTGGGTAATTTCATTTGTTGACAGAGTCTACTGAGAGCTTCAAAAACTTGATTCTTTGATCATTGTAACTGTAACTCAGCGTTGACTGTAAAACAATCTCAAATCGTCGTTTACAAAAATTTTTATTAAAAATACTCGAGTGTTATCCATTTAGAGGTCTTCAGGAGTGGAGAAGCTCGAGTGTAAGTTTACAAGATACGGTTTTCGACAAAACAGCTGTCAGTGTTTTATTGCAATTGTAAAACTTTACAAATTCTTACCTCAGGCTATTTGAGATCGTTTTTTAGTCAACGCTCAGTTAAAATTAAAGAACAAAAAATCAAATTTTTATAAACTGCTTGCTACACTATTTGTCGACAAATTTGTGACAGATTGTTTTCGGGCGTGCATCGTTAGCACAACGTTTCGTACCACTTAAATGTTACTTATCATCAACCTTGCAAAGAATCGCCTTTTCTCACATAAAATGAATTACTTCGTTACGCGATTGTAAAGGTTTCCGATTTGGTGGTGGCAAAGGTTACTATAATTTAGTAAATGACGAGTAAACAATAATGACTCACGATAAAAAAATGAATATGTAAACCTTCAGAAGTAATTTATTCTTGTGTATGAAGTTTTAAAGAACGAGAGTGCAGTAATCAGAGTCAAAAGAACATACCTAAGGTGGTTGGGAAATGTTTATAGAGTATCAAAGAGAAAACATTCAAAAATGGAACAGTGCTAACAATAGTGTAAAAAAAAACGATAAACTATACATTTTAACTTTTCTAATATGACTGTTGTATGAACCGCTTTATAAGAATAACTAGCTGTCCTGCCGCGCTTCGCTACGGCAAATTAAAAATTATTAACAGTACATTTTGACCTCCTCGTAACATGCACACCACTGTGCAACGAAAAACGGTAAATTTCGCGTTTCTGTTATATTTCAACAATTTTATAACATTTTCATATTTATTCACCTTATAAACCGGTAAAATTACATAATGTTATAATATTTACAGCATACTATAATGTATGTAAGTTAAGTAAACAATACTATTATTTCTTCTTATTTACACCAGTTGACAAGATATCCATAGAACGCTTTCAGAAGACTCGTCAGTTTCTCCAGTCAGTAACGTTGGCGTGGCTTGGGTAGGAAGCGCTTCCATTGGCCAGGGCTTGCGGGCCGGCTGTTACTATGCGGACCGTGGGCCAAACACTAGTAGAATCTTTTCTATCTCATATGTTATTTATATTTGAATGATTATGATATCAGCTGGTGGGGTATATAATCAATTATCACTTACAAAGTTATCGACCGAAGTTGAAAATTAATAAATTATTAATATTTATTAAACAATTGCACTTATGAGCAAAAAATAGATAAAAACCTATTCTCAGACCTACCGAATATATACAATACAAAACTTCATTAAAATCTGTTAAGCCGTTTTGAAGGAGTTCGAGGACAAACACTGTGACAAGAGATTTTTATATACAGGGTGATTCATAAGTAATGGGCCAAATTGTAAATCTACGTTCAGAAGGCCAAAATTATAATATTTTTATTAACAATAATGGGTCTTAGTCTGCTCCTTGCTGAGATACAGGATGTTAAAGCGAAAAAATAAAATAGATTTTTGTTAATAGATCAGCTACTTTTCTACATAATGACTTAAAATTGGGTGTGAACTAGTTTTGTAAAGGTAAACAAGAATGTGTGTGGATTTGAGTTAACTCGTAGATGTCGCCACTTGCGCCATATGAATTAGGTGAAATCAGCTGCAAATTTTCATCGCTCATTATTGTACAACTTACTTATTTAATTTGGATAGCCCCATCATTTCTGTAGAAAAAAGCTATACTTCTTTGACCTTCAAAATATTAACGATTTTCGAGATATTTAAATTTTACTAATTCGCTACATTGCATTTACGGTGGTAGACGTACCATTAATCTGTTAAGACACAAGCATGCCATAGAATATTGACCTTACCTAACCGTAATTGATAATTGATAATAATATTAAAAATGAAACCATACAAAAATTACGTAATAAAACACATTTATTATACGCCAATTAATAAAACGAAAGACAACATTAGAACAGACTTGAACTAGGACCACTTACGACAACTCTTATCAAAACCTACATGTTAAAGTTGTGCGAAGATAAATTAAATTTAAGCTTAATTATAACCTACTGCAAAAGTTTTCAACATGGCGACCAACAGCATTTATACAGCATTTAACCGTTTTTTTTTAAGGATTGTCTGATTTAAAAAATGTAGCCGGATTAATTTTGTATTGAATTGGCTGCATCTTGAATTCTATTCTATAACTCGTTTAGTGTATTTATAGGTTCAGCAGAGACCATTGATTTCATGTCAACATTCCATGGCATGCTTGTGTCTTATTAATGCTACGTCGACCACCGTGAAATGTAGTGTAGTGAATTAGTAAAATTCAAGTATCTCAAAATCGTTAATATTTTGAAGATCAAAGAAGTATAGCTTTTTTTACAGAAATGATGTGGCTATCCAAATTATATAAGTAAGTTGTAAAATAATGAACGATAAAAATGTGTAGCTGATTTCATCCAATTCATATGGCGCATGTGGCGACATCTACGAGTTAACTCAAATCATCTCTTATTCTTGTCTACCTTTACAAAAACTAGTTCTTACCTAATTTTCAAGTTATTATGTAGAAAAGTAGCTGATCTATTAACAAAAATCTATTTTATTTTATTCGTTTTAACATCCTGTATCTCAGTAAGGAGCAGACTAAGACCCATTATTGTTAATGAAAATATTATGATTTTGGCCTTTTGAACGTAGATTTACAATTTGGCCCATTACTTATGAATCACCCTGTACATAGATTGACAATTGCAATGTTATTATACATAAGTAAAATAAACTAATGACAAAATCCACTGAAAAATAAAACCAAAAATGATCTTACCTGTGGGGTCTACCATGACATCATGCCCATAGTTTAGAATCGTATTCCTTGTGCAATTTTTGAGTCAAGCGTTTGTATTAAACTCAATAGTTACGGATTTATGAGCAATATTAAATTTTATAATAAATCAATCTCGTAGGTTATGAAATTATTTTACCATATGAAGTTAAAGAGTAGAAAAAAATTAGGGTCTAGAGTTGATGTTTTTAATAAATATCTTATTGATGATCCAACAATATGAGTCCCGGACTTCGATCAAAACAGAAAATTTGGTCAAAGGTAAATCGCATAAGAACAAAATGCAACTGTATGTTGTTTAAATGGGGTGTAATTTTTAGTCCAAATTGGCGACTGTTAAAACAAACTAGAGACCATTGCACATATTGTAGAGAATTGTCAATTAACAAAGGTTAAAGGAGAGTTTGTAAGCATTTATTATTCAACGGATAAAACTGTATTATGAACAGCATAGCTTTATTTCCGAATATCACTCCTCGAGTACAAGTAAGGGGTCTAGAGGTTAATCCTTCCAATTACAACAGCATAAGGCAGTAACGTTTTCAGAAGACAACCCCCAAATTCTGGACGTAATCAAATCCCAACAGACATCAAGCTAGGTAATCCCAGAAAATACGATCGGACAAAGAAACTGTAATAATTAGAGAAACCCAATGCAGCAAACTAAGCTCACCTGCAAACGTTCATTCTAAACAACATTCCGTTTAATTGCTCATTACATATCCGGTGTACTTTTACGTTTCACAACAGGCGGATGGTTATAACAACTTCAGATTAATCCCTCATTCGTGTTTGGAATTTCCTTTCGCAGTTCTTTTTTTTTTACAAACACGACTGTGCTTGTTGCCGGTCAAACACAAAGAGAAAGAACGTAAAACGAGCGCAGTTGGATTTAGACGTTGACCTTGTCCTATTAAACTTGCAGTAAAAGTAGGCAATGCCGTAATAAGCAAAGCAACACGTATGCAGGAACATTTTAACGTTAGAAAAGTAAAAACTAGTAAACGTAAATTTTTATCGTAACAAAGACATCTGAAGCAATATTTTGTATTCTCTGTTCTAATTAACTTTTATATTTTATGTTTTTATTTTCCTTCTATAATGTATACACACTTAACCAGTATTGTTACGTATAAATACTAAGGTGGGTAAAGGTTAGCATGTTTAGGTTTTACTGATTTCCCTAAACCATGAAGCAAATGCTGTGCTAAGACAAACCAATCCACAATTGCACACGGTTTTGTCACCACACGAGACAGGTTTATATTGATCTTCTGGAGCGCTTACAGATTCATCAAGTTGGCAATTAAGTGGAATAAAATTAACAATAAATGACCAAGAACACAATTAGTGATAATAATTATAACGAAGCGATGAAATAACTGACAGATGTTGATATTAGCATAAATTAATTTTCAAACGGCAAATTTGCAAAATAGCAAAACAACTGTATAACACTTTTTACATTTTACATTCAGAAAACCATATGAAGTTAAGCAATATTTTGAATTTCTGTCATGATTATCTGTTTTTCGATTATTTGGTTTGCTATTTCGTTAACCTTCTATTTTTTTCGTCATTGTCGCTTGGACCGGTCCATTTTATGTCGTCATGTAATGGCTGTGCTGTTATATTTTATGTTCTTATTTACCTTCTATAATGTTTACACACTTCATTAATATTATTACATATGAATACTAAGATAGTAAGGGTTGGCATGTTTAGGTTTTAATGGTTTTTTTTTTAAACCTAAAATTAAATGCTTTGCTAAGACGAATCAATCCACAATTGCACACGGTTACGTCAGTACATTATACAGGTTTATACTGATTTCCTGGGGTAACATATATAACAGCCCTACATTACAAAAAATAGAATAATGAAAATATACATTATGAATAAATAAATAAAATAACCATATGGTCATGATGACACAATTGTATTTTTGACGTCTTATGATTATATTTTCAAATCAAGAAAAATGCCAATATTCACTTTATTTACGGATTCTGTGACAGAAATGTGAGGGCGTGTAGTGCAGGAATATCAGCGTAAGTTTCTTTATGAACAAATAATGTAACTCGAATGAAAGTATGGAGAACATCACACATGTTTGGTTTGTATCTATATCACATGTTCAACATTTACAGTCAGCGCACTACGCAGTCCGTATTGACTTTTATTGTTGGTTCATTGCACACAAATTGTTTTCTATTATTTAATTTTTGCAAATGAGTTGCCAGCATTAATAGAAAATGTTCAACTTCAGAATGGAGTAGAGTTGGTTTCAACATGATGGCGCACTACCTCATGTTCATAGATTTTCTAAAATAACAACTTTGTTAACCGGTGAATGGAAAGAAAACCAGATATAAAACCTATTGGGTATTATATTAGAGAATTGAAAAATAGTCTACTATATTTAATAAACCAGAAACCAGAGATAGTACTCTTCAATTATTAAAACAACAAAAATGCGTTGTAAGGTAGAGTGAGGCATTTTCAATCACAACTTAAAATAAAAATTCTTAATTGATAAAATATTACATTACTCCATTCAACATATCTCTTTAATTTATAGACTCGCTAAATTAAATGTTTTGCATAACTTTAAAACTGAACAAAAATGCGTTTTTTAATCATGCGGTTGGAATCAAGCTATTGCTTTCATGTATTTTTATGTTTTTTGTTATTATTTTGAGTTTTGAAGTTAAAAAAATAAAGTTTTTTCATCAAAAAGTATTGTGCCTACAGTTTAGTGTAATCATAATTTATTTCTGTTTTGGACGATACCACATTGGTGACCCCGACAGTGGATCAAATGGAGGACACTCATTGAAGACTTTGTGGTTACAACGGCTACCCTAACAAGCACAAATGATATTATCCGCTAGTACAGAAGATCTCAGTCGGTTGTGTGTAATGGCAGATAGGATCTGTAAAGCTACATCATCATCGCCAATTGTAAACTATATTTCTTCTCAGGTAAAAAAAAATCAGAGAATCAAAATCAGTTAAACGAATTGAAATCACAAATCTCAGAATTAAACAGTGCTCGTTGAAAAATTGCGTCATCAAAAAGGTAGAACTCAGTTTCAAAATTTTATAAAGGGGAGAAATTTCGGACGTTTTAAAAGCAGAGATAACAAAATATCTGTTATTATCACACCCATTTTGGAGCTGCAGCACACCGTTATCAACAATTATGCAGTTTCAAGTCACAAGAAAACTAAATAATCTATGAATGGAGGCGGCAGATAATGAATGTCAAAATTTCAATCGTCTAATGGTTTTGGATAAAATAACTGGTTTACTTTTTTTAATTGATACAGGAGCAGACGTTTCAGTAATTCCTAAATTTAAATCTGTGCACATATTATCTTCTAATGACAATCGACAATTGGTTCCTGCAAATGGCTCGCCAATTTGTACATTTGGTAAGAAAACCCTTAATTTAGACTTAAATTTGAAAAGAAAATTTATTTGTTATTTTATTGTTGCTAAGGTTTCAAAGCTGACACTAGGCGCTGACTTTTTTGTTCATTTTAATCTTCTTGTCGATTTAAAACATCAGCGCTTATTAGAAGTCAATTCTTAAAATTTTGTGCGAGGAAAGTACATTTCTGATCAGTTTGCTAGCATTAAAATAATTTCACCTACTACACACGTTTTCACACAGTTATTGAATGAATTTAGTGATATTACTAAGCCTTTAGATATGCATAGCATGTTAAAACATTCCGTCACTCATCGAATAGTAACCGGGGACAACCGGTTTATTCCAAGGCCCGTAAGTTTCCACCTGATAAATTAGTGATCGCTAAAAAAGAATTTGATGTAAACATCAAAAAAGGAATATGTAAACTTTCTAGTAGTAGTTGGACGAGTCCATTATACATGGTTCCAAAGACTGATTGTAGTTGGAGACCTTGCGGTGATTACCGTAGACTCAAAGCTGCAACCCTTCCAGATAAATATCTAGTTCCACACATCCAAGATTTTTCTAACTTTCTATATGAAAAAAAATATTCTCATCAACAGATCTTGGGCGAGCTTATAACCAGATTTTAGTTAAAAAAGGATATACCTAAGACTGCCTTAATCATGCCTTTCGGGTCACTTAGACTTTTTGGTACAGTTTACTACAGACATTCGGCATGTAAGTGGATTCAAAAATCAGGTGGCTGATGCATTATCCCATTTTGTAACATTCAGGTTTCATCATCGATTAATTTCTTTAAACTGGCAGAAGATCAAGAGAAAGACGCAGAATTAAAACAATTGCTTGATAGCACTACTACCTTGTCGTTGAAACCAATCATCTTTCAGAATTATTCTAAACTAGTCTTTTGTGATGTTAGCACTGGTTCATATAGACCTTTTGTTACACTCAAGTTTCGTAAACAAATTTTTAAAGGAATTCACAATTTATGACACCCAGGAGTTAAATCAACCATTAAGTTAGTTAAATCTCGATTTATCTGGCCTTCGATTTGTAAAGATTATGGTGAATGGGTTCGTGCACGCATTTTCTATCAGAAAGCTAAAGTTGGCATTTATACAAAAAGTCCGATTGATTTTTCCAACACCACAACAACAATTTTCACACGTACATCTTGATTTAGTTGGTCCATTAGAACCTGCAAAAGAATTCAGATACTGTTTAACTTGTATAGACAGATTTACAAGATGGCCTGAGGCCATACCGCTACCTCATATTACTGCAAAAACTGTCGCATCAGCATTTCTTAACGGTTGGGTTTCTCGATTTGGTGTACCTTTAACTATTACAACCGATCAAGGTGCACAGTTTGAATCTAACTTGATGAGAGAACTAAATAAGATGTTAGGAATTAGTCAAATTCAAACAACTGCATTCCATCCGCAGGCTAACGGTATTTTAGAAACGTGGCATCGCTCTTTAAAGGCAGCAATTAGATGTTATTAGGATAGTTCCTGGATCGATGCAATTCCAATAGTCTTATTGGGACTACGTTCTGTATTAAGGAAGAATAATTCTGCTACAGTTTCAGATATGGTTTATGGGGAGACAATTAGATTACCATCTGTCAAAACGGATCCTGGTTTATTTGTAAAGAAGTTACGTAGACAAATATTTTTAAACCTGTTCTGAATAAAAACATTGTTCTCCCAAAATTTTGATTAATAAAGAACTAGCTTATCTTACAGTACATATGTTTTTGTAAGAAATGATGCTAATCATAGATCTTTAGAGAATCCATATGACGGCCCATTTAGAATTATTTCTCGAACAAATAAATTTTTGTGTTAAATCTTAAGGGGAAGAGTAAGGCCGAATCAATTGATAGACTTAAACCGGCCTTCCTAATCAAAGAAGCACAAGAACCAGATAGTGATGTATTAAAGGACATAGCAACAAAGTCAAAGGTAATTTTAAAACTCCAACAGCTACTCGTCTGCCACCAGTACTAGTTCATGTAGGAAGTACGTTTTCCTAAAAAATTGTTATGTTAGCTTCTACTAAGGGGGAGTACTGTGGCGTCATCATAATGTAAAATACAGACGATATAATATTTCAATAGATGCATGATTCAATTGATCAAGTTTTTTAATCAAAAAGTATTGTACCTACAGTTTAGTGTAATCATAATTTATTTCTATTATGGACAATACTACACTTTAGCTTAAAAGTGCCCAAGAAATACGATTTTAAAATATAACTATTGGATCACCCTGTATAGTGGGTAAGTAGTCTAATCTATTATGGAAAAAAAACTCAAAAAGAATTAAATATTTAGGTATTGTTTGGAACGTTTATTATAAAATGGGAAAGCAGAAGCTAAAAAACACACATAGTATTGTAGAAAAACGGTAGATGCAAATCAGATCACTAAAGAACAGCTTAAGATTACAAAACCTTAATATTTTAGTATTAACAATTGCAGTGAAATTGAATCAATTCTCTAAAGTGAACAAGCAATAAACTGGTCCATTTGTAGTCTTCAAACTTAGTTTTAATGATCATCTCTAAAGTAGACTGCAAAAGATTCTTAATGCTGCTACTTCATTTTAAAAAAAATATGAAGGAATAGTCCGCAGTCAATGTACAAACTTTGGTATTCCCTGACACTGTTTTGGAAGGAAAGAAACTACATTAATTCGATGAATTGAAAATAAATTAGATCGGGGTTAACTAGTAACATCTTGTAGTTTTTTTCTAATTGATTATCAAACTAATGAGTTGATTTGAACGATGGCCCATACGTTTCCACTGCAAAGGGAATAAAGTCTTCTTCAAATGAACAATATTTTGCTATTATTCTTAGGGAACAAATATGGCGTCAGCTGAATATTGTGCTTTAAGTGATACGAAAGTTAAACCGTGTCGTTATAGCAAAAATAAACCCAAAGAAGGATTTTTATGCATTGGATGTGATTCATTAATCCACCCGGGTTGTATAAAATACCTAAAAAAACGATAAAAACTGGTAAATAACAAAGTTATATGTTGCGAATTCGATTCGAATTCTACTATAAATACCGAAAGGTGAAAGCGTATACTACGGCTCCGACCTCGAAGACTTGGAACAATTGGATATTTCAATGCAATTGAAAATTCTCAAGAAATTGTACATGTGTCAGGAACAAGTAGTACGTACTAAAAGATGAATTATTAAAAACTAAAGACGATCTAATAAAATTACTATATAATAAAATAGATACACTTGAAAAACAAGTATATACGGTACTGATACAGATTGATTCTAATAAAAAAAATTCCTTCAAAGCTCCGATTTCATCAAATGATATCGTAGCGATAAACAAAATAACCGATACTGGTGACAAAGTGGATGCTTCTTCTTTAATTGAAAACGACGTTAGTAGTGAGAAAAAGAAACGTGGAAAACCGTGTCATATAAAAAATCTAGTAGTAAAAAAAAAATTTCGTATGCCAACAGAGAAACAAACAACATCAGAGGTACAGCTTCTTGGTCTTGTGATAATTTTAGTGCAGATAGGCAACGTGCCTGGTTCCATGTTAGTCGAGCTAAAAAAGAAGCAACACCAGAAGATATTAAACAATATCTTATCAACAGATTTGAAAACGGCGACTTTATTGTGGAAAAATTAGTCAACAAAAATGGTGATTCCAAAGTGCATCTTTCAAGGTAGGTGCTAACTTCGAACTATTGGATAGAATGAGAGATCCGAGTATATGGCCCTCAGGTATTCTGATTAGAAGATTCAACTTTTTCGTCCCATCAGGGATAAATCAGAAGCTAAAACTAAGACAACTTAATTTAGTTTTTATCAATGTTTGTTCGATTAAAAATAAAATTAACGAAGTTGAAATTCTACTCAAAATTCATCCAGTGTTTATAATATAGCGTTAATTTGTGAACATTGGCTACTTAATAGTGAAATGACTCTCTTTAAAATACCAAATTTTACTCCGATAGCGTATTACTGTCGTCCTACTTCAAATGGAGGTTCATTGATTCTAGTGGAAGACGATAAAAATGTAAACAGCCTTAACAATATAAATGAATTATCGGTCAATGATGTGTGTGAAATTTGTGCATGCGGTATCTCGTATATTGATAGCTATTTAATAATAATAAATGTATATCGACCACCAAAAGGCGATTTTGATACATTTATGGAAATTATGAACAACGCTTTGTTGATGTCTTACACAAACAAAAATTACATAATTTGTGGGGGTGATTTTAATATACACTTTGAGTATCGCAATAATCGAAAACTCTCATTCTCTGGACTTATGGAAAGCTTTGGTTTATTTTCTAAAGTGAATTTCAATACACGCTATAAACATCGTCTTGATAATGTGTTTACAAACATACTTGAAGAATACTACACCGTTTCTCCTGTTGACAATGCTATTAGTGATCATAGAGCTATTTCGATGTCGCTAAAAATTCCAGTGAATAATCTGGACTGTACGAACGAAATTATTGTAAGACCGTTTTCTAAACGAGGTAAGATAGATTTTTCTATACCATGAGCTCTTTCAATTTTGGATATGTTTATGATAATTCAATATCAATTCATAATAAGTTTGAGATGCTTATAGACCAAATTAGACGAGGAATTCAATTGCATTTTCCAGCTGTGATTTTAAATCCTCATACACCATCGGTCAAATGGTATACAGAACAGTTGAAGCAAATGAAATCATCATTAGACATTTTAACTTTGCTAGCGAGCAACCATCCACAAGATGTCAATTTAATAAGATACAAGAATTTCTATCGCTCACAGTATAAGAGTGAACTAGCGAAAGCCCGCGTTAAAGCGCATAACAGTTTAGTTACAAATTCAAAACATAAGAATAAAGTCATATGGCAGATTGTAAATTCTCATAGACCGAAAAACGTAAAAATAACAAATACCCTGCAGTAGATGCAAATCACATCAATAACTACTTTGTAGATACAATAACAAACATTATATCCAAAATGGAGCAAACAGACAACGATGCAGTTACTTTGATGCTTCAATCAGTTTTCAAAAGCAACGCTACATTTTCATTTATGGAGGTTTCACAAGTTAGTGTTAGAGCTGCCCTAGATTCTTTAAAATCAGGAAATGCAAATGATTGCTACGACATGTCTGCTAATATTATAAAATTTATTAAAAACATACTTATTGGGCATTTAACCCATTTATTCAACGACTGTATACGCAAAGGAATTTTTCCCAACTGTTTGAAAATAGCAAAAATTACACCGCTGTTTAAGAAAGGTAATGTAAACGATCTAAATAATTATCGTCCGATTTGTATGTTACCAGTCTTAGGAAAGGTGTTCGAAAAATTCTATTTATTCAACTCTACAATTACTTCGAGAGCAACAATCTGTTTCATTCAAGCCAACATGGTTTTAGAAAATGAAATCTACTACTACAGCAGTTATGCAGTTAGTAAATCAAGTTTTGAAATCATTTCATAAAAAAATCACGTACTTACGTCTTTCATCGATTTAACCAAAGCATTCGACTGTGTTAATCAAACTATCCTCATACGTAAATTATATGTGTATAATATTCATCCACACAGCTGCAGACTATTATCTTCATATTTGTCGAACCGCATCAACTATGTTATTTCAAACAAAGTTACGTCAGATTTTATTGAAAACAATATTGGTGTTCCCCAGGGATCGATACTAGGACCGTTACTGTTTCTGATTTATATAAACGACCTACCATCTACATTTCATGAAAACCAATCAATACTCTACGCTGATGATACTACATTTTTGAGTTGCAACAAAAACTATGACATGTGCCAACACTCAAATCAACATCTACTATATCGAGTAAATTCGTGGTTTAAAAGCAATAAATTAAAAGTTAACGAAGAAAAACAGAAAATATAGTGTTCTCCCTACGTAAATCGTACGACAGATCTCTGCACACACCTTATGTTAAGTTTCTTGGAATTTACTTGGACACGTGTCTCAATTTTAAAGTACATGGTGACCGCGTAATTAGCAAGTTACAACAAGTAATATTCTTAATCCGCTGCTTGAAACAGACAGTATCTAAGCATGTCTTAAAAACAGTATATTGTTCAATTTTGAATCTCATTTAAGATATGGCATTTTAATATGGGGTCACTCTGCTATAATGTCAAAATTATTTTCGATGCAAAGAAAAGTGGTGCGCATTATACAAGGAGCCGCATACAGAGATGAATGCAGACAACACCTAATTAACTTACAGGTGCTATCGCTGCCCTGTTTGTATATCTTTGAATGTTTGGTGTACATGAAGAAACACGAAGAATCGTATATTTGTTCAAATGATGTGCATCAGCATGTAACTAGGCAAATAAATAGCATACGTTTACCTTCCCTAAGATTAACAAAGCAACAAAACAGCGCGAATTACTATAGTATTAAATTCTATAATGTTCTACCGATAAAATTTAAATCACTTGAAATTAGCACTTTTAAACTAAAGTTAAAGAAGTTCTCATTCAACATTGCTACTATAGTTTTTCCGAATACCTAACTAATATAAACAAAGACATTAATATATTGTAAACACTTTTATATTTTTAATGTAAGTGTATATAGGCAATTTTGTAATGTATTTTTTTTTGACGTGTGTACAACATCTTTGTTATTAACACAAATAAAAGTATTATTATTATTATTATTATTATTATTACTGCTTCAATTTCAGCCACTATTCCAACCATACTTGTTGTCTTTGCATAGGACTTTGCTAAGGTGTCAATACATGTGACATCCAATAAGAGACATTTACCATTTGAATATGGAATCATTGTCAGAACATCCGCTATTTTACCGTTGTCACTGTTTAAGCCATTTCATTGCAGTATGTTTGGTGTATTTATAGATGCCACGATAGGTTGAATGAGGTCATTTAATGCTGAGTGACGTGATTAGATTTTTAAGTTTGGAAGGAAGAAACTTTATTTCGTCTAATTTAGAGTTAAGGGTATCTTTCATTGAAACAATGGATGCACTTAGTAAGTAGAAGCTGTTTCTCAGGTGCAGCTTGATCAAACTGCTGTCTCATTGTTTCATCATTTCTGCACATGTAAAGCTCACATTTTGAAGGTTTTAGTTTTACTTATCAAGATTAATTGTCTGTAGTCAGTTAACGCATCCGAACAAATTCCGATGGGAGGTAACTCATGGGCGGGTATATAAGCTAAGCTCTATATAACAAGAGGACTAATGGATCACACTTCTGACATCCAACTACTGATTGAATTTTAAAAGTTCTAAATGACAAGACTGACGACAATACATGACATTGATAAAAGGAAATTAGAATATTTTTAGTGTGTGTTCTGATTGAAATGCATGTTTACTGTGCAACTTTAGGAAAACTTTTTCAGAGTTTTCGTTTTTTAATTTACAAATGCTTTTACATTATGAACTGTACTTTCACATCCTCCCTTAGTGCCAAACCCAACTTAAAGTGGCTGTAGGTACTTTCCCTTTCTTCCTCGTGGTGAATTTATAAAATAGTTTTCGTACTAATCTCCGAAAGGTGTTTCCAACAGCAGACGGTCTAACTTTTCATCTTTTTGAATAAGGAGCAGAGATTTGCTGGACCATACCAAAACTGATTATATGCGATCGAGTGGAATTTTTTCCTTGTGTCGATGACGATAAGTTCGTGTTAGAAGAACGCACAAATAGTGTAGAATACAAACAGATAGAAGTAGAGATACTTAACGCTTAACTTGTTTAACTAATTTGGGTTTATATCCTGAATATTTCTGTTCGACATGTAAAATATAAACCCAAAATAAGCAAATTGAATATTACTTTCTTTAAATGTGTTTTTTTAAAATATGGAAACATAATAAAAATAAGTAAAACTTACAACTAGGTACATACGGATAAAGTTAAAAAGCACATAACGATATACCTGTTTGTTTTAAAGTTCCACATTTTAATCAATACTTATTTCAGCACAAAAAATTAAAAACATTTTTTTTACTGTAAAGTGAAAAACATATGCCTTACTTCAGGATTACAATTTTAAATTAAAACATCAAAACAGCTTTGAAATTTTTCGTAGCAACAAAATCTTTTTTACAAATTACTCAAATGTCATTTCTAAACTGAATAACAAGGTTTAAATTTTACAACGTTGATAAAAAAACAAAATGAGAGTTTTTATGTGAGATTAAAAGTATGAAACACGGTTAATGTCTCAATTTTCTCGAAATTTTTTAAGAGAGTTAAATTATTATTGATCGACTGCGATAAAATACCAAATTCAGCTTACGTTGTTCGACTCCACAAATTCAAGTTTAAACTGTGCATAAAATGTATGAAGCTAAATTCTTTGACCAACTTTCTGCATTGAAATTACTTTGTTCGAATGTCATACTATATAAAAGAGGATGCAGAAAATTTTTAAAATATTACGGATTTGGTTTACATGAAAAATCTCTATTTAAAAGAGAACACGTTTTGTTTAAAATTTTCATGTCAAAGAGTTTTTATTTTGTCGAATGTCGACGTGGAAATTAATTTAAAGAAATAAAAGCGCCAATGGCTTTTTGAATAATGGTTAAAATGCAAAATGATTTGTCATTGTCGTTTAGTCGATTAAAAGTGAAATCAAAAATATAACAAATTGTTTTAACTGACAAATATGACATTAAGGTATTTTCTACATGAGCTTGATGCAAGTCAATATCAATCGATCTTCTAGCTAGGCATTTGATGCTCGAACGAGCACTCTTCTGGCTGCATATACATACAAGCACTAAATCCTTTGAACCACTCGGTTGTTCATTTGTTTAATAGCTTTAAGCTCAGTTTTTTAAATAAAAATTTCAATTTTCAATATCAGCATTTATTTTTTATTATAAGGGGTCTTCTTTTTTGAGAGGTGCTTAATATGCATAAAGTGTCTGTATATTTTGCATTTAGAATTTAAATGCAGCCTCACAAAAATTAAATGTTTGTATTTAATTGTTGGGAAATTTATAGAAGAAAAAAAAAGATTTTTAAGATGTAGCTTGCAGTAATTTATGGCTATATGCTAATTATTTTATTATTACAATTTTTTATTTTGGTTATAATGTCTGAAAATAACAGAGGTACAGCATTTTCGTGTTATTGATGGCCTATTTTGTAGTCTTTTAAATTAAAAGAGGCTTGTAGCAAATAAAAAATGTCAGATTAGCAATTTAAACATTTTTATTAAAAGTTGTGGGATTTGTTACGCTTCAGTAAAGTAAAAAAATCAGATTCTTCAAAATTATATTACATGAAAAATAAAGTATAAATATCTATGTTAAGTATTTATTTTAAATTAAACATAGAGTGTTTTACTTGGACTTTTAAGATGGTAGACTCTAGAGATGATGACGGCCAACTATAGGTCCTTTTTTAGTTTTCTTACTATGCCTCGTTTTTCTTTGATCGCTTGTCCATTACTAGTCTTGCCTACTTACATTTCTCTACGGTTGATTCCACAGCTTCCTCGTTTTGACATAAATTTACTTATCTCCACTATATCGAACGGCTGTCTTATACTCGAGTTGGTTTTCTATTTCTTAAAGTCTGGTCTCAGAGCCGCCATTTTAACTGTACTTGTTATTAGTTCTGTTGTAACTGTTTCGAATCTTGTTTTTTACATGCCTATGTTACATATGGTCCTTTTTTAAATATGAATTAATTTTTTCAAATTGTATTTAGAACGGCTAATTTTGGTAAAAAATAACCACTAAAACTTAGTGCCAACACCTTAGTATTCATATGTAATAATATTGATTAAGTGAAATGCGTGTCTAAAGACATCTTGTGTATAAAGAACACGTAAAATAGTATAAACTAAGAAAATATTTTTTTTTTTTTTTTTTTTATTTTATTTATTTTTTTTATTTTTTCAAAAACAAATTATTTTTTTTTTTTAAATTACAAACAAAAAAAAAAAAAAAATTTTTACTTATTTTTTTTTTTTTTTTTTTTTAAATTTTTATTTTTTTTTATTTTATAAAATAAAATTTATTTTTTTTTTTTCTTTTTTAAAAAAAAAAAAATAAAATATTTTTTTTTTTTTTCTAATTTTTTTTTTAAAAATTATTTATAAATATTTTAAAATAATTTTTTTTAGTTCATTTCTAGTTTATAATATTGATTCTGTGTAAACTTTATAGAAGGTAAATAAGAAAATACAATATTATAACACAACCATTGCATGGCGACATATAAATGAACCAGTCTAAGCGCCAGTCACGGCAATGACAAAAAAAAGTAGCAAACAAAATAATGGAGAAACAGATAATCAGGAGAGAGAATACCAAATATTGCTTCTCTTCAGATGTCGATAATAAATAAGATAATCCAGAATAAACTAAGGCCAATGCAGCTGTGCGAAGTGTCTTTGCATCTGCTCCCCAAGTTTTTTCAGCTAATTGTTGAATGGCATTGTTTTTATTTCTTATTTGACTTTTTCTAAGTGTTCTTTGTAAATTAAAAACGTATCTAAAGTTAACCCTAGATAAACTAGATTAAAATTATGGGTTAACTTTGTATTATTAAAGATAACATTATACAGCATTATAGAACTGAATTTTCTATGTGACTAGTAGCATACTTCATAAAGTACGCTAAAATATACTTGTATCGAATTAAATACGCTTTAAATTGTACATGGTGTTAGAGAAACCCAAACTTGTAAAACTTTAATGTCAAATGTATTATGTTTTTCAAATTTAGCCTCTCGCTTTTGGCATTTCTGTGTTATGAAATACATATGTACTTTTTGTTGAATAATACATCATTCAAAATCTGATGAAGAACTGAGATCAAAGTATACCTTCAGTTGGTATGATAACACATAAATAAGATTATATTCAAATTATATATGATAACGGGTGACGACTGTCAGACTAGAGTCAAACATTCTATTTGAGGTGACCTACTTATCAAAATGAACAACAATGTATAAACTTTTCAGAATCATACAAACCGTGTTGAAAACTATATAATTAATCAGCGCCAAATTTAAAGTAAACAATTTTATGTGAACCAAAAACCGTTTATACGTAGTTCATTTTTATAACAAATAGTGTAAGAAAAGAAAAGACTTGAAGGTTTAAAAAATACACCGGACGATTGCAAATAAAATGAATTGGCATTTGATTCTTTTTTCAGAAATTAAGGTAGTTTTTGTAGGATGAATGATTACTAAATTTGGCAAAAACCAGTTACAGTGCTGCGGTTTATAAGATTCTGCATTGCGTCTATTCTCTACAAAAAAAATCTAATCTCAATTTCAAAGACATTAAGAGATCGATCAACAAACGTTCCCCATTTTCGTTTTCTTCTATTGTACGACTATTTACAATTTGATTAAATTTATATTTGAATATATTATTTAAAATTTTCAAGTCAGAATTTGACAATATATTTAAAATTAAACAACAAATAAGTGTTGCGACATCTAGTGTAGCCCCGTGCTATCTTAACACGTCCGAAAATTAATTTGCATTAAAGTTACTTTGCCGACAGATGATTAAATAGTGACGTAAGTTGATTCTTTTACTATTATAGCCAACTAAATATTCGAAAATAACAATCAACAGCGAATCTAAGATTAAACTCTTCTGTTAAACTTTTTACAAAGTCAGAAATAACATCGTCAACGTCAGTTGTAAAGTCTTCCATAATAACAACTGCTCCATTGGGAAAATGCTGGCCAACAATGACTAAAAACTGAAGAGCACCGTAAACCTAATTTTCGACAGACATATTTTGCAGAAAATCACCATTACTATACATTAGGACTTCACATAGAAACCAAAATTATTTTCAACAGGGATGATGTTGAAAGGTTTAATATTGTGTGCTGTTGTAACACGTTTACCTTATTTTGCTCTATAACTAAAAGAATTTAATAAAATGTGTTGGAACTCTTGTTACAAATTTTATAAGCTATAAAAGGCATAAAACTATTTTTTTTAGTCTTCCTCTACTCAGAAGTTTAGCAAATGTTTGCAACGGTTGAGGTTTACAAATAAACGACGGCTCTAGATGGAACTAAAAAAAAAAGAATAAAAGAAAGTACGGATCAATGTAGCGTATTAGGTTCGTAGAAAGTATATTATTTAGGTAGAACAGCAGCTTTCCGGCGTCGTCGTAGAGTAGGTGGTCCTTAAGGAGTTCGAAGAAATTAAACCGCTGTCCTAACAAGGCGCCACCTGCTGGGTAAGAGAGAGAAATAAAACCGATCAACAAGAGATCAACAGGTTTTACTTAAGCCTAAATACACTAGATCAAACAAATTGACACAACAATTATTCATAAAAGAAAGACAGGCAATTTGTAGTATTAAGAGAGTGAGAGAGAAAGAGACTGTCGGATGTCATCATGTAATTTAGCAGTAGTCTCGCTTAATAATAAGAAATTTATACAAATAACGCACCGAATTACAGTTAAGCTTTAGCAACACCAATTGTAGTGTTAATGTCTCAATTGAGGATTGTCCGATAGGAACGCTCGTTGTACATATATCACTTACACACGGCAATTTATCTGGTCAAACATGCAACGACACTGACGCTTAAACTAACCCAAAAGGCTTTTTGATTTCGCGACAACCGTTCAAATTGAAGCGCACAACCCCGTATTAAGCTAATTATAAACTCTCGGTTGTTGAGTGTACTACTAGGGTTTTACTTAAAACTAAAAGATTAAAGCTGTTTCATGTCGTATGTACATGAGGTTCACACGCATTAACAATAAATAATACACTTACATACAACGACTTAGCTGTAATTTGATGAACGAAGTCTCAAGAGTAGGAGTTTTTTGCTAGCGACCAGTCAACAGTGTTCTTAAATTGCGTAACCACAGTATTCTTTTTGGGGAAGGTGTTTGAAGAGAACTGGAAGGAGGTTATCCAGATACAAAACGCAGAGAAAACGTAAGGTATGGTAACGTCTAGAAAAGTTCCACGTGGCATTTAAAATGCATACAAAGAAGAAGAGAAAAGAACGGGTACTTACGGTAGGTTTAGCCGAATATAACTTAACCAATTGTTATTGGAAATCTTGTAACACATTTAAACTATTTGTGTAAATTTTAATTAATGATTAACGCTAAACACCACGCGTACAGTAATCAGCAAGAAGAACGTAAAAAAAATGTCCGCCTTCGTCTCGGAAATCTAAAATCGATATTTATTTTCAACCAATCGAAAATTCGCAAAATGCGCGCTAAATACGACTTTTGTCGCCACGCATTAATCGCGACATACGTTTTTTTCGGTTTTTAAAATAAAACCGTAACATGTTAGATCATTGACAACTTTTGACTTAATTTTTATTATAATGATATCCACCCGTATAGAGCAATTGAGCCTTGCAGAAGTGTTTTGATGTAAGTTTAAAAAATAAACAAGACGTTCTTTTGTTTAGGGGGGCTACTCAATAAACTGCAACTTTATTGACATCTTACCTATGTTAGTGTTGACAAATGCTTTTAAGTAATCGAGTATACAAATTAGCTCAGCGCTATTCTTTTTTCAAAACCCCTAGTTTGCGAGATATTTATAAAAAAATGAATTTCCTTCTCTTTGACACCACAAAAAAAAATTAGCAAAGGTGGGATCGTTGGGACTTTTGACATAATGTATATAACGGTCATATCTAGCCATACACAAAGATTCAGTCGTATCAAAATTTTTCCGAGGTTTCCTCATATTTTTGTCTAATTTGACTGGACTATTAACGCTATTTTTGTCACTGAGGTATTAATCAGTTGTAATATCACAAGAGCATCGAAAATAGTCGATTACACTTGCAAGTCACGAAGCATATTTCGCTCTCGTGGTGTTTTAAGGAATACGTCGAGTGAAGAGGCAAGTATAACGATTATTTTTGATGCTCGAGTAGTATTCGTTACGATTATACAGAGTGTTTCTTAAAAGTGTGTCAAAATAGACCGTTTGACATCAATTTACCCATAACCAAAAGTGCACCATAAGGGCGCCAGAGAGCGTCAAACTTTTCAAAAAAATATTGTATATTGGGAGTAACTCGAAAACGGTTGGACGGATTTTTTTCCGCTTTCGTATGCTGGTTGTCTGCTTTTGAAGACGTTTTTCTATGTAATGTGGACAAATTTCTGATGCCAGGAAAAGTCGTTTTTATACGGGCACTGTCAGATAAATGATAATATTTTAACAACCGTTAACAAATAAAACGAACAATTTTCTCTCTTGTTAAATTGCACTAATGTTATTAGTTCGATCAATGAAAACGACTTTTCCTGCCATCAGAAATGTGTCTTCATTACACAGAAAAACGTGTTGGGAAGCAGACAACCAGCATACGAAAGCAGAACAAAATCAGTCGAACCGTTCTTGAGTTATTCCCAATATACAATATTTTTTTGAAAAGTTTGACGCTCTGGTGACTTTTGGTTATAAGTAAATTGGTGTCAAACGATCTATTTTGAGCCAGAGAACTTCTGGTAAAGCCATGTACACACCTTTCAGAAACACCCTGTATAACGAAATAAAATACCTTGTCTCAAAATAGCAAAGTTTTGGCAAGACCGGTAAAACGTAACAGGTACGATTTTGTTTGACGTATTAAAAAAAATGTTACGTAGGAAATATTACACTTTTGGAGGTGGCGAAACACCAAAACGGTTATGTCACGTCGTTAAGGGTATATTCGCTTATTAATACATCGTAACCATGAAAAACTATTGCATCATATAGCATCTATACACATAAAATCTTGACCTGGTTTGTCTGTCTGTTTGTCTGTCTGTCTGTCTGTTCGTCTTCCTCCGAAATGGCTAAACCGATTTCGAAATCGATACGTCAAATTGTTCAGGAGGTCCAGTTGTTGATCTTAGGACCTTTGACCTCTGACTTGGAGCGGTAACCTCATGTCTTTAATTTTAGGTTTGTCTAGATTAGGCCTATTTTCAAATGGGTTTGGTTACTAGTTGAGTTATATAGTTATCTAAATAATTAATATTAGTCGCATTTTGATTGGAAACGCATTTAGGTTTTTTCTTTGTTTCTATTCCATTCCAAACGACGCACGGTCTAGTTTTTTATTTATTAGAAAAAGGCCCTTTTATCTTTGTAATGAGAGATAAAGAATATTACACAGTATAGTGATAGTTAATATTAAGAAGTAGTAATGGTTTCTTTCAGAAACTTTTTTAGTATTAAAGTGTGTTATGTTTTAATATTTCTTTTGCAGGAAACATTACCCAGAATTTAACTGCACCAAATGTGTTTTATAGTATTACCATGGATACTAATTACAAAGAACGCTATGACATAGTTATGGTAAATTAAATTCTTTTAATAATATAGTATGAAGTTATGTAGCTCTTCCACCATCACTACTCATCATATTTAAAAATGAACATCCAGATTCCAAACAACCTTCATTATTTTTAAATGCGATTACACCGAATGAATTTTGAAATTCGCGTATAAAGACTTGAAATAAGAATCATTTTTGGCTTTTCACTTGAAAAAATTGAGAGAGTTTTCTGAATTGATCGATATGCTATAACAAGACTTTCTCGGACTTTTCCAATGCCTGCTTTACCTTCTTTTTTGACTCATTAAAACTTTAAATGATATTTTTTTCTAACAAACTATAGTGAATCGATTGCGTTCTTCTTTTTGAATTTTCTTTAAATAAATCCACTAGCAATTAACAATAGTATATCATATAAAGAACAATAATTTTAGATTTAGTTATTTATCCTTAAAGTAATTAAATAAATATAACCTTTTTTAAAAAAACAAATTTTTCAAATAAACAAGATCAGAAATATAAAGTGCAACATGAGAAAACTTACTAAATTTGCATAGAATTTTGAAAATGCTCATTTCCACTTAAGAACACACTTTCGTAAACTTCTTAAACAAAAAAAAATTTTAATTATTATCAACGTAATTGTCAAAAATCTATAATTTTCAAAATTTTAAGTATATTTTAAATTTAATCTACAGTATAATGACTTTTTATCACTGCATCTCGTTGGTCCACTACATACGGGACGTTATGTATTTGTAGTTTCCTATTAATTAGTTTAAAATCAAATACATTATTGTGTTTTTAAAAAATTTAAGCTGCCTTTACGCGCCATAATTTTACAAATTACCAATCGTCGGTGTAGTTTTTGTAGACACTTCAACTGAACTAACGAACTTCAACATCAATCCAATTCTATAGTTTATACAAACTTTTATTACAAAGGTTTCTAATAAATAATTGCAGGGAGTCGTCAGATATCGTTTCATCCTAGTCTGAGAATTTAATTCGCTTTACTATTTTATTACATACAGTACACGTTTCATAGTTTTATGTGATAGCCACAATGGATACTTAAAATCTTTACTGTTTTCCACTTACCTATAAAACCAAAAAATATTTTATGTAGTCTTCGTTTATGTATTAAATTGACAAACAAGGTATATGTGGTGGATGAAGTGATTTGAAGGAAAAAAAAAGATTTTATGGCAGTTTTGGTTAGTTTCTAATTTTAAATGAGTCCTTTTTATTTAAATTTTAAATGACAATTTAGTATAACAAAACGTCGGTCTGTCAGTAAATTGTTCCAATTCAACTCATAATCTACATACGAAAACCCATGCTTGAGATGGTTGAACTTTGCAGGTATCTCCGATTATCCGATTTGGGGTTTTCGCGAACCTGTGTCACTTTTTGTAAAACAAACGATGGCGTAGACAGATTTATCATCGCTCTCTTCGTTTTTGAAAAATTGAGTGAAGTTGAAAAGTGTGCATTTTCAGACACTCTGTAATTCAGGTATCTGATAAGTTATCGACTAGGTAAAACGGAATCTTACACATTTTTATGCAGAATCCAGTGACGTGCTTAGTTTTTTCTAGGTGTCCCCATTTTTGAGAAAGTTACCAAAGTTAGGATTTTTTAAATGGGACACCCTTGTATGTCAATTTGTATTTACATTCCACTCATTAAGAGCTTTTCAGAAATGTATAATAGTCGGCACTTTGTTTCCAATCGAGGTTATAATCTCCTTTTTTTAAATAATGTCACCGTCTGATGGTTATTTTAATTTAAAAATTCTATTGTAAGAATAGAAGAATGTTACATCATTCAATTAAACATGTAATTAAATATGGGGTGTTCCATTTGAATAAAATAACTTTTGGCATGTTTCACACCACCCTGTAGATATTATCAAGATTGAAATCGAGAAGGATGAACTGCAATGTTTTGCTCTACTGGCAAAAGTTTGCTATTCCATCTTTGTTAGTTCACTGCAACAATTTTTTTTTTCGTACGTAGATGATTTTGCCAATTTTGACATAAAACAATTTTTATCACCGAAAGTTGACATTTTAGTTAGAAGTCCTTACATAAAGTTAACCTAAAATTTTCAACTTAATCATAAAGAAAATAAAATGATAGTCATTATATTTTTAAAAAACTAAGTTGTCATCAACTTCCGGTACTTCCGGAAGTGACGCCATTTTCAAAATATTTTAAATTCTGATTTTCTCGCTATCACGGTTCTCCAGATATTTCTAATGGGCACTCAGCTAAAATTAAATGCGTGTATTTACTAATTTAAAGTAAGTCATAACTCAACAGCAATGGTTTTAAGTTTAAAACACATGAAAAATATGTATTTGATCTTAATAAATAAGCAACCTTGTCGACAGGTTGCTTAATGCGAACCATTTGCGTACGTGATGGTTAACACGAGTCGACACTAGATCTCGCAAAACTTATAGTTTTAATAAATAAAGTTGCAGTAAAAGGCACATCAACCCAAAAAAAAATCCGTCCTTTATTGACGTTATACATTTTGGCCCAAATACTCCACTGTGCCGCCGTCTGTCCGTATGTAAACAAGATATCTAGAAAACCACCCGACCTATTTTTATAAAACTTTGTACAGGGTGGGTAAATTTCGACGTTTGTATAGGCTATCTTGGTCACCATAAGAGATAGAGAAAAATGGATGTCAGTGTCTCGATCTGTTTTTTCGAGAGAAACTTATTGGTAAAACTAGAATTGGCTATCGTCTTTTGTTTTCGAGTTACAACGAAAAGATCCGATTTTTCTATATTTTGAAAAGTGTCTATTTTTTTTTTTTTTTTTTTTTTTTTTTTATCCTAGTTTAGAAGTTAGAAAAAACTATTAATAATCTTTTTTTTTTTTTTTTTTTTTTTTTTTTTTTTTTTTTTTTTTTTTTTTTTTCTTAGACACTTTTTTGAGAGTGAATGTAATGGCTTTATCAGAATTTTAAATATCTCCATTTGTTTACGAGATTTTTTTAATAGAAACCATAGTTGGTTGTGATTTATTTTGATAGAGTTTTTTTTCTCTTTACGACGATATATATATATATATATATCATGTAAGGTCAATCATAGTTAAATTTAGTCAAAACTCATATTTTCCAATATCAATTAAAATTATCGTAGTTACCACAGACATTTTGTTTTAATTTTATGACGGATGTCATGTATGTATGCTGCCTCTAATTACGTTACCACACTTTCATTGTTCAATCGTCTGAAAAATACGAAATGACTTACAAAAACTATGAATAGTATGATATGTTAGAATGCTTTATTCAAAATAATAACAATTCCGACATTGCATTGGAAATATACTTCAATTGTTATCCAGAAAGAAGACAACCTCATTATCTATTTTGTTAAATTAAAAGAAAATCTCAAGAATGATTCTTATTACATTTTATAGCACTTTTCAATGTTGTCCTTTTTTGGTCTTGGCTTGTTAAATGTTCCACGATTTATGAGATTTTCTTTTAATTTAACAAAAATAGATTTATGAGGTTGTCTTCTTTTTGGATAACAAGAAATATTTATTTCACACATTTATATTTCAAATAGAAGTTGTTCATAATTTAATTATACACAACTTTTGTTAAAACTATTTTTTATTCAATAAGTAATTACTAAGATATAACAATCTCCACCAATATTAATTAAAAAAAAAAGTTGAAAGAAAAAAGTTGTTGAAAATTGTATAGACAGCTTTTGTTTGGACCATTTTTTTTAAATGCAATTTTATTTTCGATTATCGTGGCGATGTGGAGTTCTGTGGTAAACGGTTGTTAATTTATTTATTCGTATAGTACATTTTCATTATTGTATTGTGATGTGAGTGTGATGTATGGTGCCGGAGAAGGTCAGTATAAACCTGTGTTGTGTAATGACGTAATCGTGTGCAATTGTGGATTGGTTCGACTTGACAAAGCATTTGCTTTAAGGTTTAGAAAAACCACTAAAACCTAAACATGCTAACACCTTAGTATTAATTATGTGTGTAAACGTTATAGAAGATAAATAAGAATATACAATATAACAGCACAGTCATTGCATGACGACATGTAATGGACCAGTTCAAGCGTCAGTCATGACAATGAAGAAAAAAAATAGCGAGATAAAGAAATAGCAAAACAGAATAAAGGAAAAACAGATCAAATTAGTAAGCCATAATACAGCTTTATCCGTTAACTTATGAATGTTTACAAATCTTCCTTTAAACTTTGTTAATTGACAATCCTCTCTGGTTATGTCTCTGGTTCATCTGGTTTGTTTCTACAGTAAAAAATTGGGTTAGAAATTGCACCCCATTTAAAGAAGACAAAATTGCATTTTAAATGGCGTGTTCTTAAGCGATTTACTTTTGGCCAAATTTTTCTTTTTTCATCAAAGCCCGGAACTTCTAGTGTTGGATTATCAATAAGGTGTTTATTGAAAACATCAACTTCAGACTATAATTTTTAAAAAACTTTAGAAAAATCCGTAGTTAAATAGTCTTCCCTACCATACAGGATTTAAGTCTTTTAGCTGGAGGGTTTTAAACATCATTCCAATTGGTAAGTTTTGTCAACTTTTCGTCGAAGTTTCGATAGAGTAATATTACAAAGAATATGAGGCCAATTTAGAGGAGTAGTTCCACTAATTATATGTATAGTTCAATTCAACTGTGCTTCTCATTTTTTTAATAATAACTATTGGACCAGGCAGGAGGACAATATTCTGCTGAATATTAAACTAATGATAATAATAAATAATAATAATAAAAGAAAACACGAACAACACTAACAAAATACAACAAACATCACACAAAAACCGCCACAGAGAGGTTGACCCTACCCCGATGTGAGGGCGGGCGACGCCTCATAGACATATTCACACTACACCACAAACAGATAGACACATTAAGAACATTTTTCTACACAAAACAACACACATCACAGTTACACAAAGCAGTTACACTCACAAACCACTATATTTACAAAACGCAGACATGGACATACCAACACATATAAAAACAACACAAACACAAAAACAATCCTGGATCTCAAAAAGCCCTCACGAACTGAGTCAACCGACTGTAGACAAAGATGCGTCGAACATGTGGTTGGCCCGTGGGGAACTATTCAGTGAGACAGAAGCGTTTATGATCGCAAGACAGGATCAGGTCATACACACAAAAAAATACATAAAACACATAATAAAAGATACAACACAGACAAACGACAAATGTAGAAAACGCCACACACACACAGAAACAATACAACGTATTACATCTGGGTGCACAATACTCACTCAAACAGACTATCTACACAGACATAACCAAATAGCAAATATAATCCATCAAAAACTAGCCATTCAACACAAACTAATAGACACACACACACCGTACTACAAATACATACCACAAACACTACTAGATGACACAACATATAAAATATATTTCGACAGAACGATAATTACAGATAAAACAATACACCACAACAGACCCAACATTACACTTATAGACAAACATAACAAAACAACATACATAATAGACATAGCAATACCCAACACATGGAAAAAACCAACACAGAAAAACTTCACAGATGTTTCCATTGAAATAAAACGTCTGTGGAAGATGAACAAAGTGGTCATAGTACCGATAATCCTGTCTTCCACAGGTATCATACCACATACACTACACAAAAACCTACATACACTGAACATAGAAAAACACACATGCATTACACTACAAAATACAGTCATACTCAACACATGCAACACAGTCAGAAAATTTTTAAACGCATAACACACAAACACAAAACATGAATAGTCAGCAATGTCTTGGCTTCACCCCGACTTGCGACTAAAACCGACAAAAATCGAGATAAAAAAAACAAACAAAAAATAATAATAATAGTAATAATAATCTATATTAATCTAAACAACAACGGGGGTTGGTTAAACAATTTTTAGTTGAATACTCAAAAATATGTTTGAATTGTAATGATGACCTTTTTTTAAAACGGTTTTTGTGTTGTGTTTTAAACACATTTATCTATGTCTAAGCTATAATCAGCTTATTAAATAACAGTAAATAATTGTGGGAAAAGTGAAAACATTAAAAAAATCGTGTGTGAAGAAATGAAATCGTTTTTAAAAGTATAATGAAATTTGATTAAGACTTTCAATTATTAAACAATTTTTATTGACAATGATGCCTACCAACCAAACAATATACAACACTCGAAATAAAAAAGAGTGAAACCGCATGGGTTCCTCTAGTGTATTAACTGTTTGTATTTGCAAAATTAGTTCTGACTATATAAAATACTTTATGAGACACGTGTGTAAAGGGCTTTTATGCACTTCTTGCGACTCTAACTGTACACAATTGTATCATAAATTACTATTTTAGTTTTACTGATTTAGAATCATAATTGTATTTACCTTCTGTTTCAATTAATATCATTTGCTGTAATTATTCTACAATCAGTTGTTTTACCAGAACTTCAAAATTAAATACTTAGTCGAGATAAAATAGAGGCATTTTAGGTGACAGCTTTTATGTAAAGGATTCAGTCAAAAACTTATGTTGGACAGCAAATATTTATACATTAAATAAATATTTAGATTGGGTGTGTTTTCGAAATATTGTAGTCTACATTGTGAATTGAAACTCTGCAACTTACATAGTCATTAATTCCAAGCTTTCTGTGATGTACAAGGCGCATGACGCGACTAACCGGGACTTGGATAAGACCTTGATGGGTAACGGTCGCTTGTGTTTGGTGCTACCCTTATGAGTTGTTATTAATAAATAGTGGTAAATTAAATGTTTTGTTTATTAGTGAAGTAATAGCAAACACAATAATGTTCAAAACATAACAGAGGCGACGAGGATAAAAAAGAATAAAACTACAAATAACAGGATGACTGGGACATTTATTCGAACAATTGGAGCAATATTTCAGCAAACAGAAATAAATGATAGAAAAGTAAGTGTCAATTTTGTTAAAAAGTTCGGTCGGGGCCAATACTTATAAAATGCTAAAGGGATTTAAGTTATCCAAGGTTACCGAAAAAAAAGAAATTTTCGGAAATCGATTCACTTTTTAAGGCGCGTTTCAGCCCACAAATATCGGTTTAAAGAGAGAAGGAACTTTAGAAGCTAAGAAAAGACGAATAGTGTATCAGAATGGTTTTGCAAAAATTAAAACTTTATCAGTTAACTGCAAGTTTGGTGATCAATTAAACAACGTGCTAAAAGACAAGTTTGTGGCAGGATTAAAAAGCAGGGCAAAGTATTAGACAGACTGTGAAGAAAGAGGATGAAAGAAAAATTTAGAAGATATTGTGAAGGTTGCAGTGAGAAAAAAGATCCATGAAGCCTGTTCGAAACAGCGGAAAATCAATCAACTAGTAGGCTAGAAAAAACACAAAGCGGAGGTAAAAAAAAAAAAAGAAAATAACCAGGTAGCCAAGAAAAGGATGAAGTGGAACAGACAGAAGGTGAAACGGCAAAAACGCAAGATCGTTCGCAAGAAAGAAAAATGGGGAAGTGGAAAACATAGCGGAAAACACACGCAAGATAAATGTATATTTAGTAATTATACAGGGTGTCTCAGATAAGGGTGGAATTATTTCAAGGGTATGAGAACTCAGATTAGAGATTTGAGATAATAAATCTATGTCGGAAATGGTTGCTTCCGATATACAGGGCCTTGAAAAATTCAAAAATTAATATGGTAGTCAAGTGTTTTTGAAGTTCAGGTGAAGACAACGATACTCAAACCTCTTGCCGTTGCGGTATTAATTTTGTTTTCGTTGTCGCCATGACAATATTCATTGTTCACTACGTTTTTATTGTCACCTGAAGTTTTCGATAAGAGCTCTTTGAAAGACATCCAAATGGATTTTATTTTTTCGCGGAAACGACGCGTCGGAGAAGAAAAAACAAAGAGAGCGTTTCTTTCCAAATTGATTGGGAATGTGAAAATGATTCCAATATTTGGAAAAACCAGTGGGTGCTACATTTTTCTCTTAAAACTAAGTGAGAAAAACCGAAGTCCGGTCCTGGAAATTTTAGAGAGAGTCGGATTGGCACATAAAATATGACCAATACTTTAGCGACATACTCGAAATTTTAAGAAAATCGATCAACGCGTTTTCAAAATACAGACAAAACATATTAATTTTTGAATTTTTTCAAGGCCCTGTATATCGGAAGAACGCATTTCGGACATAGATTTATTATCTCAAATCTAAATCTGGGTTTCTCTATGTACCCTTGAAATATTGCCACCCTTATCTGAGAACACCCTGTATTATGTAATAGATGAACATAAAAGGTCATTTAGCGCAAATTTGTACAAAAAGGGTGGTCGTTACCAAAATTACGTAGAGATAGAAAACGAACTGAAGTAGGCACTATTTTTAAAATCGATCCTTGCGTGAAGGAGGAAGATAAATTTAAAGTAGACGTAAATGTTGAAGGGAAACTGTTTAGCATGTCCATAGATACAGGTGCGAGTGTAAATGCATTAAATATCAAGTCATATAATAAAAATTTTGTTAACAAATTCAAATTAGTGTAAGGACAATCTTATATTAAAAAATTACAACGGAGGTATATATTCACGCCTGTAGGGTTTATAGTACTTAAATGTCACGTACAATAATGTATTACACAAAAAATTAAGTTTATTACATATGTAGATACCAAAGGGTCATGCATTTTAGGTAGAGATTGGATGAATATGTTCAATGTATCCAATAGGGATCGCACAACTACGTTAATGTAGATTTAGAAACTCGAAATTAGTAGCATGAATATAATGATGTGTATTCACTGAGAAGCTAGGTAAGAGTTCAGGCATAGTAAGATATCGCCGTTAAAGTTAAAACCAAACGCAATACCACGTATTCTGCAAACCTCGCATAGTTCCCCTGGCATATAAAAAAGAAGGTGGAATCGGAATTAGTGAGACTGCCAAGATGAAGGCATTATCGAACCTATTCTATACTAGTGATTGGGGCACGCCATTGGTAACCGATGTTGAAACAGAATGGTGAGGTTAGAATATGTGGAGATTATAAAGTTAAAAACTGTAAACAAGAGTATTGTGGAAGTAAAATATCCTTAACCATTAGTCGAAGAAATTTAAGCAAAAGCTGCACAACGGAGAAAATTTTCAAAAATAGATCTAAGCCAGGCTTATAATCCAATTTGAATTATGTGAAGAAAGAAGAAAATGTTAGAAAGGGAGCACCCATAAAGGATTATTACAAATAAATAGGATGCCATATGGGATTATTCCGGCAGCAGCAATTTTTCAAAAGCATATTGAACAGTTGTTCCAAGGAATGGACAATGTGAGTAATTTTTAGACGATATTATTGTTACAGGAAAAAATACAGAGGAACATAACGAAAATTTAAAAGGGAATTTACAAAGATTAAGGGACGCAGGATTAACAGAACGCAAAGAAAAAAGTTTCTTACTGCAAGATGAGGTGCAATATTTAGGCCACTCTATTAGAAAAAGGGGAAACACTAAAACAGAAGACAAAGAGAAAGCTATAACAAATGCATCACAACAAACGAACCTAAGAGAAGTGAGGTCATTCATAGGAATGGTGACGTATAAACAAAAATACATACCCTAACATGGCAACGGTAATGGAAACCTATTTATAATTTGTTAAAGAAAGATAGGGAGTTCAATTGGAACCTAGAAAGCGAAAAGGCGAACCAAGAAATAAAAGAACAAAAAGGCTACAGAACAAGTGTTAGCGCGATTTGACCCTAACACGCCGGTCATTTAGGACGAACAGAGCGACAAATAGGAGTGGCAGCAATATAGACGCAAAAAGAGGGAAAAAAATAGGGAAGAGCAGATGATAGAAATGCGTATCACGGACATTAACGAAAACTGAGGAACAAATTAACCGACTATACAAAAAGAAGCTTTTAGCAATTATATATGGGTTAAGAAATACAGACAGAAACAGCTGGGAAGGAAGTTTATACTAAAAAACAGAACATAAACCGTAAAAACAATTTGAAGAGAACATAAAGGAAAACCAGAAAAAGATGGCGGCGAGCGAAAATTGAAAAAACAAATAGGACGAGCAAGTACCTATGTAGAACAACTGAAGATTCGTTATGGAAAAGACACGCCAACCAAAAACAAAAAAGATGGGCAGTTATACAGCCAGAACGAAACAAGTGCGGGGGAAAGCAAAAATACTTCGGTAACAAAAAGAAGTAAAGCGGAAACACATGTTATTACCGGGTGTGTAAAAATAAACGAACAATGTTGAAGCGCCCGCACAGCTAATAACTAGTAACTAACGGTAAGCGTAGTAGCGTGTAAATAGAGAAAATTAAAGAAAACCTGTTAAGAAAAAAAAAAAGCCTGAAAACTATAAAAAGATTTTTGTTGTTACAATGTAAGTGTAGGGGAGAGATGAAGCAAGCGCGCATGACGGACTAACCGGGCACTTGCGGTAAGACCTTGATGGGGTAACGGACAAGCTTGTGTTTTGAGCGCTACCCTTATGGTTGTTGTATTAATAAATAGTGGTAAAATTAAATGTTTTATTGTGAGTAATAGCAAACCAATAAGTACAAACATAACCTTTCTAAATCAGCTGCAGCTTCTAAAACGCTTGCATGAGTGCTAAACGCAATCTTATCGCCTTTGTGCTAAACGTACCATTTACCTACTTTAAAACTTATAAAACTGCATATATTAAACTTACATAACTTAATAAACTTAATTTCTTTCAGCATTTTAAAAATTTTGATGACAAAAGTACGAAGCAGTGATTAAGCCCGACGGTTTCTTCTTCTTTATCATCTCATAAGCAACTAAGATGTAAAAGCGATAATGCGTTACAATTTTCTACAAATGGATGCTACGACTATGAATTCCCCAAAGAAAATTCTGGTTTAAATATAAAAGGAATTGTTAATGCTAGCGGCCTGCTTTTGTAAAACGGAGTATACATAAAAGCTTATGTGAAATTTTTATGAAATGGTTATTATAGACTTCCAGAATCAAGAAGCATCCGAAAAACACAACTCAATATATAAGTCGCTAAAACTACATATTTAAAAATATATCATTTATATTAAAACTTGCTTTGAATATTTTACCTAAACTAGAAATAACATCATTTTACCACAGATTTCAGATACAACGAATATTTTAACTTACCCTACTTTATTCTCGACAAATTGCATTTATAGCCGTCTATCTGCATATAAACACAACAAGTGCCTTCACAACCTACACTATAGTTCTTATAAACCTTGGTATTTAACCATGGTTTAATATTTGCGAATACTGATCAATCAAAAAAATTTTTAGAGTATAAACTTTAGATGTTAAGATTTTCTCTTCCAAATTGTTTTACAAAATGTTGTTGGCGCTTGTGGGTTGGTCTCTTCCTTTTTATTTTTTATTATTTTTTTTGCGGTTGGATTTTATAAACATCATTGTGTATAAGTGGAACTCCTTTAATAACTTCTTAGTTTGGGCCTTTTAATAGCGACAAAGTAAAATACTAACTCAATCTTTGTAAACATTGCTATTGACGTCATTGGCATAGTTAATCTTAATCTGATGATTTGCGTAATATGGAAAATTATTTCAAAATATGCCGATTATGCCCCAATGTTAAAAAAAGAGAGGTTTCTTATTTTCATTTAAGTAATAAAGAAAAAAGTAGAGAAAAGTAGAAAACTTAATGTTATCAATTTTAACCCAGTTTATCTGGGAGTAACTTTAGATACGTTTTTAATTTTACAGCAGAATAGTGCGCTCCTGTCTGGTCCAGTAGATATCATACAAAAAAAATTGATTTCCAGTTGAATTGCACTATGCGCATAATTAGTGAAACCATTAAATCTACTCCTCTCAATTTGCTTCCAGTTCTTGGTAATATTACCCCATCTGCGTTAAAACGAGAATGGGATAAATGCCAACTTAAACAAAAACTCACAAACTTGGAATTATATTGAGAACCCTCTAGCTAAAAGACTTAAATCTCAAAGTCTTGTATGGTTGCAATACTACTTAAGTGCGGCTTTTTCTGAAGTTGAAGAGTGGAAAAATTTATGGTCGGGAGTTGATCTTTTCAATAAACATCTCATTGATGATCCAACAATAGAAGTCCCGGGCTTTAATCAAAAAAGAAAAATTTTACCTAAAGTAAATCGCATAAGAACACCCCTTTCAAAATGCAATTCAATGTTGTTTAAATGGGGTGCGATTTCAAATCAAATTATGACTGTGAAAACGACCCAGAGACCGTTGCACATAGTATGGAGGATTGACAATTAACAAAGTTTAAAGAAGGGTTTGTAAACATTCTTAATTTAACGGACGAACCTATATTATGGCTTACTAATCTGAAGGACATCTGAAGTGAAGTAGTCTTTATTATCTGTTTTTTCATTATTTTGTTTGCTGTTCTTTTTTTTTTTTTTCGACATTGTCGTGACTGACCAATCTATTATATGACTTCATGCAATGGCTGTACTGGTATATTTTATGTTCTTATTTACATTATATAATTTAATCAATATTATTACATACAAATACTAAGGTGGGTAAGGGTTGGCATGTTTGGGTTTTAGTGATTTTCCTAAACCTTGAAGCAAATGCTTTGTAAAGACGATCCAATCCACAATTGCAACACAGTCTCGTCTCTATACAAGTTTATACTGATCTTCTGGGCCACCATACATAACACTTACATCACAATACAATAATGAAAATGTACCATACGATTAAATAGATAAATAAGCGTAATGCATCGAAACTCCATATCCGTATTAAATACATTCTTAATGGAGTAGCAATAGCAATTACCAAATTTGTTGAACTCCTAAGAAATACGTTTATTTTAGGCCCTAATTAACTATTAAAAAATCGGTCGTGAAGGCTTGGCAGCATTAACAAATTCCATACACCACAATTGAAAAAGCTAAGACCTTTATTTTTATAGAGACTTCCAGAAAAATTGCGACACCTAGAAGTTGTTAAACGATTTTATTTAAATTTTCAGAAAACGTCGATTTTCATGAAATAAAGTAATGGTTAAAATTTAAAAACAAAAGAACAAAAGCTTAAAAAGTTTCTTCAATAATGAGTTGCTTTGCAACAATTTGTAATGTACTTATTTAGACGGCTTGGCATGTTATCAATCAAGTGATCTATCGTCCCAAGCTTCTTGAATTTGTATCTGGAGGGTGTGGTAACCTAGTCGCCTACCGATCATATCCTATACATGTTCAACGGGCGACAAATCGGGCGACGGAACAGACCATGGGAGAACGGCAATGTTAGCTTCTTCTAAAAACCGTGTTGTAAAACTTGCCGTATGAGTGCGCTCATTATCCTGCTGGAAAATAGAATTTTGCAGTCCCTGAAGGTATGAAAGTCCAATGTAGCACATTAGCAATGTAACCAGCTGCGTTTAGGTTGTCATTAATAAAGACCAATTATGATATGCTACCATAACATATTGCACCCCATATCATAACTCCTCGAGTGGAGGGCTGTATTGCGTTCCACAAAAAGTGTTGGATTTTTACGTTCTCCACGCATCCGTCTGACCCTACTACGACCATCGCGGGCCCACAAGCAAAATTGGGACTCGTCACTAAACACAATTTGATGCCATTCTTGCGCCCAATTAACCCTTTCGTTGCTCCTCTCAAATCTGCGTAGACAGTGAAGTGGTGTAAGATTAAGACATAAAAATGGACGATATGAACGCAACCCATAAGATCTTATCCGGTGATAAACAGATGGCATTGATTCCTACATCTCTCATCCAATCATTTGCAATTGATCGAGTTGTTGAAAATCTCTCCCTTGTGGTCAAAACTCTTAAGCGACGTTCTTCGCAATCTGTGTCCTGGGAGGACGTCCAGATCCCCGGCGACAACGTTGAAATTTTTCGGACCATTTGGACCAACATCTCATTACCGATGAAACATTTCGGTTTAGGCGACGAGCAATTTCTCTTAGTGAAAGTCTGGCCTCGCTTATACCAATAATACGGCCACCTTAAAAATCACTTAATTGGACAAAATGTTGATGTTGACGTACTCTCGGCATTGTTCTATTTATTTATTCGTATGGTACATTATACAAATATTGTATTGTGATGTAAGTGTTATGTATGGTGGCCCAGAAGATCAGTATAAACCTGTATAGTGTGGTGACGAAACCGTGTAATAGTGGATTGGTTCGTCTTGGCAAAGCATTTGCTTTAAGGTTTAGGATAACCACTAAAACCTAAACATGCCAACCCTTACCCACCTTAGTATTCACATGTAATAATATTAATTAAGTGTAAACATTATAGAAGGTAAATAAGAACATAAAAAATAACAGCACAGCCATTGCATGACGACATATAATAAACCGGTCCAAGCGCCAGTCACGACAATGTCGAAAAAATAGTAGGTTAAAGAAATAGCAAAAAAAAATGAAAAAAGAGATAGTCAGGACAGAGAATACAAAATATTGCTGAACTCCAGAGGTCTTTTCAGATTCGTAAGCCATAATATAGCTTCATCCGTTAAATTATGAATATCTGGAAACTGTCCTTTAAACTTCGTTAATTGACAATCCTCTACAATATGTGTAACGGTCTCCGGTTCGTTTCCACAGTCACAATTTGGATTAGAAATCGCACCCCATTTAAACAACATAGAGTTGCATTTTTATTGACCTCTTCTTATGCGATTTACTTTGTTATTTGGCATTGTTACTGCGAACACTAATAAGAATGGTGCTATTAATATTGTTTCATCTCCAGTACGAGTAACGCACAGCGAAGTCAAAAAAGTATGCAGTTCGCTTAAAAATGGAAAATCTTAAAAACAAAATTGATGCGGATATGGAAGCTGAAGAACAGGCTGGTTTTAGAGCTGGTCGCTCAACAGTAGATCACCTATACTGCCTCACTCAGGTCATTGAAAAAAAGGCCGTGGATCAAGAGATCCATTTACTTTATGTTGATCTTCAAAGGCCTATGACAGTGTTCCACTTAGCAAACTTTGGACAGCGTTAAAACAAACCAATATAAATCATGGCATAGTAAAAGCAGTAGAAAGACTGTATGAGAAATCCACAGCAAAAGTGAAAATAGGCAACAATGTCAGCAAGGGATTCACCGTTACAAAAGGTCTGAAACAAGGATGTTGCCTGTCTCCTACTCTTTTTAAAATATATCTAGAGCAAGCTCTCAAAGTCTGGAAACGGAAGTGTTATGCCATGGGAATCCCCTAACAATAATAACCTATACACAACAGTTTCGCAGATGACCAGATCGTATTAGCACAGGACCATGATGACTTGGCATATATGGCAAGAAAACTTATAGAAGAGTACAAAAATGGGTCTGCAAGTTAACATCAAGAAGACGGAGTGTATGTGTATTAGTGGAACACCAGAGCCTATAGTGTTAGAAAATAACCAAACCATTCAACACTGCACAGAGTATAAATACCTGGGTCTGAAGATAACAGAGGATGGAACTCTAGATAAAGCCATTGAGGAACGCAACATACAAGGAAGAAGGGCTATTGGCATGCTAAATGGAGTATTGTGGGACCAAACAATATCCAAGGGTAATAAACATCACATCTACAACACAATTATAAAGAGCATAGTAACGTATGGAAGTGATGTGTGGCCTCTAAAAAAAGTGCAGAAAAGACACTGCTAGCAACCGAGATGGACTTCTGGCGACGAGCTGCAGGTAAATCAAGGTTAGAAAACATTCCGAATACCAGGATTCGGGAAATAATGGGAGCCGGGCATACATTGGTGGACGATGTGAGGACGAAACAGCTAATATGGTATGGCCATGTACAAAGAATGAACGACGATAGGTTACCTAAGCAAATATTAGGCTGGTCACCTCAAGGAAGAAGAAAGAGAGGAAGACCAAGAAAGAGTTGGCGAGAGGGTGTTGAAACCGAAATTAGGGAAAGGGATCTAGACGTAGACCTGTGGAGAGACAGGGACGGATGGCGGTTGGTTGTCGGAAGACGTCGTAGAACGTTGTAAACCGATCTGTTTACAACGTTCAGAATGAAATTGTAAACAAACAACAATTTGCAAGCTTTCAGAAATATACCATAATTAAAATTGCTAAAATCTGTAAACGTTTTCCTGGTGAGCTTGTAGATTACTTTAAGGAAAATATTGCAAAGACTAAATTCTGATCAGCAACAACATGGATATCTCACACCTGAAATAAAAAGAATAGTATCGCAGCCCACAATAATATAGTCAAGGTATGGTCAGGTGAGACAAATACTCAGTAGGAGCGCAGATAATTTGTTTTAGGTTTAATGCGTCTAACAAATAAGAAAAACTTATTATATTTACTGTTAATCTTTAGAACATCTTTGTTAAAATCTCCCATACAAGCAATTTCATCACACGACAAGATAAATTTTGATAAAGATGTTTTAAGTAAAGGAAGAAAACCATTAAAGTTAGTATGATTACGATAAACGATTCCTAACACTACTTTTTTGTGCTCACTAACCCACAAGCTTTCAAAATGGTTACAAACGTCGACTTGCAGTACTTATATTTGTAAGTAGATCTGATATATAGCGCGACTTTTATTTAAGAAAATTTTACTTTGTTGTTATCATGAACGCAAAAAGAAAACCTCACTACCACAAAAACAATAATGTTCTCAGTATTAAATACCTATTCCAATTTTAAAAATATTTACATACATTATCTTTTAAAATCATTCTTTAAACACATTGCCATTGGTCGTGACGTCAATAGTCGTATACATCAAACATATAATTTATTACTTATAAAACAGTCGCATACAGTAAACAACCCATATTGTGTTATTTATACGAGAATTGACGTCACGATATAGACGACTTGTTTGGGAGCCAATTTTCAGTATTTGAATTAAATACACTTTTAAAAGTAATTTAAAACACTTTTGCAAATGTCAAACGTCTTTTATGTGTATGGGCTTCGTTTTTACACATTTATAAAAAGTTAAAAGATACCAAATTACCCAAACTTTTTTGGTCCATAACTTAGTTTGAGGTACAAATTATTTCTTGACTATAAAAATTCTACATTGAATTTTTTTTTTCTTGATTTAATATTTTTAATTTTTAGTAGGAAAAACGTTGCTAAATACTGATAACATTTATATATATATCGTTCGGAATGAAATTGTGAACAAACATCAATTTGCAAACTTGTTACTATATGTTCTATGGAAACAACAGAAAAAAACAAAAAAACTACTGGCTAGCTTTTATTGAAATTTTAATCATCACTTTGTTTCATGAAAATAGACGTTTCCTGAAAATTTCAATAAAAATTAAAAAAAAATTCTAGGTGTTGCAATTTTTCTGGAAGTCAGTATATTTTTAAAAAACTAGAAGACATACGATATGGTAATTGTAATTTATAAGGTGGATGAATTATTCCTATTTTTTTTAATGCGCTACTTCAAATGTTTAATAAAAATGCAATTCTATAAAATTTAGTTCTTGCGCCATGACCTACCATTTCTTAACGCGACATTGATTACATTTATACGGCAGCAAAATTTCATTTAAAATGAAAAATAAACTCGCATTTAGTAAATTATCTCTAAAACTACACGAAACCATAAAACACGATACAATGAGTCAGGACATAATAAATATTTTCACATAGTTAAACTAGCAAATTAATTAGTGCGTAATTTTTTTTAATCTCATCATAACAATTTTTACGTGTTTATACTGATTATGTTTATGTGAATGTGTACGAAGTTTATATTTTTGTACAAACTGCTTTTCTCGTACACTTTCTTTGTTAAAAAATCGTTATCTATGATCTTGCTGTTTCTATAGAACGTAATTAAAATGCGACATTTATTTCTGCAAACTTAATTCAATGCAGTTTATGTGCAATCAGAAAGTTACTAAAACTATTTTATGATGTTATTATTCATAGTACCTGAAACAGTTGAATGTTCAAGTTTTCGGTATATAAAGTTGTTGAAATACATCATCTGACTTGACCTACATATTTGTCAGAACAATCCGTGCAATTTATTTTATAAATTTTTCATTGCAGATTTGTCTTTGAATTCTTATGTTATCAGAATACACATATAAAATTTATTTCCATTTTATTTAACTGCAAACAAAAATTGGAAATCAATAATAGTATCAAACTTATATTTTTATTTGTTAAATAAACTATAGCCATTATCGTTCTGCAAACAATTGAAAGAAAGACAATTTGAAAGTTTAAATTGCCATTCATTGTAGGGGGTCTTTTCTGATCTCTAACCTGCAACAAATAATTGGCACACAACGTGGGAAGTTGACATTATTTTGCTTAATATGTTCTTTGGTGACTAACTTACAAGAATTTATAATACCATTTTACTTTTAAGTACTGTCTAGTAATTTTCTCAAAAAGTTTTATAAATTACAATTTTTTTTTGTATATCTTTCGACTCGAATAAAATTGTGTCTCTGGGATTACTTCTATCTTGAAACGATTATTTATGACTGAATTACTCAATGAATTCTCTTCATGTGGGTTTTCATCAAATTTAAGAAGTATCATTGTTGCCTTTATTACTTCTATTCTTAAAAGCGCTAATGCTTCTATGGCCCCTCATCTTACACTACTTCTGAAGTGGTTATTGTTTTTTAATACGAATTTCTACCGCAACACTAATCAACGACCGATGACAATATTATAAAAAATCATTTTTTGAAGTTTTGAATGTTACGTTAGCTGGGCTATATTTTTATAACTCCTAAACTATGCGAACGAGGAATACCAACGAATATTACCTACGATAAAGAAGCGACACTTGTGAATATTGACGTTCGGCCATTTTAAAACTACAAGTTCAGTGGCGTTCTTGAATCTTACAACAGAGTTTCTATAAATTATTGTCTCATCAGGCGAGTGTTGGAAAATTTAAAATTGCAAATTTACCGTTTAAACTGATAGTGAATTAATTTATGCTAACGTCATCAGCTGTCAGTTATTTCATCGTTCCGTTGTAACTATTATCACTAGTTGTAATTGTGTTCTTTGTCGTTTATTGTTAATTTTATTAACTTAATTGCCAATTGAATGGGACAATCATTTATAGACACCTTGTATAAATACGTGAAGATACTTTTGTCATTCGATATTTCAGACTTAAAAAATTGATAATCTAACATTTGCATATAAACTTTGACAGGAAGCCCATGCACTAAGTAAGATTTTCCTTATTATTTATCGTAAAATTCAAGAACGCCAATGAATTTCTTATTTCAAAATGACCCAAAGTCATTCACAAATAGTTTACGTTTTATATGTAAAATCGACTTAGTGTCGCTTCTTTACCCCTAGTCAATATTCTTTGGCTATACTATAGAGCAGTGGCGGCTCGTGGTCAATTATACTGGGAGGTCAAAATTAATTTAAAAATAGGCATACTTAAAAAATATAAATAACTCAAATGCAGCGCAAAATTTTATACACCTACAATTTTGTTCAAAATATAGCGATTTTTCGAAACATTTTCATTAAAATCTCTAAGGATTTTCTATAAGGATTGTCTAGCTGTGTACGAATATCAACATTTCCTACAGTTGCAAAATTTATTGAGCATTTCATGTGTTCTGCAGACGAAGAATGTTTTTTTATTTCCTCTTTTAAATGTTTTAAACCTCTTACACCGGATTTGCACTATAGCGAGTCTGAAGAGTCTTTAGAAAATAATAAACAAACAAAACAGTAAAATACTTTTGATACTTCACAATCACATATCCAGCAGCTAAATCGTACATTACCTTGCGAAAGTTTCGATGAACATTTTTATTTTTGTCTTTGCTAGTTTGTCGTAAACTTAGTTCTGGCGAAGGACGACCATTTGTCTTGAACTCAACTAATTTTGTAAAATTAAGTTTGTTAGCACTTTTAGTTGTTTAATTTTCTGCACTACCGACATTTTCTGTAATAGCGCATGCACAGGCGAACCAAAAATAGTATTTTTACAAAACAACACAACAACAGTAAAAATATCAATATAATTCTTAAATTGATTTAAAACACACGAAAATCGAATCAAAAATTGAGCGTAGTTGTACACCCTATTTGAAGTCAACGTAAACTGCGGGACCAGGCTTATGACCTAAAGTTGATTATTGCTTCGGACGTTCGCGTTTATTCGGGCGCTGCACGTTTTTCCAGTTTTCCGGTAGATCTAATTCAATGAAGACAATTCGCACCGCCAGCCCAAGGTTGAAGGGGATGAATTACGAACGACGGCCGATAAATTTTAAGTTATTATACTAGCGACTTGCGACTTTTGCGAGTAAATTACCTATTTTAATAAAACACGTAATAATTAATATTTTTTTATATATTGTCAAAATTTTTTAGGAGGTCATTGACCAAATGACCATATGGACAAGCCGCCACTGCTATTGAGCTATTCGGGATATTTTTTGCGTGTACTGTACATTTTCGTCGTTCCTTGGCTTTTATGCAAACTGTGGTAGTTGTTTTATTTTCATTTGTTACAAGATTCTTAAAACCTGTGAAATAATTACATTATGTTATTGTTAATTTTTCGTCTTACCCCTACTAATAATTGAAATATCTGATATTTGTGAAGGAACAACGGCAGCAAAATCAATAGCCAAACTACATACCTAATTAAAATTTTTTAACAAAAACGTGATAGTTTTATTTATCATAAAAAACTAAATCCAAAATTTTTTAAATGTTCAAATCGTGAAACTTCGTCATGAAAAATGAAAAAATATATAGTCAAAACTGTCAAAATATTTGACATAATCGGGTCTTTATTTAATAATTACAGCTTACACGATTTGAAATGTTATCAGTATTTAGCAACGTTTTTCCTACTAAAATTATAAATATTAAATCAAGAAAATAAAAAATTCAATGTAGAATTTTTATAGTCAGAAAATTAACTTGTACCTCAAACTAAGTTATAGACCAAAAGTTTGGGTAATTTGGTGTAAAGTCGAAGCCCATACACATAAAAGACGTTTGACATTTGCAAAAAGTTTTTTAAATTACTTTTTAAAAGTGTATTAATTGGATCCCAAACAAAGTCGTCTATATCGTGACGTCAATTTCATATAAATAACACAATATGGGTTGTTTACTTTGTATCCGACTGTTTTTATAAGTAATAAATTATATGTTTGATGTATACGACTATTGACGTCACGACCAATGGCAATGTGTTTAAAGAATGATTTTAAAAGATAATGTATGTAGATATTTTTAAAATTTGGAATAGGTATTTAATACTGAGAACATTTTTTGTGGTAGTGAGGTTTCCTTTTACGTTCATGATAACAATAAAGTAAAATTTTCTTAAATAAAAGTCGGGCTATATATCAGATCTACTTACAAATATAAAGTACTGCAAGTCGACGTTTGTGACCATTTTAAAAGCTTGTGGGTTGAAGTGAGCACAAAAGTAGTGTTAGGAATCGTTTATCGTAATCATACTAACTTTAATAGTTTTCTTCCCTTATTTGAAACATCTTTATCAAAATTTGTCTTGTCGTGTGATGAAATTACTTGTATGGGAGATTTTAACAAAGATGTTCTAAGGATTAACAGTAAATATAATAAGTTTTCTTATTTGTTAGACTCATTAAACCTAAAACAAATTATCTGCGCTCCTACTCGTATTTGTCTCACTCCGCTACCTTACTTGACTATATTATTGTGGGCTGCGATACTATTCTTTTTATTTCAGGTGTGAGAGATATCCATGATGTTGTTGATCAGAATTTAGTCTTTTGCAATATTTTCCTTAAAGAAGTAATCTACAAGCCCACCAGGAAAACGTTTACAGATTTTAGCAATTTTAATTATGGTATATTTCTGAAAGACTTGCAATCAATACCATTTATGGACGATATAAATAATAAGTTACCATACTTAAATAGTAACATCTTAGCTGTGTTTGATGTTACTGCGCCATATGTTACGTGAACGTTTACTAGACCCCGTGCACCATAGATGACGTATAACTTGAAGTTTATACAATCATTACGTAACAAAGCAAGAAAAAATTTAACAACTCCCGTTCTAATAGTGACTGGCTCGAATACAAGTAATTCCGTAACTATGCGACTTTTGCTACTAGAAAGGAAAAAAATGTACCTTGAATACTATGGAAACATCAAGTCATTGAAACAACTTTGGTCTACACTAAAAAGCTTTAATATTCTATCTAGTAAATCACATACACTACCAAACTTTCTCAGCAATCCCAATCAATTAATTCAATTTTTTGTTAAACGAGTAAGCGACTTACTACCTGATCTACAGATTAAATCTAAGTATGACTCTAATATAAAATTGGACATTTATTATGAGTTCTCTTTTGTTGAAGTTAATGATACAACTGTAACCAAAATGTTTCTGTAGTAACAGATCAACTGCTCTGTGAGCTGATACCCTGTGAATTAAATTGTTACATTTATGTACTCCACATATAGTTCCATATGTTAGACATATTGTAAATCATTGTTTAACCAGCTATGCTTTCCCATCCACTTAGAAAATGTCTGTAGTTCTTCTCTTGGCAAAGAAAAAGAATCCTGTGAGTTTTTCTGATTTGCGTCCTATAAGTATTTTACCAGTCCTTGCTAAGATATGTAAGAAGATTATTGCGATGCAACTTTGATATCAATTTAATCAATTGAACATACTACCGGTAGCTAAGTCAGGGTTTTGTAAGAGATATAGTTGTGCAATGTGGCTTTGTTGAGAGTGACTGGTCACATTTTATCGGCCACAGATCAAGAAAAACTTACAGTTCTGGTGGCTTTAGACTATTCTAAGGCTTTCGACACTATAAACCATAACATACTACTTTCTATTTTACACTATATAGGCATAGGAAAAAGGGTAGTTACACTTCTAGGTGATTTCCTCTGTAACAGAAATCAAAGAGTCAATATTAATGATAATTTATCTAATCCATTAGTAGTTTCGACAGGTATACCCCAGGGGTCTATTCTTGGTCCTATAATGTATACAACTTATACTACCTCAGGGGTCTATTCTTGGTCCTATAATGTTTACAACTTATACTGCCTGTATCAAGGAAGCTCTTGAGGAATGCAATTATCACATGTATGCAGATAACATGCAGATTTATTATTCATTTTATCCGAAAGACCTTATGTCTGCTTTACAAATAATAAATCAGGACTTTAATCTTGCTTGGTGATGAGGGAATTGGGAATTATAATTGACGAGAAACTTCGTTTTAAGTCTCACGTTACAAGTTGTTTGAGGAAGAGTTTTAGTGCACTTAAATTATTGTATTTTGCAAGACATCCAAAAACACGAAAACAAAAATCATGCTATGTGACTCTTTTGTGCTGTCAGAAATGAATTATTGTGACGTTTTATACCATGCGTGTCTGGACAACAGCGACATTAACAGAATTCAAAGATTACAAAATTTGTGTTTACGTTTTATCTATGAGTTCTCAATAATGAGTCATATATCCCATACACTAAATTGGTGCGGTTGGTTAAATAGTTTTTAGACGACTGCTGTAGAAACTGACTATATCGCAACGCTACCTTATACGAGAAAATTTCAAATAACGTGTTAGTTACTTCCTAACATATTAGTTATTTCTTAACATATTAGTAACTTTTTAACTTCTTAGATACCCCTAGCAACGGCCCATTTTTTTACAAAAATCAAGTAGGTATTTATACTTTGACATTTTAAATATTAAATTCAGTCAGGTTCAGTTTGTTTGAATTATAATTAAAATGATAAGTAGCGATGATGATGTTCAATGTACCCCACCAGCAGTTTTAGAAGCGGCAAAAGAGTCAGAATTTGGTTTATTACCCGAAAAATCTAGAGAGAGATACATGAAAGCTTTTGAGAGATTTATGGATTGGCGCAAGAAGGCAGGAGTTATATCCTCTTTTTCTGAAAACACGGTGTTAGCATACTTTGGACAACTGGCCGATAAAATTGCACCAAATTCACTGTGGACGCAATATTCAATGTTGCGAACGACTCTAGCTATAAATAAAAATATAAACATCGCCAATTATGCTAAACTAAAAGCTTTTTTAAAACGGAAGTCCGTGGGTTACAAACCTACAAAATCAAACACTTTAACACCAGATGAAATCAAAAAAATTTATTAATGAAGCACCGGATGATCTGTATTTATTACAAAAGGTGGGCACCACAAATAAATAACAGTATTCTATATTCATACATTATTTTTATTATTATAGGTGATTTTGATAATAGGAATTAGCGGAGCTTGTAGAAAACAAGAATTAGTTAATTTAAAAATGGAAAATATTGAAAACTTGAACTCAGCTGTACTTATTAAAATACCAGATACAAAAACACATAAGATACGCACATTTACTGTCACTGGAGAATTTTACGAATATTATTGTAAATATGCTGCCCTAAGACCATTCAATTTAAGCCACAACAGATTTTTCTTGAATTATCGAAATAGAAAGTGCACGATCCAACCTGTGGGAATAAATAAAATTGGGGTACACCTAAGTTAATTGCAACTTACCTTAATCTCAAAAATCCTGAATCTTACACGGGCCACTGTTATCGGCGTTCCTCAGCCACCATATTAGTCGATGCGGGTGGTGATATTACCGCACTCAAACGTCATGGTGGATGGCAGTCGACTTCGGTGGCTGAGGAATACATTAATGAGTCGGTACAAAATAAAATAAAAGTTGCCAATACAATTGTAAGATCTATCAACGAAGCATCGGGGTCAACATTAGCAAGACCTTCATCATCGACAGTTCCCGAACCTGTGGTTTCTACATCTTCCTGCATCGAAATAGAAAAGTCGACGGGTAATAATACTATGACAGTCTCAGAACGATATGTCCAGGCCCAGCATCCTGTAAATTTTTACAACTGTAACAATAATAATATTACAATTAATGTTTACAATAGTGTTCCACAATAAAATGTTAGAAAATGTACGTACCTATCAGTAAGTGTCAGTAATAAGCTAATAACGAAAAACAATAACAATTAACAAATAACAGCAACAAATAACGATGAACAATTAACAACAATATAAAAATCGGATTTCTATTTTAACGCTCAAATAACAGGTCAGCAAACAATAGCACAATCAGAAATACCAAACGCTGCAAAGTAAACTAGGGAATGTGGTGCATTTAGCGCGATTCACGTCCATTTATTTTGGTATTGATTTACAAGTTATGATACAACAGTTGCAGGAAAAAGTCCACAATCATTATAATTCGATTCCCAATACATCCATATGAGTTTCCTATCTAAACCTCTGCGTTTATCTATGGATCAGTTGTACTTGCAGGGAAACTATAAGAGTAAGTTGGGTATGCAAGCCAGCAAACACATCTGCTTGAAGGTTTGCAAAGCTGATTATTTTCTGTTTTATAATCAAAATAAGATTTACATTTTCTATTTTCTCTCCAAATCAAAACCGTCATGATTACATTGGCATTTAAAACCTTTATTCACAAAAATGTAAGCAGTCGTCTAAAAATAGTGTTCCTAACTCGTTGGAAAGTAACAATATCAGTGCTCGTGCTTATCTTCACTCGTGCTTCGCACTCGTGAAGCTATCTAGCACTCGCACGATATTTACTACTTTCCACACTTGTTAGGAAAATAACTAATTGTAAATAACAGACGTACATTGCATCTAGCAAATTTAATTTACAGAAGTGCTAAATCGTGTGGCTCCACTTTATACCTTTGCAAAAAATATTTAGGTATAGAATTGATGTACAAAGTTTGAATGTCAGGAGAAAAAATAGCAATCTTTATACCCCCTGTCAGATGTTTAAAAGATATTTTTAAATGTTGTTATACTCCTCAATTATTTATTTGTAGATTTTTCAACCAAAAAATTACAACATTTATTTTGTTGTATCTGTTAAAAAAAGCATGTCAGTATTATATAAACATATGTAAGATAACAATAACCTTAATAAAATTATAGATGTGATAAAGACCGACCTTTCGTCGGTCGAGCCGTCGACTCGTTAATAAGATTACAAATTTCTTTTATTACCATTCAAATTGTTTAAAAATAAAGTGGAAGCTTGTTTTTTTTGTTAGTTTGTTCGTAAAAATTAACGTCCCGAATTAATTTTTAAGTCTACATTTTTTTTTAAATGTCATTTCAAGTGCGGACTTGTATCCGTTTTGCTTCATGATAGCGTTTCTTGGAAATTTACACTAAGTTGTCGACGGTTTTAAATTTGTTTTTCCATTTGCATAAACAAAATTCGTAGACAGTTTTTTGTTAGTTGGTTTTTGTTGAAAATGTGATAATTAAGCTCACTGAAGTGGTAGAAAGTTAGTGGTTTCTTTGTCACGTGTTTATTCAAACTGATAAATTTTATTAGAGCGCAGATGTTCATTTGTACTTGCTTATTTTCTCCAAGTTAGTTTTGGTAATGTTGAAATCCACACACGGTCGGTTAATGGTTTTTGCCAGAATTTCATTTTATCTTTGTTTAATATTGACAGTTTTGAACAATTATTGATAGATAAGTAACATTAGAATTAAGAAAATTTTAAACATGCAATAATATACTGGGTGTTTCATTTAAAAATCAAAAATTGGTGTCACTGTTCTGTTATAGTAAAAAAATGTCATTTATTATGTATATGGGATGTCCCAAAATTTAATTTACTATATTTAAAGCTAAGGAAGAAACACAGTTCCGTTACACTCAGTATATGTTAAAGAAAAAAAGCTTGAATTATCTTTTTTCCCCTAAAGTGCAATATTTTAAAAATTTGGGTATGCATTTAAAGAAATAAAGTTTCACATAATATCTTTCTTTGAACCTACTCTATAGACATGAAATTTAGTTAAAAAATCCCAAACTTATAATCACCTGTCTGAGCGTTTGTCAAAAAAAGCAGCCGGAATATTAAATAAATTTATTCCAACCTTTACGTGCTCACTGTATATTTTTTTCTTGTCTAATTGCAATACCTACAATTGTTTATATTATTAGAATTACAAATTATACCGTCAAAATAAATGATTTCCATAATTAATGACCCTACTAAATTTACATTGTCACAAAAACTGTGTTTACGAATGTAACTCTTTATGCAAGTGTTGTTAGGATCAAAATGATTTAGATAAACATCTTACTGGTTTGGACCATGTCGAATTGGTAACCATAGTTGCCAACGTTTCATCACCTATCGTATGGGGCGCATTTATTTGTTGTAACTGTTAAAAAATAACATGTCAGTATTATATAAACATATGTAAGATTGTAATAACCTTAATAAAAATTATAGATGTCTTGATAAAGACCGACCTTCGTCGGTCGAAACGTCGACTCGTTAATAAGAGACAAGGTGTTTATACTCCAACATCCTCGTTTAAACTCCCATTAAGAAGGTCCAATTTTTGGTTGGAAAATCTACAAATAAGATCTTTTAAGTATATCTCTGCTATGTTATTTAATAGCTTCCCGACAATTTTTTTTTATTACCATTCAAATTCTTTAAAAATAAAGTGAAGCCTGTTTTTTTTGTTGGTTTGTTCAAAAATTAACGTCCCAAATTAATTTTTAGGTCTACATTTTTTTTAAATGTTATTTCAAATGCGGACTTTGTATCCGTTTTGCTTCATGATAGCGTTTCTTGAAAATTCACACTAAGTTGTCGACGGTTTTAAATTTGTTTTTTCGTTTGCATAAACAAAATTCGTAGATAGTTTTTTGTTAGTTGGTTTTTGTTAAAAATGTGATAATTAAGCTCACTGAAGTGGCAGAAAGTTAGTGGTTTCTTTGTCACGTGTTTATTCAAACTGATAAATTTTATTAGAGCGCAGTTGTTCATTTGTACTGGCTTATTTTCCCCAAGTTAGTTTTGGTAATGTTGAAATCCACACACGGTCAGTTAATGGTTTTTGCCAGAATTGCATTTTTCTTTGTTTAATATTAACAGTTTTGAACAATTATCGATAGATAAGTATTATTAGATTAAGGAAATTTTGAAAATGCAATAATATACTGGGTGTTTCATTTAAAAATCAAAAATTGGTGTCACTGTTCTGTTATAGTCAAAAAATGTCATTTATTATGTATATGGGATGCCAAAATTCAATTAATTATATTTAAAACTATGGAAAAAAACGGGGTGTACCATGTTCCTGTTACACTCGGTATGTTAAAGAAAAAAAGCTTGAATTATCTTTTTTCCCTAAAGTGCTATGTTATAAAAAATTCGGGTATGCATTTAAAGAAATAAAGTTTCACATAATATCTTTCCTTGGACCTACCCTATAGACATGAAATTTAGCTTAAAAATCTCGTACCTGTCTGAGCGTTTGTCAAAAAAAAGCAGTCTGAATTTTAAATAAATTGATTTCAACCTTTACGTGCTCACTGTTTATATTATTAGAATTGCAAATTATACCGTCAAAATAAATGATTTCCATAATTAATGACCCTACTAAATTTACATTGTCACAAAAACTGTGTTTAGGAATTTAACTCTTTATGCAAGTGTTGTTAAGGATCAAAATGATTTAGATATTGTTTGAAAGGTCTTTCGATTCTCTTTACGGCTATACCTAGTTTAAAGGATTTTACTTCAGCGGTTCTCAAACTATTGACTATTTTAACATTGTACAGTTTTTTGGAAAATAAATCGCAATTCTTTGTCAAACTTTTAATTTATTAACAATCGTACATAAACACTAGTCCAACAAATGCTGAAAATGGCCACCGTTAACCTCCATGCAATAATATAGATTTTGTTCAAATCGACGTCGCATATTTTGTAGCATATCAGTAGTTATCTGTTGGCATTCCAATGTAATCCTTTCGCGCAATTCTTCTATTGAAGCTGGTTGGGTAGCATAGATTTTACTCTTTAGGTGACCCCATAGAAAAATCTCCAGAGGTGAAAGATCAGGCGACCGCGCGGGCCATTCAACTGGTAAGTAAATTGCGCATACAGATGACGTCATAGGTATGCCGAATTTACATGTATCGAAATGGTGGCCATTTTTAGCATTTGTTGGACTAGTGTTTATGTATGATTGTTAATAAATTAATAGTTTGACAAACAATTGCGATTTATTTTCCAAAAACTGTAAAATGTTAAACTACAAAAAAAGTGTACAAAAACTATACTCGAACAAGTGTTTATAGCTAACCTATCATTATCAGCGAATTGTTCGAACTGTGTTCGAGTATAGTTTTTTGTACAGTTTTTTTTTTGTGTTTTCTTTTTTTTACCTATTTGTTCTAAACTATATAGATGTAAGGTAGAAAAACAAGTAAAGTTTTCTTTTAAACCTAGAGGGCAACGATGTCAGTGGCGGTTCATATCTTTTTGAATATATTATTTTCTATAACCATTACCAACTCAACTTTTTAAGATAACACAGATCAAATGACTAGAGATTTATCAACCTTTTTTGGGCAGGGTTGTGATGAGAAGAAGTAGCTGTCAGTATTAATGGATTGCATTACACCGAATGATATCATTGCCCGAGTTACGAGGACGTCAAGAAATGGGAGGTAATGATTCTTCTCAATTTTTCTATTAAACGTGATATCAACGATTTGTTTATTGAGATGGTCAGAAAAACAATGATTGTGTCGTCAAACCATTATGTAAAGTTTTTAAGCCAATAGTTTTCAACGATGGCAACTACTGTAACCATTTGTATACAGTTCAATCTCTAAAGACGTTTTTGTTTCCACACAGAATGGTTTAATCTAAAAAAATGTACTCTTTTAGTAGAAAAAAAATTTGTAGGACACTGTGTTCGCGGATTGCGGTACCTATAGGGAAAAAGTTTGTATTATTCATTTTACGACCAAAACTCGTAAAATATCGGGTGTAGAAAAAACCTTTTTTAATAAAAGTACTGCACATAAGCTTTGTAATGAGAAGGTTGTAGGTGTCTAACTCTTACAGATTTTTGCGAATTTTTACGTGAGAGCTAGATACCTACAACCTTATCATTAGAAAGTTTATGAAATTCTACGTTTAACGACACATAAAAAATTACATGATGCCTTTTGAAAAAGTCAAGTTATCTATGAATTTAGGGAGTTCAACTTAAATAATTGATTATTCAAAACTCAAAAAGTTGGAAAGGTGAACAACTAGCTTCAGTTAGCACATGTAATGAATATTAAAGCTGCAAAATTGCAGTTGGATAAATTTCAGGATAACTTAGTTATTCATTTTTTTCGAAACGTCAGTTTTTCCGGAAAAAGTGAAATAACGCGAAAACTGCCCATTTTAGACATCTTGTATGATACATAAAGTCACGTTAGAATTACCCAAGAAATCCAAATTCGCAATAAAAAATAGGTAACTTCATTTTAAAAAAAAAACATAATTTTTGTATGTCGCGCTTTTATGAAACACCCTGTCTAAACGAAAATAATTTTATAATGTGCAGCTCATCAATCTGCACTACTTTTATTGAAAAAGTTTTTTCTACATCCAACATTTTCCGAGATATTGCCCGTGCCCGCACTAATGACCACCCTGATGTATAATGGTACAAAACCTTTAAAGCATTTTCCTACTTTTCTAATTTATTAACACCCTGTACATGTGATCTAAAAGCTTGTTATCGTGAATTTGTTTTCCCAAAAAGCAGAAGTTTGTATAAACAATGAGTTTTGGTCGTAAAATGAATAATAAATTTTTTTCCCTATTGGATACTTCAATCCGCAGACACACTGTATGTTTTCAATTCTTATAGTATTGAAATGTAATATTTAAAAAAAAATAATTTTCTTATAGATTGTGCAGATATAAATAGGGAATTGCAAAGCTGTTTAAATACTGGTTGCGATTTCGTAAACTGTGGTATTTTATATACAGTGTATGTTGGAACCGTGTGCTTAGCTCCGACATTTCCACCTTCTCTTCGTGAACATTTTATTGTTTTTTTCTCAAACTGTTTAAATGGCTGTAACTTTTTTTTATAAAATTTTACTGTATGTAAAAAGTAATGGTACGCTACTCTTGAGCAAAATTCATATATATTTTGACAAACCTCGTAACGGCTTAAAAAATTTATTTCTAATAATTGCATTTTAAATTTTAGACCATGCAAAACTTGTTATCAAGAATAACTTTTCAAGAAACCAATAATAAAAAAGTTTTCCATATGGTTCCAACTTAAGTAGTACTGCTTAAATTTTCCGTTACATTACTGCAAACTGATTTACATCAATTTTACAACGTTTTTTGTTTGACAGTTTGACCAATGTACATTTGATTATAGTCTTCACAATTAATTCTGAATTCACTTACTTTCATAAATGTCGCATTCACAATTAGTTTCCTAAAAAATATTACCTAACTCGTATGTGTGTTAATTTTGAGATATTTTCTACATTCTCGTATAAATCATGTAGCACTTAAATTATGCGTTTTACGTCAAGTACGTGCTTTACTGAAGCGAAACGGCTTTGTTTATCTCGTTCAAAATATTTTTAAAAAAAGCACGTCGTTTGAGCATGTTTGTAGATTAAAAACAAAACTTTTAACAAAAATATTTTAAATTAACATATCAATTTGATAATGTCCTAATGTATGCAAAATAATAAGAGACATGCTGAAAATACCGAACGAGGTCCCACCGTTAAACTCAAACAAAACCAAAAACTCTGTTTTCCAACCCAAATACAGATAATAGCAATGTGTGCTCGCTCACATGATGATATAAATTTCTGTACATGCGAAAATACCACTGTGTGTTCCGGTGATAACGTATGATAAATGTACAAATTAATTAGTTGTGTTACGCCTTTCCTTTCTGATTAAGCTGCTTAGATTTACTTCCATCTGTTTTTGGTTTCGTGTGACAGGCGTCAGCTTGTCACTTTCGTACAACGTTTAGCATGTTACAATAATACGGAATTAACTTTTTTTTATTACTATAATTTTAATGCGTGAAATGTTTTACACTTATTTGTTTCCGCTTGTGATTAGTGCGGAAACGAAGGCACGACCACTTTTATTCAAATTACATTTTTTCCTTCTGAAAAATGTAATAAAACGAGCTTTTATCTGGACAACGTTTTTTAAGCATATTGATCTTTTCTTTTATGGTCCTAAGGAGCAAAAAGTGCATATTATATTACACAATAGGAAACTATAAAGGAAGCAATCCAACCGTATTTTTTTACGATATTCACGCATGCGACGGTAGCGTCTTTAACAGTCTATAAAAATGAAGTTATATAAACAATATGTTTAAATTGTAACCATCTGCAATTTGCAGAAAGGTAAGATGCACAACCAACATAAAATATCCACATGAAACTCCGATGTCCTCGCTGACTGTGTAGTTATTACCAATCGTCCAGTTTATATACGACATAAAAATACTATAAACTCTGCTTATTTCCAGTTCAACTCTTCCACAAACTTCACAAAAATAAATCGCAAGAGTGGTAACGTTCAAATTCTTGAAGGAGTTATATTTTATCTGAAAGTTTTTTATTTTATCCACTTATTTTTATTTATGTTTCGCATTTTCTATTGCAAAAAATGTAGTTTCTTTTCACTTTATGTTTTATTACGAAATGTTTACGTACCGAGTTTGTTACTCCTTGAAATATTCCAAGTGTAAAACCGAACGTTTTATTTTCAGTATCGGGTACTTAATTGACGTTAAGTGCTGTAGCACAAGCTCCTTGTGAGTAATTGATATAGAACTTTGATATTTTACTGATAAAAATTCGTCGATCGACTTATTTAAATGTAAATGTTAATTTAAGTATTTTCATTTAGTTTGAGAATAAGAAATATATATATGATAAAATAACTTTCTGAAAAGTTTGATTAAAAAAATTTAAATTCAAATATGAAAAACATTTTTGTTACTACTTTTTGTTATTATGCTGTATAACATCGAACACTGATTTAAAAAGTAAATTTAAATTGAATTAATAGTTATTTTTGTATTAATGGTGCAAAACATAGGTTTTTTGAGTTTGAGAATGCTGGGTTTTTTGTCGAGACTGACGGTCTAAAGTCTGTATACTATTGGCGCGGAGTAATAAATCATAATTGCTTGAAATAATTCTTTATTTTCTTGTGAAAGCGGTATTTCTACGGTTAAGTAAAAACCAATAAATTCTAACCAAAATGCGATCATTGTGCCGCTCTTGCAGCATATCGACCCATCTAGGGTCTGAGAACAATAGTGTAATCTCTGTATACACGTTGCCATCAGCCCAGGTACTGACGAAACGAGAATCATAGCCGTAGATGTGGGTATTATACCAAGATACAAAAATAATGGTATATAATACGTAAGAAGTAAAATTTGTAGATTCCACAAAGTAAGGATTGAAACAATAAAAGAAACAACATAATAATTCATATTAAGGTAGATTTTACTATTATAATATATTTACCTACTAAAAATATGATTTTCCAAACGTATCAGGTACCTACGCCACTGCAATACGGGAGATTTGATAATTCTGACAGGTTTATTACTCCGCGCCAATAGTATACTGAGTATAGACGAAAAATACATTCGAAAACTCAAAAACCACTTTGCGCATATAACGCAAACAACGTTTTTTCTACTGAAAATTTAACGATAGATCAAATTTAACGGTTATGCTGTATACTTCTCAGAAAATCTGCATCGTAATGGAGTAGCAATAATCATGAATGAATCTATCCGCAAATCTGTCACAAAATTTGTGCCAATTTCAGACCGAGTAATGCTAATCCAGTAACATGCGAAGCCTATTAACATTAATATCATCCAAGCTTACGCTCCGACTGGAGACAAGGATGTATTTGTAATTGAAACATTTTATCGGCAACTTTAACGCTAAGGTTGAACGGGAAGAAACTACAAATGTTACTGGAAAATTTCGTCTAGGCAAAAGAAACTATAAAAGCAAACGTTTAATAGAATTCTGCCAAAACGCAAAACTTGTGATTACTAACACTTGGTTCGAACTTCCAGAACGACGCCTTTACACATGAAAATTACCGCAAGATCGATACCAAAACCGAATTGTAGGAAACCAAATCGACTTCATGATGATAAACCATCGCTTCCGAAATAGCATTAAGTCAGTAAAAAGATGCCCCGGTGCAGATATAAACTCAAACCATAACTTGCTTTGTTTTGCTCTACAAGTCAAACTAAAAAAGATAATACAACCATCTAAATTGGACATGTCTCCCAAACAGCAATGTAAGCATGTCTCAAGATTGCAACAAACACAACGTGACAACTTTAGAACCTTGAAGCAATATTGTGTTGACAACACTGACGGTTTGCAACAACTTTGCTCTAAGTTGGCTAAGCTAACTATAACAAGTTTGTTGCAAACTTACTGTAGGTTGTCTCAGCAAGGGTAAAAGTTTGCAGTAATATTGTAATGCCATATTATGAGGAGGTTTTGCCTTGGCGGAATTTAAATTGAAATAAATATTACAGTTTCTTGCCACGGTAAGAATAAAGCTTGCATGAAACTTGCAAATATTAGTAACTAGTACTTATCGTTTCAATTCTTATAAAAAGATAAAAAGCAAACAATTTTAAAGTAACTATTATCATTATTGCAAATAACAACTACAATTAGCTTGATTTTATTTCATTGTGTATAATTTCAACACCTGGTTCTGTTTGATGTTCTACTGCCGTTCTCGTTATACTTCTGGTAGATCTAAAGAGAATATAACATATTAAAAGATGACATATAAGTGTTAAAGGAAAACGACCACTATTCTAAAATTACTAATTTAATGTTAAAAAGTAAAACAAATTTTACTTACCTAATCCAATACGCGTAAAAACTATTTGAAATTTCTGTAACGATTGGAATACTATTGTGAACAGCACGTGGCTAATGTAGCGCCAAAATTTGCGTGTCTAAGGAGGAACACAGACATTAGTAATGGAAAAATGAGGTACAACAAATACTATTTTTAATCAACGCCAAATCACATTATACCACAGTATACATCTACGAATCCCTTACCGTTATTAAAACAAATGACACAGACACAAACACAAACTTGGTAGCGAACATACGAAGGTTGACTTAAAAATGGCGAGAAATGCGCACATCATAGGGTTATCTGTGACGTACATAGGTAGCAATATTTATACAAGTTTTCTGCAAGGTTTACAATTGTTGGAGAACACCTGCTCTTCATTAAGGGGAGTGATGTCAAACTTGCCAATTTTATCAGTAATGCTGAAAACGTGCAACAAGACTCATAAACTTGGCAAGGAAAAAGCAACCCTATTGCAACCCGACCGCAACTTTGCATGCTATATGGGCTAGAACTAGAACTCCTCAATAATCCAGAAACAGAGGAACCAGCTGCCCAAGAGATAAATAACAAAATACATAAAATTACCAAGACATCCATACAAAACAAAATGTTAATGAAACCTGGTCGGATATTAAAACTTTATTTCTTGATAAAACAAGAACTTTATTAAAGAATAACAAGAAAACTAAAAAGAAGGAATGGATGACAGAAGAAATTTTACCTTATGGATCAGCGAAGATGGTATAAAAATAGAGACAAAGAAAAGTACTTTGAGATTAGTCGAATAATAAAAAGAGAAATCAAAAAGGCTAAAGACGCATGGGTTGCCGAATCCTGTAAAGAAGTATAGATGCTGCAAAGCAAACGTGATTACTTTAACCTTCATAAAAAACTCAAAATTACTTCAGGAACTTAAAAATCTAGAGCAAAAGGACTCGAATGAGAGAATTCTAACAGATGCTAATGAACACTGCAAAGAATGAAAAAACTACATCTCAAATCTGTTTGAAGACGTAAACCGCAAAAGCAAAGAACATCCCCTCTCTTATGACTAGTTGAAGAGAGGCCCCGCCATATTGAAAGTAGAAGTTGAAGCAGCTATACGACAGGCTAAGAATAACAAGGCTGAACTATTGAAGTTATTTGATGATGATAGCACCACTGTGATTCTGTAATCAAATTTATAACAGTGGTCAAATACCAGAGGACTGGTTAGAATCTCTTTTCATAACACTACCAAAGAAAACAAGACTTCAGTCTTATAAGTTTGGTGAGTCATATTCTTAAATTTTTTTACGAATCCTACAAAAGCGCATATATTCACTGTGTGAAAGAGAATTGGGTATAACACAATTGGGCTTCCGAAATGGATTGGGAACTCGAGAAGCACTCGTCTACATGCGTGTCCTTCTTCAAAGAAGTTACGAATTTTGGAAAAACATCTACGCCTGCTTTATAAATTTTGAGAAGGCGTTTGACTGAGTTCAACATGACCTACTTTTTAATTATCTAGAATAAAGAGGGATAGATAACTAAACTACTTAAACGCGTATACTATAATCAAGTAGCTACTATTAAAGTGGACAACGTGTCCACTATTAAGTGAGGAGCGAGACAAGGGTGCGATATGTCACCAACCTTATTTAACATGTACTCCGAAAAAAAATTTCGCAGAAACTCTATATAGCAGACAAAAAGGTGTAAAAAACGGTAGATAAGTCACTAACAACATAAGATACGCAAATGACTCAGTCATACTCACTGAGAGCTTCGAAAATCTACAAACCCTAATCAACTTGGTTAACGAATCAAGCCGTCGCGTCGTAGAGACCTTAAAATTAACATTGCGAAAACTAAGTAGATGTTAGTAGGAAAAATAAATGAAGATCGCAATCAGTTATTATTGGACAACACAATTATAGAACAGGTTGATCATTTTAGGTATCTCGGTAGCTGGTTGAATATAGAAGGAGACTCTAATGAAGAAATATGCGCACGTATAGAAATAGCGCGTAAGACATGTCCTGGAAACCGGTGTTGTGCAACAAAAATCTGTCAACTCCTCTTCGCAAAAAGGTCCTCCGTTGGTACGTATGCTCGGTTTTGCTCTACGGTTGCGAGACATAGACGCTAAAAATTTTAAGCATGCATAGTTTGGAAACATTTGAAATGTAGTGTTACCGTCTCTTACTGAGAGTATCATGGGTTACACATACCTCCAATGAGCAAGTACCTAGGATAATGCACACAGAAAGAACACTGCTAAATACAATAAACAGGAGAAAACTGAATATTTCAGACATATCATTGGAGGACTGAAATACCAATTACTTTGCCTCATTATACAAGGAAACATAGAAGGAAGAAGATGGATCGGAAGAAAGAAACTGTCTTGGCTACGCCATATTAGACAGTGGACATGTCTGCCAGTTGAAGATCTGTTTTGAGCAGCCTGCAAACGAGAAGCATTCTACGATATCTGTACGACGATCGCCAACGTCTGAAGGCAGACAGGGCACTATAAGAAGAAGAAGATTTAATTTACCGCCAAAATAGGGTGCTACGGATTTCTCTCTCCAATCATTAAAAGCCATGTTAAGATAAATGGTTCTGTCAAAATATAAAATGAATTAACCAAATTTACCCCGATAAGGGAATGAAAAAGGAACGGCATGAGAAGTAAGAAGACCTCTCAAATACGGGAAAAAAGGCAAAAAAAATCAGAGCCAGATTTGGGGCAACTGGAAGCAACTATAATAGAGGCAATAGAGGAACTGAAGATGATACGAGATGAAAAGTGTTCCACCTCCAAATTACATTTTTTTATAGTATATTCTGTAAGAAGTTTAGAATAAAAATTTGATGAGGACTCACAAGCATCGCTAATTTTTATTTTTACCGTGTAACAGACTATATTTTCTCCACGAAGAAAGGTTTGAAATAAAAATGTTGTCTGCTTCCATGTTTAAAACACAAATTATCGTATATGTTGACGATGATAAGTGACATTTTTAATACACATTGACAAGATGTGGCTTTGTGCGTTTTGGTCACGATACGAACTTGATAACAACGTATTTTAGTAGCGGGCTAAACTTAGCTTCAAATTAGTTTTCTTACTTGTCAGTTATTTAAGGTTAGTTTAAATGTTTATTTGTTCCTCACTTGTGAACAGGAGCTTATCAACTCACTATAGTTACTTTTAAAAATGCCTCTTAACTAGCTACTAACTTGTAAAATATAACTGGCTAGCCTGTAAAATTTTACACGCGTCCTCATATTTTACCTTATTATAGGTAATTTGAAATGACAGACAAACTCTCTAGCGTGATTTATTTATTATGAACATTTGAAAGTTGGGTTTTATTACTATCGTATACATTAAATATCATGGTGCAGTGGCGATTTCCAGTAATATTGAAGTTTCCACGAGATGTTATGTCACTTGTACTTGCCCATATATTGTAGAAGTGGATGGCGTGGATTCTTCAAGTGGAAACATTCTTTTTGCCATTTTAATCTTATTATTAATCGAATCATTTACGTAGCTTTTTGCAATTTGTGTTGATTTCCATTCCCCTGCACGCTTCAGAGCCAAAGTATCGCCACCTGCATCAACCACCATCGTTGCTCCAGTTCGTCGAAATGAATGCCCTGTATAAAGTGCCGGTTCTTCTAATTCAAAATATTCAGCAATTTTCTTGGGTATTGCGCTTACAGTACGTTGACCTGCATTTAGGGCGACACATATTTCCGATAAAGAACACAAGGTTTAAAGCTACACCCATCGTCCGTTATTGTAAACCTCCTTGTCGTTAAATTTTTGGTCTCTCGTAAGGTGACAACAATATATTTCTCCAAATCCTCTGCGTCATTTACAGTGAGGGATAGAAGCTCATCGCACCGACAACATCCAAATATACCAAAAATGGTAATGACTTTGGCAAGTAACCACTTCTCGCCAGGAGCTTCAATGATAAACTTTTCCACTTGCTCTTTCGTCAGAACCTTGGCTTTCTTAGAGACGTAGCGTTCGCATTTCGTCTTTTTAAAAACGCAACCACTTTATGAAATCTAGAAAATGACAAATGTAACTAAAAACCTGACCAATTAATATAAGGAAACAAACCTGCAAACATCAATGTTTTCTCTAACTGCCAAACAACTCTTAACCATTGACCACTTCGACTATAAAGAATTCGGGCTGAATTTGGCAGACAATTGATATACGCTAATATAACGTCTTCCGTAACACCAGTCACGTTGTTTTCCTTTTGCCACTTTTTGAACTCCGCGTACTCGTATTCATACCTTGATAAAGATTTTTCGGGCAGTAATCTTGCAATTATACTTGTTGCTTCATCAATGATAGCTTGCGGGACACTCATTTCAGTAAATCTCACCAGCAAAACGTTCCGGAAACGTGAAATTGAAATGAAATAATTAATCAACACAATAAGTGCCGTGCGTTTCCAAAGCAATACGTCTAAAGCTCACATGATTTTTTCTCCGATTTTCAAAATTTTTAGAATTTTTAATGGTTTATTAATCTCCGCTTAAAGTAAACTATGGTTTAATTTGCTAGGCAATAATTGTTGTCACAATTGTACATTAAACCACAGTTATCTTTTATAGCGGAGATTGTACAACCGGCCTTAACTCTTGACAATAACATAAATGTATTTTTCTATTTCGCGTCGTTTACAAAGCTATAACCGCACTCAAAGCGGTGCGTTAATAGAAATTCGAGTGCGTTTATAGCGCTGGTGTACTTCTAATTTTTAATGTTGGTAACACTAACACTGAATGTCAGAAATCTACGTACAGTTTACCTAACCTTGATTTTTTCTTGTTCGATTATTTATTAATAAATACAAGTAAACAAACAAACAAGTTCGTTTCTACGTATAGAGTGTGTGTTTTATTAGAGATATTTATTTACATTTAATTGTTAATTTATTTTGTGTTTGTTTAATATCTATGTGTTTTTTACACTTATTCAAGTGGCGGACCATTTATTTGTTTTAAAGGCCTGAAGAAGTGCACATTCGGCTGCACAAAACGTTGCCTGGAAAAACGTCTTAATGGTTTTTGGTGCCCTCCTCAACGAAGAACAATCCAATTAGTTGATAATTTATAGGAGGAAATATTTACCTTTCATCAAAACGATTTACTTTAATTATGTGACGAAAATGTACAATTATTATAAATATTAATAGTTACATTGGAGTTTTGCTGAGGATTAATGTTAACACCGGCACCAGGTAAAAGATTATGGGTCGATACAATATTGTGCTGAGAATTATTTATATTAGGAACTGTGTGACAGTCGCTGGAAGCCGAGGAACATCCGGGCAAGTTAATATTGGTGGGCTCCGATGAAAGTATTTGAGAATGCGGAATAATGTTAAATCCGGGACCAGGTAAAAAATTATGACTTGTTACGATATTTTGTTGAAAACTATTAGTAGGAGTGGTGTGACAATCGGTGGAAGCAGAGGAGGAACATCCAGGCAGGTTACTATTGGTGGGCTCTGATGAAAGCATTTGAGGAACTTGAAGTTTGTTTTTCAAAGACGCGTCAATATAACTTTCTGCAACCGCAGAGGATTTTCATCCCCAGTGACGCTTAATTGTTAGTAAATCACCCCCCGATCTACCAAGTGTGTGGCACTGGTTCTCCTAAAACAATGCCCAGTGAAAAGTTCAGGGTTGGGCAATTTCAAGTATTTGGCGATATCCTTTGAAACTCTTCCCATGATGTTAATCCCAATTGGGCTGTTCACAGGGTGGGATGGTTTTATTTCACTTGAATGAACTTATGGCAACCCACTTATAAGAAATGCTTAGGTGTGCAATATCGTTAATTTCTGGTGGAATTTTAAATACTGTATAAATTTACATTCAAAGTTCCATAATCTGACAGTTTGTATTGCCAAACTCCAAAATTAAAAATATCGACATAAATTTTTATTTCAAAAATATATTTTATTTATTTTGTAAAAGAGGCGCAAAATAGAAAAAATATTGTATGATACTATTATCCTAAGCCGCAACTGAGTACGGTGTATGAAGGCAGTAATTCACATAAAGTTGAGGTACGTTTTAATAGAATAAACATAAGTTAAACACTCACCTTTTAATACAACTTTCACCCGCTAGGGGAAAGTGCATACAAGTAGTGAAGAAGGTAAAAAATCACCCCATTCAGTAGTAGATTTCAGAACTCATCGTAAGGTAATAAAATAAAGTTACATTGGTGACCGTAAAATGAATGCGTGCCAATATTCATAAAAAACACAGGTTGCCAACTGCAAATATGGAAAGCGCAACTGCGACGACACATGAGGCACCTGGTGCTATATCGCAAGTACTGCAACATGAACACGTGTCTACTTCAGTAATTACATTAAAGCTCTTCTGGTAGAATAAAACTGAATTACGGTTCGCTATGGTGAAGACTCGATTTCAGTAAGGGCGCCTGAAAGCAACGAACACAGAAACCAAATTGTATCAAGTTATTATCGCGTTTTCACCTGTACTTGCGGACGAAGTATCAGACTTAATAATTAAGCCACACAAACAAGCACCATATACAAAATTAAACGAAGCAATTGTAAAGAGAACCACGTTAAGCAACACTCAGCGATTCAAATGCTTGCTGGTTGGTAAATCACTAGACGCAAGAATCCCATCACAATTTCCCAGGCATATGAAGCAATTTGTGTAAGACTCTCTGTATGTAAATGATGGTGAATTGAAGAAACTAGTGAAGTAGCAAACCAAATGACTAAACTTGCCCCATCAGCAGCTGCTGCCATTACAAAGGAAGAATCTGGAATGACAGTTTTAAGAAAAGAAATTGAAGAGTTACCCAACATGTTACACGGTCAACATCTAAGTAAGAATAATCATCGACGTAGAATAACGAGATCTCGTAACAGGAAGCAAAGTGGGTGCTGCTTTAAAGAAAAGGTAACTATTTATAAACCATCACAGTAGTGGTTTCAAGTTTTTTATTGGTACTGTATCAGACTTTAGCGTATTACCTGCTACGCCAAAATAAGCCATCACGACTACTAACTTCAGTTTGCAAGCATCAAATTGTTCCACAGTCTTAGTGTGTTTGGGTACAAGACAATGACAGTTAATCAAGATTTACGAGGTAACTTTAAATAGACATTTTTAATAACTAATATGACAGATGTCATCAGATTTTTTAGCACATTTTAACTGCAGTAACTGAAATTAAAAACGATTTATGGAAACAGTGAATTCCACGTACTGTTTTCAAATATAATGCATCATGGTGTAAAATATTGAGTGCATTACACAACAAGTCCCAACACACTTTAGTAGCTTTAGACGGTTGTTGAGTTTAAAAAAAGCCAAATAAGAATTTCATAAAGTGATGGAATTAGAAATTATTTGTCAATCATTATCTCCATAGGCGAGCCCCTTGCACATGGTAATAAAAACAAATCGGTTGTGGCGTCCTTGAGGTGACACCCAATCTCCATATTTAGGACCTAGTCAAAACTAATGGAACCAAACAGTCTACAAATACTGCGCACACAGAAAAATTTCCAAAAATTTAGTACAGTTTTTGGATTGTTTAACTCGTAAGGATGCTCTTTGGGTTGCGAAATGCGTCCGTAACATTTCAAAGATTTTTGAACGAAATCCTGCGACAGCAAGCTTACGCTTACATTGATAACATCTTAATTACATCATCTTTTACTCTCGAACATATCGATCACTGAAAGCAAAGTATTTAAGAAACTCGATCAATATGGGCTTAGAAATACTTTTAACACTAAATTTCTGGGAGTAGATAACACTCCAGAAGGAATAAGACGGCTTTCAGAGAAAGTACAAGCACAGAGTGCAAGTAATTTGGGATCGTGAAGTATAGTGCTGACGATAGAAATCTATTAGCTATCTACAAAATCAATAGGCATACAAATGCACCACTATGAACATTTCAGTACCTCATGCTTGTTTTTGTTGATAATAGTTGACCGTTTCATTCGTTGTTCTAAAGCAGTACCTCTGGTAAATAGCAACCAACACCAACAGTCATAACTACTGATCGAGGAGTTCAGTTCAAATAGTTTTGTTTCAAGAATTTCAAAACATTACAAGCATGTGTAGAAACAGAACAACGTTGTATCACCCACAAAGCAATGAATTAGTAGAACGATTATATTGGCAACTAAATCAAGCATCAGGGCAATTGGACAGAGACATTACTATTAATAATGCTAGCGATACGTAATTCCATTAAAGATCTCGGTGCGGCGCCAGCATAATTAGTTTACTGAACTACACTGCGGCTACTAAGACTTATTAAAGAACCCGGATTTACTCATTATTTGTAATGTGTTGAAGTGAACGAGTACTAATTCATTGGTCCAATTTTAGATGATTCTTTGAAATAACCGTAGATGAAGACAAAAAGAAATTTAAAAGGAATGTCAAATCAAATCAAATCAAAAACAGCTTTATTGTCACTGAAATTTACAACATTTCTTGAACAAAGCATAATAACAAGAAACATAAAATAGAAATAAAATGGATTATCGCAAATACATTTATGACATAAATTCTTAGTTTCAAATAAACACAACTAAAATGGTTAATTACAAGCAAATTTAAAGTAAGTATCTATATAAATAGTTGGAAGTCAATATATACCGGGTGATTCAGCTAACCTGTCCATTAGAAGTTTATAGATTTTTCGTTGAAATATTTGTTTAAAAATTTGGAATAGGGGATTGCTTGAAAAGTTCTATTTAATTAAAATTCCGGTGACACCGGAAGTGGCTACCAACTTTCTTATTTTAATTGGAATGATATATTTTTTTTTATATATTTGGATTCTACGCTAAAATCTGAGTTACTTTCATGTAACACAACCTATATGAAAAATCAATAATTTTTGAGATATTCTCATTTCTTTGAGAAAAATTGGTTTTGTAGTATTGTTTGCAAACGCTTGTCAATGATTGAAAAAGAAAGTTATAGTAACAAAATTTGGGCTATACTTAATAGGACTGTTAAGTTTTTAAATGATGTGTAATTTGACATCTCATTATTTACAGGGTGTTCAAAATGTGTGGCTAAATCTGACTAACTTCAACTGCCCAAAGTCAATTTTTTTAAATGGACCACCCTGTATCTTGTTGTTCTATGTGATGGAGAATTAAGTGGTCTTTCAATTATCATAAGGGTTTCCTATACCGATCTGTTACAATTTTCCTACTATCGACACACAAGAACCGCAAGTGCTAGAAGAGCTGAAATATTTTAATTAAATAGAACTTTTTAAGCAATCCCCTATTGCAGATTTTTAAACAAATATTTCAACGGAAAGTCCATAAACTTCTAATGAACGGGTTAGCTGAATCACGTTGTATATGTAAGTCCAAATACCCTGAATCACAGAATTTCATATAAATTAATAGTTATTTATATATCAAGGGAGCAAAGTGGACAATTTCCTCACGCGCGCGGAGGGCCGCAATTGCGAAGGGAGGAAATTCACTTTGCTCCTGTGATATATATATGATTTTTTTACGAACGCCAACAATTTAATTTAAAAAAATGTAATTTTGTTCTTTCGTTAGTCTACACGCATCTACGTCTTCACACCATAGCTGTTTACGGAAAGTGATCCGCTGCAATGAATATTTACAAACAACGCTATCGTTTGAACGTAGTTTTTAGTTCACCTAATCTGTGTCCATAGCAACTTAAATAAACATAACAAGTGCAATTTGTGAAAATTCTTAAATTATTTGCTTCGTGCGTTCAATAAAGAATAAAATGATTGTCAGTGAAAGTGATGAGGAGCAGAATTACACTCCACCTGACCTTTTGGAAGAAGCAACTTCTGTGTCAATGAATCTCCATCCCCAAAAATTAAGGGATGAGTATTTGAAAAAGTACACGTTGTTCAAGAAATGGGGTGAAAAAGAAATACAAAGAAAATTAGTGAGAATATATTATTTGCTTATTTTTCTGAGAAATAAAAGGTGTTTAAACCTCAATCTCTATGGGAAAAGTTCTCCATGTTAAAAACAACATTATCAATTAAAGATAATATAGACTTAAAATATCCTAAACTAAATGTTGTTGAGATATACAGGTAATATGTCGCGCTCTGTCCAACAAAAATAGATCATCGACGTTTTTTCGTCAATTACAGAAGTGGAAAATATTCGGTTCAAGTTGTTGGGAAAAAATACTTTAGCAGAAATACCAAGTGTTGTAGCAAAATTTTTGGGCAAATACAATAGCGAGGCTTTCACAGGTCATAGTTTACGAAGAACTTCTGCTACTTTGTTAGTTAATGCAGGAGCAAATATACTTACTTTAAAGAGACATGGAGGCTGGAGGTCTACTGCGGTAGCAGAGGGATATATTAATGATTCAATTGAATACAAAAAAAGCACATCTGTCAGAATACTTTGGGGACAAAACTCTAGCATAAATGCAGCTCATCTTCAAGGAGAGAAATACAAACCAGTAGTTATGAAAATATTTCTGTTACAATTCTCGAGTCTGATGTTTCTATACCCACAGTTATTAATAATACTGCTTCAATAAAAAACGTGCAGTCAGCAATTGGTTCTGACTTTCTGTTAAATACTACTGTAACTATACACCACGCAAGTAATTGTAATTTCACAATAAATGTTCATAAATAAAGTTGTTCTAGTCGGATTCACCGGCTTTTAGGTATGACTAACACATAGTGTTTTATCGATTGGTAATTTCCTTTATATGATAAAATATGATGTTACAATAAATTTTGGGTACTTAGGTCATTCATTGATTGAAAACATTGATTTTCAAAGATTTTTTACATATGCCCTTTATCCACTTGTGTCTTATCAATCCACGGACTCTCCAATCTGTTTATTATAGTACTCTTGAAATCATTTATAATGCAGGATCATATAATGCAAAATCCATATCGAAAAATACTTTCAAAACATCTAACATGACTTTCGGGAGTGTGGTTTTGTACAAATAAGCCACCTCTGCCATCATGTGTAAAAAGAAAAGCCATTGATGCAAGAGTCTTGTTACACCGCTTTTGCTGAACTTAAATATATCGCTTCTACCAATTTTATGCTGTAACGTTGCAACAGTGACATATTAACCAATTTGAATAACACTTGATTATTGTGGATGTTATAAATTGTCTGTTTAAGTAAATCCTTCACAAAATTATCAACATCTTAATATGACTTTGATTTTGTAGGTCTTTGTTTTGGAAATGCAGGTACTTCATTCTCCTCCTTTCAATTTCGTTTCTTAACAGAAGTCAAAGTATTAACAATATTGTCACATGCTCCTACAGTTTACTATAATAAATTAAACCGTAACGTTACCGTAAGAAAAAATAATTGTATACTTTAATTTATAAAATACTTGAATAATTAACGTAAATGACATCAACACATTACAGCTGTCAACGCTGTCACGTACAAAACCCAGTGAACTCGATTTTTATTAAATGCGGGGATAAAAAATATTACCTTCCGCGGCAGGTAATGGTTCATTTTGCTCCCTCAAAAGGGAGCAAAATTGTATATTATATGCAGTGAGTAGAAAAATTAATTAAATTGAAGAAATTCGAATCCATAATGTGGAATTGATCAATTATAATTCAGTAAAATTGAAATAGTGATCTTGAAATCGATTTTTATTGGCCAATACTAGGTTAATAGTGATGAAAAGGATTTAATTAACAGAATTTAACTAGTTTCGACAAAGAGAATAAATAAATGTCATCTTCCGAAAACTACAAGTAAGAGCGTTAAGAAATCACATAAGGATTAACAAGTAAAATGTGTGTCTTGCGACATCTCGTTTTAAAATGGACACGTGTAAATAGTATAAACTAAGTAAATGCCAACAGTTAACTGTAAAGACTAGTGTGCATTAAAGTGCACGGCGCTATCTAAGCGATGGTTTTAATGCTTAAAACAACACGTGAGTCGATAAAGCCAAAATTTAAGCATTAAAACCATCGCTTAGATGGCGCCGTGCACTTTAATGCACACTAGTCTTTACAGTTAACTGTTGGCATTTACTTAGTTTATACTATTCACACGTGTCCATTTTTAACACGAGATGTCGCAAGACACACATTTTACTTGTATTCATTGCTCCAGGAGAGTTTAAAAGACCAACCGCCGTCTTGTACAGTTGTATACCGCACGTGAGTATACACCTCTGATGAGCTCATAATAAGAGCGAAATGCTGCATCAGGTGTTCTTTCGTGCGTGTATGCTTCTGTACAAGTTATTTTGGCTTTATCGACTCACGTGTTGTTTTAAGCATTAAAACCATCGCTTATAAGGATTAACATTAGACTTACCTAATAACAATCAAACATATTAATTACAAATTTTAATTTAATATGTTTTGTGAAATAGACTCTTCAATGAGGAGCGGCATCAAAAAACCACTAAGGCGTTTTTATGGCGGCGTTTCGTGCAACCAAGTGTGCACTTCCTCAGGCCTCTGATTTATTAAAATCGAAAACAATCACATTACAATTTAGGTAAACTGAATAATTTTTTACACAGCATAAAGAATAAATAAATAAATATTAAACATTTTTTTCAACAGTTGACAAGGATACTTACAAAAACAATAAATTGTCCGTTACATAAATAGTCTGGGGACACCAACATGAAGTTACAAAGGGAATCATAAGAATAAATGTACATGTAATTAAATAAATAATTATTGTATATGCAAAAAGACACACAATGTACTCAACGAACAAACGTAAAATATTACACAAATGACTAGATAAGAGCGAGATCATAAAATAATTTAGACACCTGTACGTTATTTTATTTTACTGATTAAATTTTTATAAATAATGCTCAAATTCTTAGTATCTATGTATTTTCTTAGTATTTTTTTCAAATCTCCATCGGCTTATAAATTTTTAAGAAATAACTTAAAATTTATATGACCATCTGAAAAAACTGTTTACAGTTGACTAAGAATTACACATTTAAAAACAGGGCTAAATACAAAGTTAGTAGAACAGTTATCCGAAAAGGCTAAAAGTATGAATGAGAAAGAAAAAGAAATTGTTCTGTTAATGAACGAGATATCGTTAAAAAAAGATTTAAAAATTAAATGGAGTTTAGAAAATTTGGGCACTTTCTTCTATCCGATATGACTTTATTATAAATAGAAGCTTCTATTTTGTTCACTACCTTAGTGCTGGTCCAACACTAAAGGAGAAATTAAAGCAAATGGTTGAAGAAGTAATAGTATAATTGTTGGCTATTACTATAAAGTCAAGAGCAATTGTTTGCGATCAAGGATCTAATAATAGTGTCGCATTTGTCTTTTAGGGAACCAACAAAGAACGCTCATATTTTTTTATCAATATCTGTAAAATTTTATGCCCTGTATGATATAGCTCATTTAATCAAATCTCTCAGGAAAAATACCTAATGAATCCAAAGATTATTTTTGAATTGGCACGGTATTCGACAGGTATATGAGATAGATAAAGCAACACAACAAGAGCTCTCACCAAAATTTCTGATATACACATTTCCAGCACTTGTTATAAGGGCATCAATTTCTTTGTCTTTAATGAAATAAAAAAAAAATTAAAATTAATTTCACAATAATTTTTGTTTCTCTAACAACGACTATCTCAAATCAAAAAAATGTTGAAAACCGAAATCTTAGAATTTTGTATGCCCAAATAGATGAAAAACTCATTTTTTTTAATTTACAAACCAAAACATAAAAACCTTTAAATGTGCCTACCCCTTCCTCTTAAATTTATTCTTATGTCATTTTGGAGATAAGAAATAGTAGAACGTTCAAATCAGCAGAGTATTGCAAATGTTAAAGAAATTTAATAAATAATTGCAGTCAGAATTTAAAAAAATCGATTTTTTAAGAGAATTAAGATGGCTATAGCTTGAAAAGGGTGAATTTTAGGACACATGTTTATACCCGTGTTAATAAAAAAAAATCATCTCAAAAATACCCTATTAAAATATTTGTACTGAATTTTGAAACACCCTGTATGTTCATAAAACTTCAGAAAGGCATCAACCCAAGTAATTGCAAACAATTGACAACATTACTGGTTTTTAATTTGGTAAACTTTATATACTTAATATAACCGTAACTTTATAATCAATAATATAACTTATACGGCTAAGATGAATTTATATTTAATACTCTAAATGCATATCTACATCAACAATCAAGATTTTCGAGCGCATTTTACTTCCATAAGGTTGCATATCTTAACGTAACTTTATAATCAATTGTCATAGTCAGATAGAACATAATCGATTGTAGTAGAAGAAGTGTTAGTTATTCTAGTAGGAGAAGTTACATGCATATTTAATCTAAAATAATTAAATATATTGATCATAGATTTGCGGGCATTAGACATATTAGAGTAGTCAATATTGAAGTCGCCACAAACTATTTTTCGGGATGATTTCGGAAGAAATTTAAGCATATTAAACAGGCTCTTTAAATATAAATTAACATTAAAATGTGGTGTTCTGTAAATACAAATAATAAATAAATTTATTATGAAGTGTTTAACAATTAAAATTCAAATACGTTTTCTATTAACAATTGATCAAAAATATCCACAAGTTGAAATATGTCACTACTAGAAAAAATCAAAGTTCTTCCATAAACACTATTACGCAAACAAGCTTAATGAAAACATGGTCTAATTAATAGGACATACCACGCATTAAATAGAATATCCATAAATTACATTTGCTACAACTTTTGCTTACATTTATCCCGAAAACTTTTACCCATCTATTTGTACTATTTTTAAATATTTTTTTATAGATACCTGAAATATAATTTTTCCGAAATCGTCACTAAAGTAATTCATTATACGACGATTTTCACGAAGTTCACATTTTCGCCGGTAGAGATGTGTAAAATGTATGTAAATTACTTAAAGAACGTTATAAAATTGTCAGATTTTGTTCAAATTTTGGGATTTCGGAAAAATATAATATGTACACTCATGAAATTTAAAACTTGGACACCACAATTTCTGTAAACAAAAGTTTGCACATTGTGAAGTGGGCTTATGGGTATCATTTACAATTCTAACAGCAGGTAGTCTCAGCAGGGGTTATCTTATAGAAGGACTGTAGAATGAATCATTACACTAAGCACGTTTTAGAAAATAGGTAATTTACGTTGCTTACTTAATTTTTTTCTTTAAAGAATATATTTGAAGGTATCGCTAATTAAACACCATAGCTCGATTAATTATCGAATCAAAATTTTGTTTAGGAAATGTTTACAAAATAAAATTAGAAATAATTTTGATTTAAAAACGTCTACAAGCAATAACTTTTAAATTAAATCAAAAACTAAACATGGTTATTTGGGTTGACTGATTATTACTTATTTTTAAATAAATCTAACCTACTAATTATTGTAAGTTATTAAAAAATCATTAAACTCTCTATTCATAATATTTAGTCCTTACAAAATGTATATTTTATGACGTTTTTTTTTCTGTAGTTAATATAAAAGTGAAAATAAAAACTAAGGCAATTCTTATTGTCAACGTATATATTTAGTTTTTGACAAGAATTTATTACATAATTATAATTAAGATACCAAGTTATAGTTTAAAATTAAATGAAAACTTTTTTTTTAAATAAAGGTATTACTATATAAATAAATATAAGAAATCAATAATGGGTGTGACCTCCATTATTATTGATACATTCTTGGAGGCGTCTGCTCATTGACGCTATCAAGGTATCAATATAATTAATATTAATCGTTTCCCATGCGGTATCAATGGCTGCAATTAGTGCATTACGGTTTACTGGTATAAAATTTGGCCCTTGTTGTCTTCGGATAACAGCAAGTATTCGAGCCCAAACATTTTCGATAATGTTAAAATCTGGGCTTTTGCTGGCCAGGGTAACAGCTCCAAGTTATTTGCTTGTATCCAGTTGCGCACAACCTGCGAAGTATAGGGTCATCATATCCCGATAGTTAATTATCGAATGTTCCAAGAAAATATGTGTAAATAGTAAATGGAATCTACTAACGTAACGTTAAGTCGTTAATTATAGTTACATAACTCTCCTTTCATAAGATATAGTTCATATTAATATGCTTATTGTAAAGCTTCGTACACACCTGAACAACAAACCGAGGAACAAACAGAACAACGAACCGAACGGCAATCGGAACATTAATTTGGACGGTGCTACGTACGAATTTTAGAACAGATTCGCAAGTCCTGATTGTTCCACGAACGGTTTGCGGCGTTCCCGCAACTTGTCGGTTTTTTCTCCGACATCAAAGAAAATGCGCGCGAATGCGTTTGCAGGTTTGGACGAATCTAAACAAAACGGCGAACAAACTTATGCGGGAGAATTAAATTATTTATTTTTGTCCTCCTTTTTGTGGGTTTGTTGTGTTTTAGGTAATATTATGGAGTTGACAGAAGAAAAATGTTTTAAATTAATCAGTGTTTAAGAATGCAAGAAAAATGATGTCCCTATTAGCATCATTTGGGCGGGAAATTTCCAAAATAAAAAAAGCGAAGTAAATTATAATTTTTACTCTTCTTTGTGCGTAAAAATTTGGTTGGCACTATCTTCTTGTTTTCCGCAATTTTCTCTTCTCAATAATAAATATATATGAACTGAAAACTACTGAAAATAATTATGGAACAGCACAAACGTTCCGTTTGTTGTTCGGATTGTGGAAATCATAAAAGATCGTTTGTCGTTCTGTTTGACTTTCGGTTCGTTGTTATGTTTGTTGCTCGGTTTGTTGTTCAGGTGTGTACGAAGCTTTACAACTTAAGCAACAATTTTTTGGCAAATAAAGATTAGTTTGTGATGTAATATTAGAAACACAAATTTATATCATATCAAATTTATGACAACTTAAAAACCAAGAACGTGTATGTTATTGCTAAGAAATTATTAAGGAAAAAGCGCAATTGCAGTGTAATTATTTATAATTAGATATTTTCAAAAGTTTATAAGTAGGGCATTACCAAGTAAAATAAAATTTTGAACACACTTTGGAAAGAGCCATCGGAAGTGGTAGACCTAAAGTATCTACACGTGCTCAAGATCTCGAGTTGTTTCATTACGTAACAGAACAACCATTTGCTACATACTCCAGGGCTATAGCAGATACACATTTTCCCGGATGCCGTATAACTGCACAAAAAGATTAAAGGAGATGGGAATAAAGAAGTATAATGCTGCTGCGAAAGAAGTTCTCAGTGACGAAAATATGAGACGTCGTCTGGAATTTGCAAGGCGATATGTGAACGAACCTTTGGAATTTTGGAATCGAGTGATTTTTAGCGACAAAAAACGTTCAATAGCCGCAACGATGGACCACTAAAAGTTTTTAGAATGGAAGGAACTCGTTACGAAAATAATCACATATGTCCTAAAAACGAAGTGGTTATTTTTCTGTGAATGTGTGGGGTTGGGTTAGCGCGCGGGTCCAGGAGTTTGTTGGGCTATCGATGGACGTCTTGATTCTGCTGCGTATTTAGATATTTTGGAAACTATTATGAAACCTTCAGTCGAAGTGTTTTATCCAGACGAAGATTATATTTTCCAACAAGTAAGTATTCTTATTTCACTATACTTTCTCCAAAAAATAGTTCGGGATCTGTTGAATTAACATTTTCATAATGTATTTTTGTTGTTAAAGGACAACGCCCCTATTCATACTTCGCGGGTTGTGCGCAATTGATACGAGAAAATAACTTGGAGCTGTTACCCTGGCCAGCAAAAGCCCAGATTTTAACATTATCGAAAATGTTTGGGCTCGAATACTTGCTGTTATCCGAAGACAACAAGGGCCAAATTTTATACCAGTAAACCGTAATGCACTAATTGCAGCCATTGATACCGCATGGGAAACGATTAATATTAATTATATTGATACCTTGATAGCGTCAATGAGCAGACGCCTCCAAGAATGTATCAATAATAATGGAGGTCACACCCATTATTGATTTCTTATATTTATTTATATAGTAATACCTTTATTTAAAAAAAAGTTTTCATTTAATTTTAAACTATAACTTGGTATCTTAATTATAATTATGTAATAAATTCTTGTCAAAAAACTAAATATATACGTTGACAATAAGAATTGCCTTAGTTTTTATTTTCACTTTTTATATTAACTACAGAAAAAATGAAACGTCATAAAATATACATTTTGTAAGGACTAAATATTATGAATAGAGAGTTTAATGATTTTTTTAATAACTTACAATAATTAGTAGGTTAGATTTATTTAAAAATAAGTAATAATCAGTCAACCCAAATAACCATGTTTAGTTTTTTGATTTAATTTAAAAGTTATTGCTTGTAGACGTTTTTTAAATCAAAATTATTTCTAATTTTATTTTGTAAACATTTCCTAAACAAAATTTTGATTCGATAATTAATCGAGCTATGGTGTTTAATTAGCGATACCTTCAAATATATTCTTTAAAGAAAAAATTAAGTAAGCAACGTAAATTACCTATTTTCTAAAACGTGCTTAGTGTAATGATTCATTCTCTCTAAACATAACCCCTGCTGAGACTACCTGCTGTTAGAATTGTAAATGATACCCTTAAGCCTGCTTCACAATGTGCAAACTTTTGTTTACAGAAATTGTGGTGTCCAAGTTTTAAACTTCATGAGTATACTTGCACATAAAGTTCTTTTTCATGACTTACGTGTTTTATTTGCCTCGGTTATGCCTCTGCAACTAAAACACTTTCGTCATGAAAAATAAAACTTTAGTGCCTTGATACATAAATAACTATTTTTTAATAAATTAGACTGACTTTAATGCCAATTTAAAGATTGAATAGCTTTTTATCTACCACATGTTTTTATTTGTTTTTAATTTTTAGATAAAATAATACATTTATCTTTACTTAAGTTTGCAGAAATGTTTTAGTCTAAAACAAATTACGCTTATCGAAAAAGTTAGTTACGTTCAATAAGTTTGAATTGGTAAACAACTTTTTTCCTTTCAAAATAAATGTCGATGCATTTGAAATGTGAATCTGATTGTATAGGTTAGATTCTTGGTTTATGGCGATGAATTGAAACATTTAAAACCGATAAATACGATTCGATAATCTTCAACAGCAACATTAAAACACTGAGTAGTAGCAGATAGAATAAATTGCATCAAACTCGCTTAATATTCCAAACGAATATCGTCATACAAACGGATTTATTGCACATTACTACATTTATATTTGACAATAAATCGACATTAATATCTCTCGTATACTGTTTTGTCATTGCAAGTGATATTTTAATTTACAAACGATTTTCTATATATCATTCTAACGACTACACTGCCTAAACACTAATTAGAATTGCTTTTATTTTTAAGTGGACGCGATAATAAATTCCTCCGAAATCAATTAATCAATCAATTGCTCGAGTTTTTTTATTATTAAAATTAAATCTCGGATAAAAAGTACATCATTGTTTGGGCGTTTGCGATGTAACAAGCATCGGGTTACATTGAAGCAGCAGTATCCGATATATTGAAATTTGCCAACCCTACTGCTGCAAGATAATTCAAACGTAATTTCATTAAACAGTCTGTTTGTACCATATCATACATTTCTGGATTATTACATTAAACTGACACCATGTGTTTAAGCAAACACCCTACCGATTTCATACAAAACCCATTTCATCATTTCCCAAAAGTTTTCCTCTTAATTATCTATCATCAAAACGAAGTTAATTAAAGTTTGTACTTTTAATTTAACGAGCTTGATGCTGTCTTTCGCAAAGTTCGGCTGATTGTTTTTAACTCTTTTTGTAATATTTCTTCCACAAATGTTTTCTTGATTGGATGTTTTTTTTATTTTTACTACCTTTCAAATCAAAGATTAATCAGTTTATTTCGATCGGAATTGATATATAGAAGTAGATGTGATTTTAGTTGGTGATATATAAAGCTTTTTTTATTGATATCGTAAAAAGGATCGTAACATTTAGTAAGCTTAATAATATACTTTAATACATAGTAACTTTTCAACAGATACATTTTATGTAACAATTAATTAACGTTTTTCAATTAATTATAAAGAAAAATGACGTAAACGTATAACGTTGACGTAACTTCAAAGAAAGTATTTTCTGTGACAGCTTTTGTCCTTTATCTTGAGGTCTTTTGCATACAAATTTAATCTAACACGGTCAAGCTGAATTTGGTCAAACTAATTGACATCAAAACTTTTCGGTCAATTATCTAAAATGGCGCTTCCAGACGGTTTTCAGATCTATTTATGCACGCATTTTGCACACAAACGTACAATTAAAGCGAATATAAATTGTGAATTACTTCGAGTTTCTTTCTTCAATTTCGATATTGGTCTTACAGTTAAATCGGGCCTTTATGTTTGCCTAGAAATTTTGTTAAGTAATTGAAGCGGAAGAAATTTCTTTTATTAAAAATAAACTTACCTACGTAAAAATGTTTGATTACTTCTTTTATTGTTTGGCAAATTAATGCGTTTCAAAATTAGGAAGTAAAAGTCTACAATCTATAACTGACAAAAAAGTTTTTTACTGAACTATTCGTATTCAATATTACTTCAAATCTTTTGAAAAAGAAAATAATACCACTTTTTTTAGATTTATATTACCAATTACAAAAAAAATACTAAGCCAACATTTAGTTAGCATTAATAACCAAAGAATCAACTTTTGTAATTGCCTACACATGTGTCAGAAAAGTTGCTTTAGTAGATTACTATTTGGATGTATTACAATACCACGAGGCTGCACTAGATGTCGCAACCAACTTATTACTAAATTTATCACAAGTAACATTTATAAAGGTTTTACACGAAAGCTTAAGTTTTTGACGTGATTTTACTTTATCGAATACAGGAGTAGCAAAAGCAATGTCCACTTCCAACGCCAAAATTATGGATTAATTTTCAATTACAGAATAGTTAGATTCTCATTGTTACTGAATGAGCACAGGTACCGCCATCTCATGGCTGTTAACATAACGTTCCGCTTGGGGACAATTATTTTATTTGTTTATAATTTTTTTTATTTATTTATTAGGTTCCGGATAGCAATTACCCGTTTCTCTCGCCAACTCTCCATTCTGTTCTTCACCCTTCCGCTCATCTCTACATTTACCATCAAAACGCTATGGGGCTAAACATTAAAACACATAAGTTTCTTAATGGCGTTTTATCTCTCTCTCTCTTATATCGAAATTGTTGTCAGCACTGAGAAGTGGTTGAGCGACTCCGTCAATAATTCTGAACTTTTCTACCATCATTTCAATTTCTTTAGATCTGACCGGTTCCTGAAACCGGTTGCCTGTTTCAAATGTTTCTTTGGATGTACTCTAAGGCTCTGTTCTCGGGGCCCCGCTTTTCAATATTTTTGTTAATGAGGTCACACCTACTCTTGATTATCATTGTTTACAGTATGCGGATGACATGAAGATGTTTCAGGTATTGATATTTTTCATGAATAGTGTCGGTCTAACCACGTAGATCTAAACTTTCCTAAATGTTGTGCCGTTTCTTATACTAGAGCAGAGTCTCCAATTTGTGTTAATTATTCTCTTTCCAACATCACCATCACCCGCTCTGGTTTTGTGAATGATCTGATTGTCACTTTTAAATCTTCTCTATCCTTTGGCTTGCACATTCGGTCCATTGTTTCCTTTTTACATAAGATTCTTGGTTTTATTATCAAAAACTCTAGAGATATTTTAAGGGCTGATTTATCTCTTTTGTTATATAAGACCCTCATTTGATCTCGGCTGGAGTATGCTTTGGTAGTATGGAACCCTACGTTTCTGGTTTAGATTCATGCTCTGGAGAACATTCAGGGCAAATTTTTAAAATTTCTTGCTAATCACGTTGACGGGATTTACCCTCCTAGAGATTTTCTGTAGTCTGATCTTTTGGCTAAGTTTAATCATTTTGACTTAAGTAGTCGTTGTGCTACCTCATTTCTTCTCTTTCTATACAAACTTATTCACTACCTTGTCGATTGCCGCGAACTGTTGGTTAAATTATCTTTTTTTATTCCTCGGCCTGGGTCTCGTTTTCCCACTACTTTCTACATACCCTCATGCGTGCGTGCTGGAGTCGTCTCCTATTTTCTCTGTGTGCGGCAACAGTAACCATAAGTAAAATTGATATCTTTCAGACATATATATCAGAGATAAAATCTTTGTGCAGTGATTCCCTAGATGGTTGACCAATTTATCTTATTTACGTCATCTGCCTCATCTGTCTCGTCTTCTACCGTTTCATAACATTACCACAATTTTTTTTATTGTATTATGTGATTATAATTGTTATGAAGCGTATATGAAACATAAAGGACCCGAAATTAGAGACAACGAGGATAATATTAAAGCAGATACACCATCACACATTTACAGGCATGTCTAAAAGTAAGGTACAAACCTTAAACTGATAAAACTCATTAAGTATTAAAGAAGTTGAAACACAGTGTAATGTTTTACTCTGAGGCTTGAAAAGAAAAAGCGGCTACATCAAAACAAATCTTCAAGAATTAAAAAATCTTTAAAAAACAATTTGTTATAAATAAAAGCGTGTTGAAGTAAACCCAGTTTTTTTTTGTTAGATAACGTTTATTTTAGTTATGTTATTTACTGAAATACAGCTAGATTCAAAGTTTTCTATAGATTTCAAACAAATTTTATCTATTCTAAAACTAATGTGGTTAACAATGTGTTGATGAAGATTTTTGCTAGTGAGTTGTTTGTTTTAATATTTTGGAGGTATCGATGAATTAAACATTGAGAAAATGAGGCATATTGAATATCAAAGAGTTTTTGTTTAGAACCATTATTAATAGCAATTTATGGATTTATGGAAAACAAGTAAAAGTGTAAATTTTTCTCCAAAACTGTTATTGTAGTTTACTTTAGTGCGCTTTTGAAGAAAATGCTGTTATCGACTTTATGGAAGGTTTATTCTATCCTACGAGTAACCATCAACATAAAGCAAACATTTAGTTGGCACATTATGATAAATTTCGCACCTTCTCAAGTATTTGCTTAAATAAAAATAAATTATCATAAACACCAATGTATGGGACAATGTTTCAGACCTGTCACTGTATCTCGGCAACAATGCTATCAGACTGATATACATTAAATTGTTTATTTCTCTAGGGTCCAATGCTTCTGTAAAAACCAATTCAATGATTTACCACTTTGTTTATCAGTTCAATTATCTGAAATTAGATAAAAGCTCAATAATAAGCAATATTTTTTTTCGGCCTCCGTCTAAAATTACTGATTTTCTATTCGCTTAAATTGTCTTGAAAACACTTATTTTCAAGTCATGGCACGAAAATAAAAAGAGGGATTTTCATGATCGATTTTTAAGTTGGTTGCATTGACAATTTGATTAACAACGAGTTCCGATTGACAACTGTGTAGTTTGGAATGTGAACTAATAAATTAAAAAAATATTTCAGTGTTCTTAAAGGATTTCATCGCAAACAGTTTCATATTCATAAATCGATTTATGTAATTCAACCGTAGGTAAGCAGTAAATTCAAAGAAGCATTTTTTTAGGTTATGTTTATTTTTCAGTAATTATTAACTTCAAATAATCCAATTGAATTGAATAATTTATTTAGAAACAAAAATAGAGGAACAACAAACAACCAAACGGAAATTCTAACTAAAATCAGAGGTAAATTTTCAAAGAATTATTTAAAATTAAAGTTGATCGTACAATTTTCCAGATGGGAGAGATTAATATTCGGCAAATTTGTGTCTTGTAATTTAAGTTGCACATTATGAATACTAGATGGTTTTAATGAAATCGGTTCTTGTAAACTTTCTTGCTGGATTCCTGTACTTGTCGAGGGCTGAGGTTCTGAACGATTTTGATGCAATAATTTATTGGCAATGTTTATTTTAGCACCCAATGAATCCTCTATATATTGTTCTGCGACTGTAGTACTTTTCCATCCGCCAAAGCGCTTCAGGGTTGTTATATCTACCCCATTCCCTGCCAGAGCTGTAGCACCACTTCGCCTAAAGCAGTGACCTGTGTATCCTTTTGGATTTTCTAATTTTAAATATGCAGCTATTTTAGAAGGCATATTTCCAAAGGAGTGAATGCCTACTGGCTGTTTTGAGCATTTATTTTTTGCATAAAATAAAAAAATCTATCAATTTCTGTATTGGGCCTTAACGTAACATATTTGCGAATTATATCCATCCAATGAAGTTCGGTCACACAGCAGGTACGAGGTTTTTTAGTTTTTGTTTGAGGGATGGATAAGATAATAACATCCCTTTATCAATGACATCTTTGATTTTCATGTCTCGTAATTCATGTATTCGGCATGCACCGCATATGCCAAATATTAATGCTGTCTATAAATAATTTTTGTAAATAAAGATTAAAAATTAATCATGCCTACCTTTATCATAAGATAATCTTCATTGGGTGCTTCGTTAATAAACTTTTCTAAATCATCCATTTCTAAAATTTTGGATTTTTTGCACGATATCCGTCATGTTTGCGCTTTAACAAAGCTATTAATTTTGTATATTTTCGATATTAATGTTGTCTTTAATGTTTAAGGTAGTTTTAAGCATCGAATACATCGACCATAACGTTGACGATTTGAAGTTCTTAGATTTTTCTTCAAAATATGCAACCAAAACATATTCATTATACACCGATACGCCATTTTCAGAACCCCATTTTTTAGTATCTCATATTCTTTCCAATATCGATTGGATGATTTTTCAGGAAGTAAATTTTGAATTGCAGCTTCTGCTACATTTCGAATATGAGCTGGTACTTCTAATACCTTTCTTCATTCATGTTTTTTCACAAAAAATTCATAAAATTACCAAGCGCAATAAGATTATTTTAAATTCAAATCACTATAGCGGTGAATTGAATCGCCAACATAAGAAAGATGAATTTTCTAAACCGACGCTATTTAAACAATAATCATTAATATTTTAATTTAAAAATTTTGTCGGCCGAAAAATTTGTGTATCACACGTCCAGAAACTTTTTGCGAGTATTTCAGATCTCGGCTCGGCTCGCCTCGGCCCACAAAACGTACTCATACTCGCAAAACTACAGTTTCTGGCCTAGTGATACAAATAACTATTTAATCATATAGTTACCGAAAACCTCCAATAATAACTTCGTACACAAGTAAATTTATTTAATAAACATTCGTAATAAAATAATAAATAAAAAACTAAACCAACTGAACACTATTAGCTGTGCTATTGTTAACTACTAAACCCAAAATAAATAGTTCTTTTCTAACCTAAATTCAAAAGTCAGTACCAACTCTGGCAACTATAAATATAAGGTACCGACTTAAAATAAAGAACAAAACTATCACTTGTGTAAATTGTTTAACGTTTTTTTACTAGTTCACACTTCTTTTGTCGTAGAAAAAGTATAGCCTGTAACACGTTTGGACTGGCTATTTCGCACTCATGGAACCGCCATACAATCACCTTCGGCTTGTGTTGTTGAATTCCACTAGTGCGGAATATCGACTAAACATCCGACCTTATTATTTTTAGTAACACGATATTTATGAAAACCCTTTTACTGTAACTTAAGGACAACAAGGTCTAAGCGTGATCTAAGGCTGAATCTTTCTTTCACTGACGTTTCTAAAGCTTTTGTTTTTTATGTCATTGTCGTTGTTCTTATTCTCGCCTTTGAAACTGTTTCTTTAGATTGTTTTATTTTTTACATTACTTTCTATGCATCTCTTTATTTGCAACAGTTTGCGTTGACTCTGAATACGAGGATGAATTATTTATAATCTACTCTATTATTCTTTCATCACCATTTTCAAGATTTTTTTGTTGATTCTATATCTTTTACTAGAATAGAATAGAATCGTTTATTTTGTACTTTACATTAAACAAAAGATTTCGGCCACATCAAATTATATTTACATAAACATAAATCAATAATTGTAATAACAAAATAAAAAACTATTAAGATTACTATAAATTGTTAGCGTGCAATTCAAACTTATTTTTTTTCTCCATCCATTCTCTTCCCTCCATTACTTCCCTCATCTATTCGACTCCTTCCCAATTATCTCTTAACAATATCTTCCTATCTCTTTCTTCCATTCTCAATTCATTACATCCTTCTTTCATTCACATTTCTATCACAATGCTTTTCATATTACTTCCTTTCTATCCTAGATCTTCTCTCTTGCATTTGCGTATCTGGATCTCTTCTCACTATTTCTGCTTCCATACTTTTCCTTCTCTCCTCAATCTTTTTATCTCCTCTCTGCATAACCTCCTTTCATAGAATAATCTTCTTTCCTTTCACCATAATTTATTTTTTGATATTAGATCTCTCTCCAACATTTGAATAACATATCAATCGCTTTCTTTATTGTCATGTTTTTCTCATACTTCACCGCTTTTCTTCTGCCTGTTTGGTTTCTTATTTTCTCTGTTTTCGTTTCCTCTTGTACTATGTATCCTAGTGTTTTCCTTTCTAATCCCTACATCCACTTCGAGTACTTCTGTTGTATACTTTCAAGTTCCAATTATTTGTATCTTTTACTATTATTTTTCTACACAATTGTTAATTTTTCGTTAGTAAGATTCACTCATTTCAGTTTTTTTCTTGGAATTCTTGGTGGTCATGATTCACTGCTATTCTACAGGCAAAGTTGAAGGCAAACATCTACTGAATAGAATATTTTTCTTTTCTTAATTTGCGCTTTACTCGATTATAATCAACATACAATGTCTAAGCGCTTCGTCTATGAATCTAAATAGTGTTTCATCTAGTGGGTTAAATTTGTTTGGTTTAGTATTAGCTTCATTTTTGCACACACCTCAAACAATTCACTTTTTTCTGCATAATTAGTGAATGCTTTACACATAGGGTGCCATACGTGACGGTTCGTGCCTATAATTTGAGATAGGAATATAAAGTTACTGAAGATAGAAAGGATTATACGGAAACTAAAAATGTAATTGTGAAACGTATTAGAATCGCTAGTATTCTGTACATAAAAACAGAAAAAACGAAACCTTGAAGATATCACCATGAATAACTGACTGGTCCCATAAATAAACCTTTCACAAACTTTTTCGTTTTTACTCTAAAAAAAAATCAATTAAGTATTCAATACTTTATTTCCTTTTACAAACCATAATCAATTAACGAACGATAGTAATACATGCGTAAATAAAAATTTCGTAAAATGGGGTGCTAACTTCACGAAAGTTTGCAGAATATCTGTTACTTTCCGCATTTATTCTGTAGTATCGGCGTGGTCTCAATCTGTCATAGCGCAGCAGCGTAATTCTAACCAATAAATGTAGGGTAGCAATTTTTAAGAGTCGAAATATAAGATATTAAATTAAGCAAACCTGATTGAATACTAAATTAAATTGTTAATTAATTAATAGGAGCATATAGTTCCAATGCCACTTTCTTACATTTTTTTAAAGGGACATTTTGTAACGCGACATTATTTTTCTCGCTAGTGAGGAAAAACCTATTTTCCTCACTATTTGTAGAGAAGAAACGTCCGTTTTCTAAGTATGTCGTGGAAAAAGGTTATTTGTTTAATTAAGTTAACTGATTTGCATTACAATTGCTCTTTAACTTGTAGTGAAAATAGAATAAATTCTATGTGTTGATTACCTCAGGCTTACAGATTCATAGGCACACAATATAAATTGGAATAACTCGATTAATATAGTTATACACTTCAATTAGTGTTTTTTTAAAAGTACATACAAAAAATGAGAATAACTACGAAATAGAATAACTTTATTGTTGACATATTCTCTATAGATTGATTTTCTTTAAGTACCTATTTAACTTCCAACAGTTCCGACGAAATAAATAGACTAGAAAAATCACTCTTAATTATTCTTTGCTGATTTGCTAAAGGTAATTTGGTATCAGATGTCAGATTTTTTCTTTTATTCTGTTAATTAAAATTTATCCCACAAATTCTTTTTACTTGTCACAATTGCTTCAAATGTAGTAGTATAAAAATGTACCTGTCCTCGTACTGCGGCTAACAAAAACAATATTAATAATAAACTTCTGATATTTTACTTACTCTCTTAATGTAACGATAGACATAACAGTATAATACATCAAAATTCCTTTGCAAAGTTCGTTTGGGAAGAAAAGTAAACAAACCGGTTGTATGTCCCTTGTTGCCACTATTTCAGCAAAATATTTTGTTTGCATTACTCGCCGAAACAATCAACAGATGTCGATCAAATCCGTGTCGACAAGTGTATTTAATTCATCAAAAAAATTAATAGCTAAAAAGAATAAAATGTTTAGCGTGGTTTGGCGTAATCGCCCAATTAAGAGCAAACCGAAAGAAAGAAATTTGCATCGCATTCACAGTTTGAATATTATCTAGTTTGCGAAAAAGTGCACATAATGGCAACACTCGTAATAAGCAAAATTATAACTTAAAGTTCAAAATCAACACTTTCATTAGAACATCATTTTTACTTATACGAATCATATACATAGGGCATAAATACAAAATTATTTTAAGACTAAACAACATATGTGGATAAGTAAATTTCCTTATTTTAAGTTAACATTCACATTAATATGACAATTATTGCAGCTGCTAATATTAAACAAAGGAAGAGATTCTGAAATTGTAGTCGTTTCTTCATTTATTTTTACGAGGCCTGTAGTACATGCAGTGGCAGAAGAATTCGAGGTAGTGGTGGCACAATTACCTACTTCGTAAGCAACGTAGCTTGTAGACGGCTTATCAGTTTGTCGTTGGCATAAAATTTTTTCCGCAGTAAGCCATTCTTATTACTTAAAAAATTCTCAATATATCCTTCAGCTATTGTAGTGGATTTCCACCCACCGTGCCTTTTGATTACACTAAGAGATGCTCCTGAATCTGCAAGCAAGGATGCAGAGGAACGTCTAAAACAGTGGCTTGTATATAACTGAAGCTCGGTAAGCTAAAAAAAAGTGGCTATTCTTTCTGGAATTTTCCCGAAAGTGTTTTTTCCCACAGGTTGAGAATAACATTTATTATTTTGAAACTTCAAAAAAATCTGTTATGTCCTTGACTAGATGTGTCTACCATCTTACGTAATGTAATATATTTACGACATATTTCTACAAAATTTATAGGATTGTGTTAACGACTGTTAATCGTAAATACTTTGTTTTAGTTTTAGTATTCTTTAAAGTTACCAATATGGATGAATTTAAGTCTTTTAGATCATCGATTGAAAGTCGAACCAACTCATCTTTTCTACACGCTCCAGCTACACCAAAGATTAGTGTAACTTACATTATTTATTATTAAACATTAGCAGTGTGTACATATAAAAATCAAAATTACAACTCACCTTTATCAATAAATATGCGTTATCCGGAGCATTAGTTAAAAATGTATATATGTCTTCTCTGCTAAGTATTTTGGACTTTTTGGGTTTATAGCCTTCGGCTTGCCTTTTTAGAAATGCGATTAATTTGGTAAACTTGCTAATATCGATTTATTTTTTACTCCTAAAGTTGCTTTCAGCAACGAATAATGTGACCAAAGTGTAGAAGATCTGTATTGTTTTGAAATTTCTGCTAAATACACTAAGAGCACATTTTCGGTGTAGTGTGTTGCTTTTTTAAGCCGACACCATTTTAAAAAGTCATCGTAATAAAAATAAAAATTTTAATTACGCTTAAATGTTTTCGGTAACAAAGATACTTTGAAGAGAGTATCACTTTCGGTTATACCGGAAGTAACTAGTAAGTCCATTATTTGACATAAAACACACTATATATTTGTACACTTTGGATTTCTCGCTTCTTAAGCATTACAATTATGTACGGTTGTAATGAGTTACAACCAACGGTTTAAGCGTTATTGGATTGTTTATTGCCAAAACCAATTTTTTTTTATTTAAATATTATCGAATATATCAGTATCTATTTGAATTTGGTTTATAAACCATTCAAGACTAGCTTATTTGTAATTACAAATACTAGACGTGTCAATTGGTTTTTCAAACATACTTAGAACGTTGGTCCTAACTTGTGTACTTAAATATAATAAAATAAAACACTAGAATTATTTTGTTTCACTGCATTGCTATTATTACTTTTTGTACAAGGAATTGCTTTGACAATTCAACTTTTTGAATTAAAACTATTATGGTGCAATTTATTTACTAACAAACGTTAGTTACAACCTCAAAACAATAATGAAACTTTAACAACATTAATTGGATCTGTTATATAAGCTACCTTAATTGAAAAGTTTTCAAACTTTAGAGTTTAGAGTATTATTAATTAACGTAATAACTAATCTAGTTTTGCAACTATCTTCTTTGACAGTATATTTGCGAAAGTATTAATACTACACAAAATATTTTTGTTTAGATTATGTGTAAAAAAGGAGGAAGTTATAATAATAATAATTTATTTTTTAACGGGATACCCCATAAAAATTTACAATTACTTACAATACACACTAAACAGAGAATAAAGAAAAAAGAAATATATTACTCGTAAAGCAATTACAGTGAAAATATGTAAGTGTAAAAAAAAACAAAAAGAATGCATTAAGGTAAGGCAACAAGGCATGTTAATGTGAAAATAAACTATGTAATTTACGTTTGAAGGTATTAAAAGCTGAATTGAATAGATTAAAATGCAATTCCTTCATATATCGATTGGCTAAAGACATCATTCTGCGAAGAGGGTCGTTGTTTGAAGTATTCGTTCTACATGTTTGAATTTGAAATAACGGCGTTGATCTAGTTAGTCCTCTTATTGGCACATTAAAGTCAATGCACTGTAGTAGCTTAGGACTGTCGATGGAACCATTTAGTAGATCCCTTGTTTATGTGGTTTATCTAGTCGAAACTCTAGAAACTTGTTCTGAATCTTCTCGACCATATTAGAATTGCTGGCGGTATGTGGACACTAAATCACTGATGCATATTCAAGATGACTACGTACTAATGCACAATAAAGAGTTCGTAAGCAATCAACGCTGAGATCATTACTAAAACGTAGGACTAGGCCCAGTTTCCTAGATGCTTTATTGCAAATATCATATAGGTGCGGATTGAATGTTAAACGCCTGTCGAATGTCACACCTAAGTCTCTTACAATCTCCTTTTTCTCTAAAGCCTGATTATTTATGATGTATAAATAGTCTACATCAGCCTTATCAGTTTAAAGCTAGATAATTCTGGCAGGACCACTGATAAATTCGTTTGACATCACATTGTAATTCAAAACAGTCCTGTATGTTGTTAATAACTTTGAAGAGTTTTAGATCATCCGCAAATATTGATAGTTCACTACTTTGAAGAGTATTATTTATGTCATTAATAAACAGTAGAAAAGAATAGGTCCACAATGTGATCCTTGGGGAACTCCTGAAAGGACGTCAATCGGGAAGGGAACATAATTTCTTATTCGCACAATTTGGTGGCGGTTTGATAAAAAACATTCAATCCATTTTCGTGTATGATTGGTAAACCCAAACGATTCCAGTTTACCTAATAAAATATGATGACTATTCGGTCAAATGCCTTCAAGAAATCCATATATATATTGAGTCAACTTGATTGTATTTGTCAAAGGCATCCGAAATGAATTGCCTAAAACAGTAGATTGGTTACAGTAAATTTACCGGTGCAGAAACCATGCTATTGAGGGATCAGATAAATTTTTGTAGATCAAGCAATTTGTTTAGGACTATTTTGTCTAATATTTTAGGTAATATAGAATGAATGCTAATACCACAATAATTTTTAATATGGGCCCTACTCCCAGATTTATGAATTGGTGTTATATATGATGTTTTCCATATAGATGGAAATACACCACTGGTGAGAGGAAAATCAAACAGAATATGTATAGGAACACATAATGAAAATATGCAGTTTTTAATAAATATGCTAGGTAACTTATCAGAACCAACACTGTAACTTGGTTTAAGGCTCGCTATGGCGTTGAATTATGGTAGCGGGTAGATACTTATCTGTGAACCCGACAGATAACAGATTTACTTTAGGGATGCACCCCTGCCAGACGCTAGCCTTGGTTTATCTCTAATACCATACGGGGGAAACCATTGTCCTACCCCAGCTCCTTACCAATCCTATACCATTTGCTCTAAATATTCCTTACCCCCTATCAACCCGTCTGGCCAGCGTGATAGGAAAAGGCTAAAAAACCTTGTATAAATGATGTCACAAACTTTACCACGGCCCTCAGTCTCCGGCAGCATGATGATTCCCGGTTACGGTAGCAAGCGGACAAGACAAAATGCAGAGGGTGCGAAAAATCCCCGGAGTAGATTAGGCTACCACAGTAGACGAAAATTGCTAATAGCCACTTACAACACTAGAACACTTGGATCGGATCAGAAAATACTAGAACTAGAAAATGAACTTTCTCATATAAATTGGGATATTCTAGGCCTGTGCGAGACAAGAAGAAAAGGTGAAGCAGAGATGACACTGCAGTCTGGAAATGTGCTGTACTACAAAGGCGATGAAAATATGTCGGAAGGAGGCGTAGGCTTTTAGTTCACAAGAGACATAAAGATAGCATAGTGCAGTTTGAATATGTTAGCCTGAGAGTTGCATTTATGGTACTAAAACTGAATAAACGATACAGTCTTAAAATAATACAAGTCTACGTTCCAACATTCACGCATAGTGAAGACGAAATAGAGAACTTTTATGAAGACATCACCAAAGCAATAGAAAAGGTTCGCACGCACTTTACTTTTATTATCGGAGATTGCAATGCCAAATTAGGACATAAGGCAGACGACAATGAAACAGGGATGAGGTCGTTTGGAATCGGTAACAGAAATGATAGAGGAACTATGCTTTTAGACTACTTACTGCAGCACAATCTATTTGCGATGAACTCTTTTTTCAAGAAAAAGCCAAATAGAAAATGGACTTGAGCAAGCCCAGACGGTAGTACAAAGAACGAGATAGATTACATCGTCTCGGATAACAAGCATATAGTGCATGACGTCCAGGTTCTTAATAGTATCTCAATTGGTAGTGATCACAGAATGGTAAGAGCAATAATAGAAATCAATATAAAGAGAAAAATTATCTAAGCTGATATCAAAAGTACGAAACCTAGGATGGAATCCCATAGATAACTCCGATGAATACAGAGAAGCTCTAAAAAATGACTTAGAAGGTATTGAAAATCTGGGAACCGACGTTGAGAACTTAAATGAAAAAATATGTACAGCATTGCAAGAGACACGTAAAAGATATGAACCAAAGAGAAGAGAAAAAGAAGAAAAACTGTCTAGAGACACAAAACAGCTACTAACGAAAAGAAGAGAACTACAAAACAAATACACCACAAACAACGAGGAACTAAGACGACTAAATAAAGAAATATCAAAGGCTATAAGAAAAGATACCAGAAAATTTAATACAGAGAAAGTAAATACAGTGATTGAAAACAACAAGAGTCTTAAAGTTTTACGTAGAAATTTAAAAGTGGGAAAACACAACATCTGCAAACTAGAAAATATGGCAGGGCAAGTGACTACCAACAAGGATTAAATTGTAAAAATTGTCGAAGACTTTTATGAAGAACTTTATAGAAAACCAGATAAAGAAGAGGTACCTATCCCAAGAATACTGAACCAGGGCTCTGAAAATGTACCAGACATAACCTACTGTGAAGTAAGAAAGGCGGTGTCTGAGATGAAGAATAATAAGTCACCAGGAGAAGACGAAATTGTTATAGAGGCAGTAAAGGAAGGTGGACACATAGTAATTAAAGCCCTATGTAAATTATTTAATAAATGTCTTCATCAAGGAGTAACACCTTCAAAGTGGAACAACGCCACTATAGTAATAATGCACAAGAAGGGGAACATTGGTAATCTAGCAAATTACAGACCCATTAGTCGCCTATCCCACTTGTATAAACTATTTATGAAGATCATTGCTAAACGCTTAACTCCAAAATTAGATTTTTACCAGCCGAAAGAACAGGCAGGATTAATAGCAGGGTACGGTACGAATGACCATTTACATACAATCAAGACCCTTATAGAAAAATCAACAGAATATAATAAACCTCTCATCTTTGTTTTCGTAGACTATGAAAAAGCAAGATTGATTATTATATCTAACATTTATAGGTGCGGTGTACACTGATGAGAAGTACGAGGATGTATTGATATCTAGTTAGCCTAGACCAGTTCCTTGCATAAACAAAATATTGCGTTACCATAGCAACGAACAATGACTTATTAGAAGTGCCAGTGTAAAGTTTGACGTCAAAAAAGTAAACCAGAGTCACGCAATAAATTAAATGAAAAAAGATGTCCACCAAAATTGTGAAAATCGAAAAATTGGAGTATCGAACCATCATCAAGTACCTGTATTTAAAAGGGTTAAGAGGTAAGCAGATTTACGAAGATATGCTTAATACCTTTGATGATCAATGTCCTTAGTATGCAACCGTCAATAATTGGAATGCAAGCTTCAAAAGAGGTAAATTTTCTATTGAAGATAATGACCGATCGGAAAGGCCAGTTTCTGTGTCAGTCCCCGAAAATATCGATGCAGTTCATGACATGATTTTATCAGACCGTCGAATTGGGCTAAAACGGATATCTGAAGCACTGAATATTTCATACGAACGCGTTCATCATATGATTCATATCAATTTGGACATGAGAAAAATTGCTGCAAAATGGATCCCCAAATGTTTGAATGTTGACCAAAAGCGTGCAAGGGTAGAAGCATCACGTTTGATTTGTGCTCGATTTGAAAACAATGTAGACTTCTTAAACCGAATTGTTACTATAGATGAGACTTGGGTACATTTCTACGATCCAGAAACAAAATAACAATCGATGGAATAGCGACACTGTGATTTTCCAAGACCTAAGAAGTTTCGTGTCCAAGAATCTGCTGGAAAAGTTCTTGCTTCAGTTTTTGGGATTGCCATTGAGTAATCATGATTGATTTTTGGGATAAAGGTAGAACAATAACTGGAGATTACTATTCGACATTACTCTACGGTAAAATATTAAAGAGAAAAGACGCGGAAAGCTATCCAAAGGTGTTTTATTTTTGCATGACAACGCCCCTGCACATAAATCTCATGTTTCCATGCAAAAAATTCGTGATTTAGGGTTTGAATTACTAGAACACCCCCCTTATTCACCCGATTTGGCTCCGTCCGACTATCACCTCTTTCCTTAACTGAAAAAAAGTTTAAAAGGTCGTACATTTTCTTCCAACAAGGAGGTAATAGAAGCTGTGGAGGTCTGGTTTGCAGAGCAAGAAGAAACATTTTTTAAAGGTCTAGAGACGTTGCAGGTTTGCTGTAATAAATGTATCCAATTAAGAGGAGAATATGTTGAGTAATAAAATATTTTGACATTGAAATTTTGTTTTGTTCTATAGTAGGCTAAGAATTTTTCAATATATCCTCGTATTCGGCAAACAAATTTACTATCTGGTTACCGTCATTAGCAACTTTGTCATCCAACAGCATCTTGTGTGGATACGAATTAGTGTTAGTCAGGTCACGTATATATTTCCAAAAGCAATTAATTAATTAACCATCAATAGCGCCACTGTGTTTATAATTAGCATGTGCAGCTTTTCTATCAAGTATTAATTTTTTGAGATCATTTGAAGCCCAAATTGGGAAACTGCTATTCTTCGACAGTGCATATTTAAAAGGGATATACTGGTTAATGGCAGAATAAACAAAAACGTAAAATTTTTCAACAGCATCATCAACTCGATCACAATTTAAGACGACTTTCTAATTAATGGCGTTGAAAAAACAATTAATTCCACTATAGTCAGCATATTTATACAGGCATAGTTTTTCATACGTAGTGAAATAAGGCTGTGCAACAACAGAAAGTTAAATAATGTAGGCTGCGTGGTGCTCAGATGTAGTCAATAATGCATCATTGGTAATTGACACCGATGCTTCTAAGCTTTGGGCAAAAACCAAATCAGGAAATGTGCCTCTGGCATTAAGAATATAATTGATTTGTTTCAAGTAACAGAAGTTGTAACCGGTTATTAAATTTAGAGAGCGTTCATCAGGATTATTATTGAAACAGATTTCCCTATTGTGCCACTTGATGTTCGGTAGGTTAAAGTCACCACATATGAGAAATTCAGCTAATTGATGTCGATTACACAAAATTTCAATAACTTTGCAGTGGTTGGTGTAGCTATCAATGAGTGAATGAGGGGGTATATAAATAGCCCCAATGACATAATTGATTCTATTAATATTTAATAACACAAACAAATATTCAGTGACATTACATTCAAGAATGGGTACTAGTGAATAACATTTTTTTATAGCTATTAGTAAACCACCACCTCTTATTTCCCCTTCGACAGACCTATCACAACGGAAAGTATTATAATTATTTAACGTTTAACTGTGCCAGATGGTAAAACGTCTGAACCCTTTTTAGTGGAAGTGAAGAAATAACTTCTCAATTAATGGTTTAAGGCGACGTTTTGCAACTGAAGTACTTGCTTCTTCAGGCCTAAGCGAAAGATTGGGACAAGTTATGTATTAAATATCTTGAATGTTTGCACGTTGTTTTTCGTAGTGCAATTATTTAATGATTGTGTATTTGATGATGAATTACATATATTTAATACATTACTTGACCCAATCTTTGGCTTAGGCCTGAAGAAGCAACTCTACTTCAGTTGCGAAGCGTCGCCTTAAACCATTAATTAAGAAGTTATTTCTTCACTTCCACTAAAAGGGTCCAAACGTTTTACCATCTGACATAATTAAACGTATAATACATATTGGAAGATCCAACAACTAAAATAATTATTTAATTGCAAATTAGCATTTGAAATATCGGAGAAAAGCCATGTTCCACATAAGATGATAACATCAAAATCACAACAGTTTACAGACAACATCAAATCTCTAAGTTTTGTTCGCACCCCTCCACAGTTTTGATAGTATATACTTATATTAGTTAGTAGTTTTTTGAGCTTATAGCAGATACAGTGAGATTGCGGCTAGTAATAAACGGTATATTATTTTTATATTTAATGAATAAGTTAGGTTCATTGTTTGATCTACGATTATCCAGTTCGGTTTGACTTTTTTGAAGTGATGCCACGCGAGCTCAATATTCCGATGATCACATTGATGTCGGCATCAATTCTCTCTTGAACAGTATCTGACTCACATTTAATTAAGACGTATAAAATAACGTACGTTTTTCTTAACGCCCGCTCATTACACTCATCAATGATAGTTTCCACAAGTAAATCATTATTCATGCTATCGAGTTCGTCTTTAAGTTCATTTACTTCTAATTGCAAGACTTCGTTTGATTACTCTAGTTCAAGAATTTTATTTTCCAGTTTATCAAAACGAGAATCAATTAAAGTTTTTATTTCCCCTTTAAAAATTGAGAATTGGTTAGCAATTGTTTTATTAATCATTTCAAGTGTAACATCTGAGGTGGAATGCACAAATGCGCATTTTTGGCAATTCCATTTTGTTTTGTTAGTATTTATAAATGCAATTTCCACATCAGTGGTTGCTACACTTGACATGGTAATATTTATTTCAGTTGCACAAATCACGTGTAATTATAGCACTTAAAAGAAAATATTTTAATGTAAGTTTAACTGAATATGTATGAGCAACGATGCGCGTGTTACCTCGCGAGTTGAACGTTGAATCTCTGAGTTGAACGTTCTAAAATACGTTCTAAAAATTTTTTCATCCTGCCGGAGTCATAGTGTCCGTTAGAAAAATTAGTAAATATTGTTTAAAAAATGTTGAATCGTCACATATGTAATAATTATGATTCCTAAATTTACATTTCACACTATATAGTGCACATTTTGTTACGGTTCAAGATGCTCAAACTCGAACGTAGGTCGCAAGCCTTCTGAATAACGGTTGTCGTAAGTTGCACGTTACAACGAAAGTCGAATTTGCCACGCACGCTACGGTTTTCCCATTCGTGGATCCGTTAATTCACAAAATTTATTGAGACGACGAGCGGACATTTTGCGATTTCCTTCTAATGGGCATTTTTGTCGTGTTTCGTGAAGCTAAAAGTTTACACGTAAAGTGTTAATGTGGCTTCAAAAATTCCAAGTTAAATTGGTGTGTAAATATAAATCCGACCGCATTCGCCCTAAGTTATTTCTTTTTCCATTTCTTTTGTTTTCTCGTAGTTGTGTTAATTCTAATTACGATCTCATACTCTACTCGTGTATTACGTGTATAAAACGTGACGACTACCACAGGAAATCCTGTGGCTACCGATCTTCTAAAACTGTCAACTGCTGTCGTTATCACGAACTATCCTTATCGCAACTGCATGCTTCAGAACACAGCTAAGTTTATTGTTTAAGAAACCTATTCACTTTGCATGTGTATGAAGATTAAGTACAAGTGACATTAAACGGTTTGAATCTCTAGCATATAAGTGAATTTTTATATGGAGTAGACTCTATCACCGACGCTCGGTTTTGTTGTTAACTAGCTCCATAAGACCTTCGGCGCTTTAGATAAAGTGGGTGAAGCTAAAACAAAAGACCATTTGGGTTGGCGTGCTAGTCAGTGTTTAAGTTTAGTTTTTAAGTCACAGTATGTAAGTGACGTGTGTACGTCGAGTTTCCTTTATCACCAATCCTCAATTGGAAAGCGAACTTTAATTTGGAGTGTAATAAACAAAAGCTTAACTGAATTTCGACATATTTATTGCGAGCTTTAATTAATTCGTTGTTGCTAAGACCCGTAAGTCTTATACGACAGAATCTCTTACTTCTCGCATATTATCCTGGTATTTTAGATTTTATCTTGTTTACTATATAAAAATAAGTCGGGTTTTCCTTCCTGACGCTATAACTCCAGTACGCACGAACCGATTTCCACGGTTTTGCATTCGTTGGAAAGGTCTCGGGCTCCGTGAGGTTTATAGCAAAGAAAATTCAGGAAAAATGTCCACAGAAAAGCGGGAAAACCTTTTTTTCACATACAGCGCCATCTCTGATACATATATACCAATATTTTAAGTAGATGGCGCCGGTGCGTCGCAATGACAATTAACAAGTCGCAAGGCCAATCGCTTAGTGTTTGCGGGATAAATTTAGAAAATCATTGTTTTTCACATGGGCAGTTATACGTTGCGTGTTCACGAGTTGGGAAACCATCCGCTTTGTTTGTGTTAACGTCAGACCAAAATACAAAAATGTGGTTTACCAAAGTGCACTTCAATGAAACGGATAATTTGCGGACACGTATAACCCTTCGATTCAGTATTTACTTTGGATTCACTTTCATTTACTTAGAAGTTCAACTAAATAACACTTCATTTTTGTAATCGAAATGAATTCATTACTGTTGTGAGAAATGAAATAAAATTTTTCCTTTTCAAATATAAAACAAAAAAATTTTCTTCATCTTTTAATCACCAAACGAAATGTTACATAAAACGAAGTCATCTGGTGGCGAAACGGAGTTCGCCGGGTTTGCTAGTTTGCTATATTTAAATGTTTGTGTTCGTTTTAGCGTATTAGACCTTAAGTAAAATCTATTGAATTTCTGTTGGTCGGTTTTATTTCTTTCTATTACCCAGCAAGTGGCGCCTCGTTAGGCAGCAGTTTATTTCTTTTCAGTTTTCTCAAGGATCTTCCCAACTCACCGACACAGCTGTGCTAACTATTACAAATACGGGATCTTTCATAAATTTAGTGTGTTATTTCGAGCCAAATAGTATTGTTCTTCTCTCTAAGTTGTATCGGTAGAGCCGTCATTTCCTTTTATTTTTTTTTATTTGTAAACTACAACCGTTACAATTTTGTGTAACCATAACTAATATAAATTATACTATAGTATTCAGTTATTGTTCTGTAAGAGTCTAGCAAATAGTTTAGATTGTAATAATTGCCTAATGGTAAACATATAAAAATTAGAATAATACCGTGACATAAAAAAAACACGCCGTGATGCAAGTGTGACAAAAAGGAGAAGCCCGGTTTTCAGGCAAATATGGGCCATTTTAGCTATACTATATGGATGTAACGCTTGAGGGAATAAGGACCCTTTCTGGGCCACAGAAAAATGGTAGGATTTTAGATAGACTAGACTAGGACTTCATGAAATGGGTGAGGTCAAGTGAGAATAGTAGGATTTAAGAAAGACTAGACTAAGACTTCATGAAATGGGTAAAGTCAAGTGAGAATGGTAGCATTTAAGATATACTAGACTAGGACTTCATAAAATGGATGAGGTCAAGTGAGAATAGTAGGATTTCAGATAGACTAGACTAAGACTTCTTAAAATGGGTGAGGTCAAGTGAGAATAGTAAGATAGACTAGACTAGGATTTAGGTGAGGTCAAGTGAGGATGGTAGAATTTAAGAAAGACTAGACTAAGACTTCATGAAATGGGTGAAGTCAAGTGAGAATGGTAGCATTTAAGAAAGACTAGACTAAGACTTCTTAAAATGGGTGAGGTCAAGTGAGAATAGTAGGATTTTAGATAGACTAGACTAGGATTTAGGTGAGGTCAAGTGAGGATGGTAGAATTTAAGATAGACTAGACTAAGACTTCATGAAATGGGTGAGGTCAAGTGAGAATAGTAGGATTTAAGATAGACTAGAGTAAGATTTTATGAAATGGGTGAAGTCAAGTGAGAATAGTAGCATTTAAGATATACTAGACTAAGACTTCATGAAATGGGTGAAGTCAAGTGAGAATGGTAGCATTTAAGATATACTAGACTAGGACTTCATAAAATGGGTGAGGTCAAATGTTTATGGTAGGATTTCAGCTAGACTAGACTAAGACTTCATGAAATGGTTGAGGTCAAGTTAGAATGGTAGGATTTAAGAAAGACTAGACTAAGACTTTATGAAATGAGTGAAATCAAGTGAAAATGGTAGGGTTTCTGATAGACTAGACTAAGACTTTATGAAATGGGTGAGGTCAAGTGAGAATAGTAGGATTTAAGATACACTAAAGTAAGACTTCATTAAATGGGTGAAGTCAAATGAGAATGGTAGCAATGAAAATATACTAGACTAGGACTTCATAAAATGGGTGAGGTCAAGTGAGAATGGTAGGATTTTAGATAGACTAGACTAGGACTTCATGAAATGGGTGAGGTCAAGTGAGAATGGTAGGATTTCAGATAGACTAGACTAGGACTTAATCAAATGGGTGAGGTCAAATGAATATGGTAGGATTTCAGCTTGACTAGACTAGGACTTCATGAAATGGGTGAGGATAAAATAGACTAGGACTTAATGAAATGGGTGAGGTTAAATAAATATGGTAGGATTTCAGCTAGACTAGACTAGGACTTCATAAAATGGGTGAGGTCAAGTGAGAATGGTAGGATTTAAGATAGACTAGACTAAGACTTCATGAAATGACTGAAGTCAAGTGAGAATGGTAGGATTTAAGATAGACTAGACTAAGACCTTTTTAAATAGAATAATGGTCGGCTCATATTATGGACATATTACTTGACTTTATCGACTCGAATGTTTGTTGCATAAAAAATTATCGCTTAGATAACGATGTGCAATTAAATATATTCATCGTCGTTACAGTTAACTGTTGGCATTGCTTAGTTTGTTACTATTCATACGTGTCCCTGTTTTACACGAGATGTCGTTAGACACACATTTCACTTATTATTAACAAACTCATACAAACAAACAAACTCAACATATACTCAACATAAAAAAAATAGATATACATAGAAATTGCATAGCGGACAGAAATTCAAGCTTCAGGAAACAAATAAAAAGGCAAATCGTAATTCCCTTCATTCTCCTCTGCGTTTTCTTCCGGCTCCGACTCCAGATTTTCAGCTGACTGCAGCCTGTCTTTGGTGATGTCAACCAAGCCTGATCCAAACGTTCGTGGTAGCAGCTGCAGCTATGTGCGAACACGTTCCCATAGTTCTCTCCCCAGCAGGGCAAGTACAGTAATAGTTTGATATTTTCTTCTCGTCCGTTGCAGTTCCAAACTTCATCCACTCACTTCGATGCGAGTTTAAGTAACTCGCACAGGTTTGACTTCTTATCAACAGCTCAAAGTCGAAGTCGGATAACACTCGCATGTAGTCCTCGATGTAACCCGGTGCATTCTTTATTTGAAACTGACCCATAGTGATTAGCTGTAGCTCTTCCAAAGTGAGTTTTGGAAACTCTAGCAGCTTCTCTTTTCTAGTCACCTTCCACAAACTGGTCTTGAGCTTGTCGGGCATAACTTCGATCTTCAGCTTGTTTGGCTCAGACTGCTTCTTCTGAATTTTATCCAACAACTGAACAATATTTGTTAGGTCCTTGAAATTTGCTAAGTGATAACGGTTCAACAAAGCACATGCTATTCGCAAAAGACGAGTGAATTTGCTTTTGCACTCTTTGATGTAGTAGTGATGAGGAATCCAAAGATCGAAGAATCTTTAAATGTTTTTCAGCCGACTGTTAATCGCTTCCACTTGTCATCGAATGAGAGTGACAATCCTTGAAAGATTAGTTTAGATGGTTGTGAACTGTTTCCTCGCTTTGGCCCCAGTCTTTTGTCTAATCTTAAGCGCTTTGGCAACAATATTCTTCACACTTTGCCCTGCTTTTGCAGCTGCCTGCTTCCCCCTTTTCCCACTTTTGCTAACTGTTCTCTGGCTAACTTTCTTTTCTACTTTGGCAATTGTTTGATGCGTGACATTTTTCCCTAGTTTTCCAACTGATCCTTTTCCTTTCTTTTCACCCTTGACGATCTTTCGCTTTAGTTTAGGAACTGCTGCCTTTCCCTTCTTGACTCGCATGGAAACTATTGTCTTTTCTATTTTTGCTTACTTAGCAGCTATCTTCCGTGAATTGGGAGCGCTCTTCTCTTCTTCTGCTGGGAAATCCTAAAGACAAGACGGTATCTTAACCACAAAACCCTTGCTTTCCAAGGCCTGGACAACATCCCAAAAGCCTCCGTCAACTTTTAGAATACTCCTGATAGCTAATCAAACTAAGAATGCAAAAAGCATACGTAATACATACCAACTATGACATCCCCAGGTTCCAATAGGGTTGACAGGCCTGAAGAGCTATCTAGAATGTGTCGCAGTATCTCAGCGTCGTTATGAGAGAAATCCGAAAAGTATAGCTCAACAGCATCAAGGATTTGTCCCGTTGGAGTAATCGTCACTATTGGCTTCAAAAGGTTTCTACCCTTTGGCAAGCAGAATGATTTCCTCTGAAGGTTGTGATGACCGCTTTTCTGCACATAGAGATAAGTTGCTAAAAGATATAAACAGAAGACTTTAAACAAACTGCAGGAATGTGATTTATAGATTGTTGAGTTGTATTACCGTCCAGAATAAGAACCAGCTTATCATCTGGCACTTCGTACAGTTTCCGGACGAACTCTGAATGGTGGTGAGTGAGAATTTCCTCCCGTGAGATATGTTCCTAGCTAAGGTTTTGTGGAACGAACAACTCCTCCAAACTTCAGCAACTCTCCACATGGTGGAACTGACGGATCTCTTATCCATGCCAAAATTGAACCCCAGAACTTTATTCGAATAGTCTAGGCGAATCTTCATGAGAAAAATAAGAAGTGCTTCAACTGGACCTCTGTTATTGCTACTGCGAATCTTTGAACAAATGAGTTGTAGTAGCTCCTCAACCTGGCACTTAGAGATACCACACAAAAGATCGTAATCCTTATCATCCCAGGAGTTGAGGTTGATGGGACAACGTTTATCATTTTGTCCCCGTCTAGTTAGGGTATTGATAAAATCCACTAACTCATTTACTTAAACTTGGCTCCTAACTTGGTGTTGGCAACAATTTTTTCTTTTGCTTCCGTGTCAAAGACACCATTTGAGAGATGGGAATTACAAGCGCGATTCCGTTTTGGTATAAATATACGATATCTGTCCCAAACATTAAATCTGGCAGAATCCGGAATGCGATCTCTATTATCCTTTGCTTCTTTCTTGCAAATCCAACAATATCGCTCAGTGCAGCTGATGGAGAGAAAATCGAGCTTGACTTTCTTGTTTGGCCCACATTCAAACGGCTTCTCACGATGTTCCATCTGAGTGCATTGGCTGTCTTCAATCGAGTAAGCCGTCTCTACTCCTTCCAGCATTTGATAACTCGATTGGGAATCATCTATTTGAATCTGTGTAAATATAAATAGATAACTTAGAGCGTTTGCTAAAGAAATCGAAGATTTTATTAACGTTTTGTGTGTACCTTATTTAATCCAGACATTTGAAGTTTGTTTCCATGAGAAGGTTTTCGCTTCGTAGGCGCTGCAGGAAACGATTCGATTTGAGGCTAAGGAAACAAGGAGAATTAGTATCGCATCGTATCATTCTAATGTGTTACCCGTTTGCAATTTTACGTAGTTCCTTTGAATTCTACTCATTCTTATTTGACTCTACATATACTACTCAAGTATAATCTGTGTTACATCATATATACTCAAGTGTGTATTATGTTATCAGAAACATACTACTCTAGTCTAATATACTCAAATTCATTCCTTCTCATATTTCCGCAGTAATGTCACATTAATTAAACCTATTAAGCATAAGTAAACATACCCCAGTCCGAACATTGCTAGTAGTAGCTTGCCTTGATCCACCGCCATCTCTACTCCCTTCACTCATTGCTCTACCCCTACTTCTATTCTCTACTCTACCGCTACTTTTACTCATTCTGGTCTTTGCTCCACCCTTATTTTCACTCCCTCCCAATTCATCTCCACCACCTTCCAATTCATCTCGACCCCTTCCAACTCATCTCCACCAACTTCCAACTCATCTTGACCCCTCCAAATTTATCTCCACCACCTTCCAATTCTTATCTCGACCTCCTTCCAACTCATCACCACCAACTTCCAACTCATCTTGACCCCTACAAATTCATCTCCACCACCTTCCAACTTATCTCGACCCCTCCCAATTTATCTCCACCACCTTCCAACTCATCTCGACCCCCTCCCAATTCATCTCCACCACCTTCTAACTCACCAGACCCCTCCCAATTTTCACCAATCGGCCCATCATCAGCTCCCGATTCTTATCTCGAAAGAGCTGGGAAACGCAGAGGTCGTGAATGGGATTCTCGTCCTCGAATAAATTTCCAGCAGCAGTCTGCCTTCCATTGAGCAGCGCCTTAACTTTAAGTTCATGTAAATATCTAATTCTTCCCTTAGCTATCCCCTTACCGCATTTGACACAAGTCTTCCGAACTATCTACACATGAAATATTCATATGCAAATTATGACTGATAAGAAAGAGCAAAAGCTAGAGAGAAAGAGATATTCAGTGGCAGTCTATGAAAAGCCCTTTCCGGCTGAAGAGCATTTGCAATATGAGCGATTATTGGATGTGAATGCCACAAACTATTCAAAATCTTTAATTCTTTTAAATGTTACACGGGAAACATTACGAGTTTGAGCTCTTCCCTAGAAATAAAATTGCTATTAGGAAAATAGGCGAAGAAACAGGAAGGAAACAAGAGCTCCTTGATCCAGATAAGCTTCAAAGGATATTTGGAGACAAACTGGTTTTGTTTGTATGTACACCCATTGGGTAGACTTTAACAAGAAGGTTGTCTACTTTAAAAAGGTTCCGATGCAAGAGTCTGTAAGGTAGAAATAGATTATCTACTTTCGGCAGAGTTTACCTTGAGTGTTGATAATAACACTAGTAAAACTAGAATTGATAACTGAACATTTTGTACGATGGAGGGAAAAAAATTTCTTTAAAGTTGCAGCGAAGCTACCCCGCCTTCACCTGACTTTAACTCTGGAGAATGGCAATTTAATAAGCAGAGACTTTAAAAATTATAAAGTCAGTTCTAATCAGCATGAACAGGGGACTTTAATTAGGATGGAGCATGGCTTATTACTTGATAATGTTACAATTGATAAAGAGTGTTGGATTGCGCCACCACTATTAAAAAGAATTTTACTAGTTTCACATGGAAAATTGGATATTGCTACTGGCAGGACATGCCAATCTCATCAGATTACAAAGGCCGACATAAACAATTTAAAGCAACCTCCACTCTTTTCGTATGATCCGATTCCGAACTAGCAACGAGCAACCGATCTCATTACAGCTAACTACACCCCCTCAACCAACGGCATCCTCTAGTGCTATCGTCTCCAGACTTAGTTCAAGCTGGGAACCTCCACCGAATATCATTCCAGATAAGCCAGTTTAGCCAAAATCTCACGCGTCATTGTCATCACCGTTGCAACTGTTTAAAGTTGGGAATGGGGATGATGAATTTGCCGTTTTTACAAGGAATAAAAGGATTCCTCCAAATACGAGATTTGGCCCGGTAGAAGGATCTTTGAAGAAAGCATGTGCTGCTGATATGGACACGATGAATGCGATTTATCCCAGCTTCATTGTCACAGATTATCATAATAGTGTGTTATGGAAAGTGAATAGGGAGAATGATCATTGTTGTAATTGGATGAAGTTTGTAAAGATGGCGCATTCAATTAAAGATCAGAATGCTGTTGTAAGCGAAGAAGAGGCGGATGGACATTTGTATTTTACAACTTGTAAAGAAATCCCACCGAGAACCGAGCTCCAAGTTGGGTTCAACTTTGAATACTCACAGAAATATGAGAAAGAAATATAGTTTCATGTACGAATATAACTTGATATTTTATTTTGTAAATTTTTATCTAAAAATACTTTTAATTTTGCAGGCTACCCTATTTGTTACCTTTGCAAAATAGCAACGCGAATACAAACAGTAAAATTCTAGCGTCAGCTCCTACACCTCCACCCCCAACCAATCAAATGATGGAGGATGAGAAAATTACCATTTCCAGATTGGTTTGGGTGCACTGTTTGTCATTCATGGTTCCCAGTCGTATTTGCAACAGCAACAGTTGCAAAAATCAATTGAATAGAGTAACCAGCAACTTGCTTAAAATAATTATCAAAGTCATCCTCAACAACAGCCAGTAGCCGGTAGTCCTTAAAAGACCTCTGCGGTCCGGTCTCAACCACCCCGACCTCTACCACAAAAGAGTGTGACTGTAGAATCATATCAATGCTTTGAATGTAAATGTAAATTTCCAGACGTTGTCCAACTCCAAGAACATCTCGACTATTAGTGGAACGGAAAATTCACAAAGTCTTTCTGAATACGGTGGATCTACTCAATCCAATGTGGTTCAAAATTCTGTTAGTATGGAGCAAGAGTCGGTTGTGAGTATCGCGTGAGATTGGAATATAAAAAGTAACGAAAGGAATGGAAACAATTGCTCAGAAATAGATAGCGTTGCGGATGATAAAAACAATGACGTAATTCGGGCCGTGCGTTGAACTTTCGGTAAATGGTGTCTTCTTTTTTAATAAAAATCATCGGTTGTATCCTCAAAATCTTGCATGAGTGATATAAGAAAATACAACAACTGTTCTGGTTTCTATCACAATGGACGATATGGAATTGCAGGTGTCAAAATAATTTGAGACGTCAAAATAAAAACTCGAGGTAAAGGTATAGGAAAAGATGTAAAAGGTATAAAATACCTTAAAACAAAATAACACAATTAAATATTAATAATAAATTTTGTTTTTTTAATGATGATAAACGACCAAACAGTACATCACGTTTACCGTGAAAAAATGCTAACCATCAATATGGTGTTAATGGTTCATACACGGACTCTGGTTCTTTGCGCATTTGTACTAGAGAAAATATACAGGGTGTGGCGCGATGAGCTTTGATTAAAAGTAATGGCGGATAGAGTTATGTTAAAAATCTGAAATTATGAAGCTATAGGTTTTCGATGACGCCGAGTTCAAATATAATATTGTCCTTAATGTGGCACTTCCGGTTATACCGGAAGTAGACGTCAACTTTGTTATTTTAAATGGAACCTAGTATTTTTTATTTTATTTTCGGATTCTACATGAAATTTTTAGATTAAATTTGTGAACAATGTCCTATACCAAAAATGAAGTATTTTCGAGATATTTTGATTTTTTTAAAAATTTTGAAAAAATCCTAGTCTACATTGAATACCGATATTCGTTTGGTATTAGTATTCCCTATACCTAAATCCAACCAGTTTTGAGATATTTTATTATCTTTGTTAAAACATAACAACACTTGATTATTTCAACATTAGTAAAGGGTAGGCCATAGCTGTCAAAGATTTGATAGTTAGAACGTTAATGTTTATGTTGTTTTGACAGTTTTCTTTACCAGTTTGTATTACATAGTAAATAATGGCAAATGTAGGGTTTACTAATGATGATTTCCTAAATCTTATTATTATTTACGGCGAGTGTAATAGAATTGTTGAAAGGACTTGTCGTGTTTTTGCAGAAAGATATCCAAATCGACCAAATGCAACTGGTGATATTGTAAGAAGATTGCTTAAAAACTGCCGTCAGTTTGGTCAATTTAAGACACAAATTAATAAAAATAAACCACTAGTGGACAATGACATAAACGAAATTAATGTTTTGGGTTATTTTACGGCCTCTCCAAATGCCTCTATTAGAAATTGTGAAAGAGATCTTACTTTGTCGACGAGAACAATTCATCGCATTTTAAAAAACACAAATGGAAACCATTTTCGTATCATTTGGTGCAGCACTTAAAATTAGATGATCCTCCTCGAAGGGTGCAATTCTGTGAATGGTTTTTAATGAAGACCCAAGAGGATGAAAACTTCATAAAAAAGTTATATGGTGTGATGAAGCAAAGTTTAGCAAAAATGGATTATTTAATCGACATAATTCCCATTTATGGTCTAATGAAAATCCACATGTTATTAAAGAACGTTCTTTCCAAGATAGTTGGAGTTTTAATGTTTTTGTGCAATAAAAGACGATAAAATTTTAGCAATAAAATTTTATGATGAAAATTTAAACGGTGAAAGATATTGCGACATTTTAGAAGAAGTCATACGACCCGCGTTACATACTTTAAGAAATGGAGAGGCGACTTCAGCTTGGTATCAGCAAGATGGAGCACCTCCTCATAACTTTGGGCGTGTTGCTGACCATCTTTACGACATGTTTGATGATAGATGGATTGCCAATCAAGGTCCGTTTCGTTGGCCAGCTTGCTCTCCTGATTTGGCTCCTCTAGATTTTGGTATTTGGGGTTACATTAAAAATCAGGTATTTTCCAAACCTGTTACGACAAAGGAAGATATGATGCAAAAAGTCTTACTTGCTTTTAATTCTTTAACACCCGACCATATTTCCAGAATTACAAGACGTAGCTTAATGAAAAGGATTCATAAATGTTTAGAAGTAGATGGAGCTAATTTTGAACACTTATTATAAAACTTTATTTGTTTAATATTACATTTAGTTATTTTTGTTTGTAAGTTATCTAATTAAATTAATACAAAATATATAGTCAACGTTTTTAATGATATCCATAATTAATAATCCTTTCAGGCTATTGGTTACTTTTCAGAATTAATAACTTATGAAAAAATATCAAAATATCACCTTAAATAATGGAAATCATGGCCTACCCTTTACTAATGTTGAAATAATTAAGTGTTGTTATGTTTTAACAAAGATAATGAAATATCTCAAAACTGGTTGGATTTAGGTATAGGGAATACTGATACCAAACGAATTGGCTTAAAAAATACAGCGAAAAATGTAATAAAATACAGGGTGTTCTATTTAAAATAAGCAACTTATAAATGATTTAAATTGGCCACGGTGGCAGCTAAGTTTTAAACACTCTGTATGAAATATCAATGAGTTGGACACATGGAGTTAACGGGCAAGCGCTTGTTGTTTATTAGTTACAATTTCACGTCACTAGCTTCGTTATTAATGGAGATATCGGTATTCAATGTAGACTAGGATTTTTTCAAAATTTTTAAAAAAATCGAAATATCTCGAAAATACTTCATTTTTGGTATAGGACATTGTTCACAAATTTAATCTAAAATTTCATGTAGAATCCGAAAATAAAATAAAAAATACTAGGTTCCATTTAAAATAACAAAGTTGACGTCTACTTCCGGTATAACCGGAAGTGCCACATTAAGGACAACATTATATTTGAACTCGGCGTCATCGAAAACCTATAGCTTCGTAATTTCAGATTTTTAACATAACTCTATCCGCCATTACTTTTAATCAAAACGCTTCGCGCCACACCCTGTATAATAGCCTGAATTTCATAGATAAAAATAAATGCAGAAAACATATACAGGGTGAATCAAAAGAAATATTACAGTTTCTACTACAAAATATTCACATTAAAATCGTTTAATGTAATAGGAAAAATTAATGATAGATAAAATAAATGTTACAACGTGACTGTTACAATTAAGGTATGGATTGGAGAACAAGTAAAAAAACAAATGTAAAGACCTTTAGATACACTTTGGCCACAATACTACCAGATGCTGACACAATAAACTTTTTTAATTGTGGTGATACCTTTCCCTCAGGAAAAACCAATTAAATAATTTACCGACTTGTTTGTTACATCAACTATTTGTAATTAGGTCAAAGCTCAAATCAGATTAAACCAAAAGGCTGGTAACATTAATTTCGTACGCAAGTAAATTTAATAAAAGTTGGTACTAATAACAAAACAATTACAAAAAGAAAGAAATCAAACGACAGTTTCAAAGGCTGTACTAACCTACGAACTATAAGTAAATGGTACCAACTTGAAATAGAGAACAAAACCATCAGTTGTGTTAATTGTGTTACACTTTTATACTGATCCACACTAGCTTCGTCGTAGAAAAAGTACCTATAGTTTGGAAAATCTGTTCCGTACTCATGGAACCATCCACTAAAGCGTTATAATTCCCATGAAAGAAATCTTTCATTCAAGCGCAACAGATCATATTTTAAAGTACAGAATGTACTATTATTTAACTTCAACAAATAAATTGTGAATTATAGGACACCCCATACGCTTAATCCTACTAAACGTTAAGCTACACTTTTTAGTTCTTTATTGTTATGATTTTTCTTTTTTCTGAATATTTAACAAAATGTCAAACAAACAGTGTATACAATAACTTATTGAAAAAAGTATTATTATGCGCATAATTTAAGGTTATTAATCAAGATGGTTCTATATAACGGTTGTAGTTTACAAAATAACAAAAAGAAGCGACGGCTCTAGCGGTACAACCTAGAAAGAAATTTAAAGGGCTCGATGTAGCGCACTAAATACATAGAGGATAAAAATATTTATAGTAGTTAGAGCAGCAGCGTCTGGCTTCGTCGGGAAGTTGCGTGGATTCTTGAATAACTATAAGAAATTAAACTGCTGATGCTGGTCTAACAAGGCGCCACCTTCTGGATGAAGAAGAAATAAAATCGACCAACAAGAGATCAACAGGTTTTACTTAAAATCTAATATGCTAAATCGAACACAAACCAGAGAGAGAGACAAACGATACAGTATAACAAACAAATCTTAAAATATTAGGAAAATGTGACAGAAATAGAAAGACTGTCGCATATAGTTACGTGCGTTAGCAACAGCCTCACTTAGAATAAATAAAGCTCTTAGTTAAGGTGTCGAATTTCAGGTAACCTTAGTTAAACGCTTGAGTTAGCATTATTATTCAAATTAAATTGCGCTGCTATTAAGGCTCTGCGTACACATATCACTTACACACGGCGAGTTACACTAAATCTAAACAGAATAATAGGGTAAGTACCTCCCGCAAACCCAAAAGGCTTTTGTGTCCGCGGCAACTACTCTAAATTAAGCGCCCCAGCCCTTATTGAGCTGATTGAAAACAAACTTCCGGTTGAAGAGCGTACACCGATAAAAGTTACTTAAATATTAGCTATCGACCCGTTTTATGTCATATGTACTTAAGCTTCATAAGCATTATTATTATGAATAAGTGGCTTAAATTCCTAAAACTTAGCTGTAATCGTCGAGTGTAGTTCCGAGAATGAAGGTATTTATACTAGCGACGGTATCGATAGTTTAAAGTAGTTAGGTAGACCCACGGATTCCTCTTATGGGAGGTGTGCGAAGAAGCACAGCAAGCAAGCAAGGTGGTCTGGGGCTTGAATAATGCAAAACCGTGGTGTTGTCTTTCATTTATAGGGAAGCTACTCCAGCACCCTCGGGAGTTATCCCAGTACCGTTCACAACGAGCACATAATGTCTGACGTAACGTCATAAAAACATATGCAGCAATTAGAATTAATGTAAATAGGAAAGAAACACAATATACTCACGGTGAATCTAGCCAGATTAAATGTAAAATAATTTTTGGTGAGAATTTCACTTCAGAGAAAATGCTAAAGACACCCGCGTGTATCAAACAAGAAAAGAAAAATGTCCGCTGTCCGTCTAGAAAATTTCAGTCTAATTTAATTTCCACCAATGAAAATTAGTAACATGCGCGCCAAATACGACTTTCGTCGCAACATACCGCAACAAAAGGGGCTCACGACATACGTCCTAACTCCGGGAAATAAAATGTAATAAAAATTATTTTTTTATGGTGTGTTTTGTTAATAGTGTTAATTTATATATCAAGGTACTAAAGTTTGATTTTTCATGACGAATGTGTTTTAGTTGCAGAGGCGATAGCCGAAGTAAATAAAACACGTGAGTCATGAAAAAGAACTATAGTGCCAAGGTACATATTATATTTTTTCCGAAATTCCAAAATTTGAACAAAATCGGATAATTTTTTAACGTTCTTCAAGAAGTTATGTAATGTAATCAACTGCTCTGATTTTTACGACAAATGTTTGCACCACGCATGTGCGATACTAAAATTTACATGCATTTTACACATCTCTACCGGCGAAATTGTGAACTAAAAAATCGTCGTATAATAAACTACTTTAGTGCCGATTGTATTTACTTTACTGCCTCGATTTTTTGCTATTTCAAAAAAATAGTTTATCCTTCACGATAATCTCAAATCAAAAGCACGAAATTTTATTTTCTTAACTGAATAGATGGGTTTTCAAAATATTTAAAAAGGAATTCCATAAACGAGTGTGTTTTATCTTCGGTTGTTTTGGTTTAAACTAAGAAAAGTTAGGATTCCATTATTACATGTTCGAGAGCGTCTGCGGTTAAGATTAATTTTCATGTAACTACTTAAACTTTAACATAAGTTGCAAAATTGTTCTGAGACAATCGAAACACTCTGTATATCGTTATTATCCTGACAGACATTTATGATCATACAAAGTTTGATTAGAAGCAACTTAATAGTTCAAAGGCTTATGCACGCCAAGTTTACAATTACCCAAACAGACTAAGGAATTGAGTTTTGCATAGTTTCAAGTTAACTTGGAAAATTACGAAAATAAATTGAAATAGAACAATGTTGATGTTCACAATAAAATCAATTTTGACTACGTTGTATAAAAAATTGCAAAGTACATGTTCGATTTTTGTTCTAGCGTCTTCTATATTCTAAAGTGGGTTAGAATTTTTTTGTCCCAAGAGACCAACCTTTTCTTTCTCCACCCCTAATTTTATCTACCTTCCATTTTATGTGACGCAGCGGTATTCAGTTTGATATTTTCGCCAAAGGCAATGACATATCTTTAAATTTTCTTACTCTCTAAATCTACTTTTTAGGAACTTTTTAAACGCGTTATAATTTATTTGCCCGCCCCTTTTACATTTTGTCGGAATCAAAGAGGATGGTCAAATTGAGTTCTTTTGCGTTACTGAGTTAATTAAAGCTCTTCGCACGCGTTTCTTAATTAAACTCAACTCTAATAATACACCTTCCATCTAAAATAATACAAGCTTAGACTAGTTCGTATCAAACTGTGAGATAGTTTCTAAACTGCTACCAACAGATGCTTAGTTATGTAATCAATATTCATAGTGCGTTTACTCTACAAATGAATTAAGGTTCATTTGTTGAAGCGTACATGATAATTAGTACCAGTCTGAATTGCTATGTGCGAGTTCAAAATCGCATTCGTGTTAGAAATGATAACTTTGTATTACACAATCTTTTATATCAAATCCATTGATAGTGTCTGAAAACGAAGCTTCTCCTGAAAATCCCTAAACAATACAATGTAACGGTACAGAAACACTTTTTAAATGAATTTATTTATTTCTATTTTTTGTAACTGTGCTTGTATCCGAAGAAAAGCTTCCGTGAAACCAAAAAATTTTAAAAATACTAACTGATTAATAATGTCAATCGTGCTTAATTTTTACCACAATTTACAAAAGCTTAAAATGTACGCACTCAAAATTCATGTTAATAATAATTGACCATGCAAGTGTCGTCAATTCGCCATTTTGTTGCGGCGTCAAGGGCTTGTTCAAATAAAATCAGCTGTTTATAATATTTCCATAACCGATTTATTAAAGTAGTTTAGTAGTTCATATTCCATCAATTTTTATCAGTGAATAAAGTATTAACAAAATAGACATATTTAACAGTTTTAAAAAAAATGGCGAGATAATTACTTTTATACAGTTAAAAATATTTTTGAAACAAAGTGAGGTTATGTTTAGGATTGTTTTTAAGCAATTTGTTATTCTACGGCAATTTATTATTAAATGCTTAGTTTTACACAGTCAACCTCACAAATAGAACAGCCAATTATAATATTTGTTACACAAATTAAACTAATAAAGTAAAACTTTGTAAACAAAGTGTATTTGGAACCAAGCTCTTTACTACCCTAACCAAAATGGCGACCAGCACAAACTTGCATGGTCAATTGTACCGATTTAAATTATGCGTGTATTTAAGTTAGTCTTGAGCGACTTGTCATTCCTTTTCATTCTTTATTTATTATTTAGCATTAATAATAACTATATTTCAAATATTTGTTATTAATAATAATCAGTTTTATTTATTTCATAAATTAACTTAAAGGAAAAATCAAATATAAAACTACGTCTCTAACACTAAACAAAACAACAAAAAATTGTTACTAATAGAAGCAAAACCCAGTAGAAATAAATAAAGAGGAACTTAATGAAATTTAACTCACAGAAGTAGTAGGAACTACTGCACTAGCTAATAAAATTTGTTGACAAAAGTACTCTGACCAAGTTAACAAGTTGTGCTATCGCTAAGATTGTGAATAACGAACTTTTCAGTGTTTTGTAATCATTGTTTAATTTTTTTTTATATTTGGGTGCATTTGATGTTTCTTTTATATTTATTTTTATACCACGTATACCTACCTAGTGTTATGGTTACGGCAAATATATATTTGTGCCACGAAAGATTTTATATTTATACTTTCTTTCAACAACAAATCACTTGAATACAATCTACTTTGATAAGAATAATTTTGATAAAATATTTTTGTAATATTTTTGTAATAGGGTTTTAAAAATTCCATTCCAGCCAATTAAATCATAATGTAAATGCGATTCAATAAGTTATAACACATTTTTATTTTTGCATTTCACTACAACTACGTGTTGATTAATTATTGTACTCGTCGCTAAAGAAAGCGATCATTTATTGTGGTCGTAAACTAACCGGATTTATTTAAATACAGTGGAACTTTCCTAACTCGAATCTCTAAGGAACCGAAAATAAAATTCGAGTTAGAGAAAACTACACTCAATTATGGGTTTTTAATTTATTATGTAATATTATGTTATGCATATACAATACAAAAATTATAACGCTCAAAAAATTAAATTAGACCATTTTTCCTTTTCTACAATGTCTTCACTAAATTTCAGGATGTTTGGAACATTTTCTCTAGACAAAACAAAATTTCTATCGATTTCAATACTAATTGGTCAAATGTAGGAATTGCAATAGTTACTTCATCGTCATCATCATGATCATCCTCGTCTGAGCATACGTAATTTTTTTGACTTGCTTTGTTCATTTGGAACAAAATTTTCCATGACACTTTGTAATATGTTTTCATCTGTTGGAAAACCCGTTGTAAGCACGGCATCATCAACATTAACATATTCTTCAAATTTAACATCCTCAGTTTTCATAACCTTTTGCTGGAAGCCTACAAGCTTTGTAACTCGGCCAGGAGAAAATCGTTTTCCTCATCCCAGTTGTCAATTTTCTCTTCAATTTTTGCAAACCCTGTTTTTTTTATTTTTTATGTTTATTTTATATTATTCAAATTACTAATTGCGCCAAGTAGTGATACATTTGTTGGAGTTTTGCCTCTTCCATATGAGTAAAATTTTCTTTTTCAGTAATGTCACGTCAGGTTTTTTATAACACATATAGAAGAGTAGTAAGATTAGGGAGGAAATATTCCAAAATCATGTTTTTTTAATTTTTCTGCAACAGTTTTAGGGTGCGCCGGACAGTTATCAACATGAAAAATAATTTTCCTTTTTTGAACAAATACCTACTTAGAAACCACTTTTCATCAATTTCTCTCTTAACTGTTTTTGCCTCCGTAATATTTTTGGCTCTTAAATGTTAGAGTTTTGATGGGTAACAATTTAAAAAAAATCCCGTTTTGTTTGCGGTAAAGATGATATTGAGATCATATTGCTGATTAAATCAGGTAAGCAGTTTTTGCCACTTATCACTGACTTGAAACTCTGCAAAAGCGCTTTTGGACAATACCATGCCTTTCAGTTAAACTTATGTAAGCATCTTAGACTAGCTAAAAAGTCTTCACCTCCCAAGGCAGCAGCGAATTCTTAAGCTTTCTCCCTAATTAGGGTTCCGGAAAAAGAAAGATTTTTGAGACGTGAAGGAATAACCAATTTTAGCATAGCTTTATCAATATCGCTAGTGATACACTTGCAAGCTTTTTCCGTTTGCTATTAAACTCACACTGGTCTCTGATTTCTGAAGGTTTGTTCTTATTCCTTAAAATAGTTGATAAAGTATTAGCCGGTATCCCAAATTCATCTACAATATCTTTCTTTTTCTTTTTCCCTTCGTCATAATTTAATTATCTTTAATCAATTTTTTTCTCTTGAAGATTTTGGTTTTTGCAGCAGTTTATACTTCGATGCTTAATAAACTAAATGTACAAAACAACTGCGTGGTCGCAGTTAAAACATTTGCTTATTAAACGTTTCCATGACAGACAGCAGAATATTTCCAGGAAAAAATCGAGTTAGGCTTCCTTGTGCGCTAAATATTGGTTCGAGTAATAGAAATAATCGAGTAACAGAAATTCGAGTTACAAAGATAAAATTACACTGAAATATAGTTTAGACTTGATTGCTCGCAAAAAAAAATTTGAGTTACAGAAAATTTTGAGTTATAGAAGTTCGAGTTAGGGAAGTTCGCATTAAAATACAATTAAAGTGGTTGTTACGGTTTTATTTTCTGAATATAAAACGTGTGTCGAGAATAATATAAAACGTGTGTCGCGAGTAATACGTTACGACAAAAGTCGTATTTGGCGCGCATGTTGTTAATTTTCTATTGGTTGAAAATAAAATTGCAGTTCGTTTCCTAGACGAACAGCGGTCATTTTTCTTCCGCACGGGTGATTTAGCGTGCATCTTAACCCTGCGTCGGGCGCAATCGTGATCGGAACATGTTCGGGCGCAATGCATCTCCCAGATTACTGGTATTAATCGGCTTGTTTGCATTTGTTGAAACTTTTAAATTAATCTCCAGGAATGTAATATTAGAATAGAAACTACAGAAATATAAATAACAATACAATATATTATATTACTATATTTAGAAGAAAATATTAATAAAAGAAAGATAACACTTTTTAAATAAAAACAAAACGATTCTTTTTAAACCTTAACAAACAAACATAAATTTGCTAACAAACTGTAATTAAATTTAAACTAAATTTTAAAGAATGTAGAACAAATAAATCATTCATCTTCATCTTTATTCATTATTGATTTGAAACATGTCTCACATGCTACTGTTATATGCTCTAAACATAAGTATTTATGGCATTGTTTGCAAAGGTATTTTGTGTATCTTTGTTTCTTTTCTTCTTTGCATGTTTCACATCTTTTTCTTTTATTCAAACCACTAGTTGAAGATTCTTCTGTTTGTAAATTTTCGATTGGTTTTAACGCCTTTATTTTTTGCTGTAAACTGAATGGAATACCCCTGGTAACTTCTTTTCTTTCACCCACATGATCAGCTACTAATTCCATACACAGATCTTTTAAAACTGACGCCTTTTTATCAATTTATTGTGATTTTCTGAAAACACCACTTGAGCATTTATCCCACTTATGTTCAGGATCGAGAAAAAACTACTAACGGCCAACGACGAGTATTTCTTTGAACGTTATATGTTGCACACATTTTGTCGACCAAATCCACACCCGATTTTGTTTTATTATAATGGGTAATAATACTGGGTTTTCTTTGATCTCCAGTACTTTCGTCAATTTCGTCATCAAAATGCATGCTCGATATCAAAATAACATTTTTCCCTTCTTGGGAACATATGAAACAATTGAAGCATTCTTTTGGAAGCCAAATACACTTGTTTTCTCTTGTCTATTTTTGTTGCCACAAAATTTAGGGAAGTTGACGTTTATTCTTTTTCATAGTCCCCACATAAGACAGTTTTTTGTTTGGAGAAAGTTTACGAGGTCCGTATCAGTAAACCAATTATCAGCCGTTATATTTCGCCCTGTGTTATACAACGGTTCTGCTAGTCGTTTTACAACGTCACTAGGCTTATTGCTCATTTGATACGGCCCGTCAGGCTGCTTTCCGGTGTAAATTTCCAAATGGTATGTGTAAAACACATTAGCATCGACTAAGGCAAATATTTTCACCCCGTACTTGTTAGGTTTAGATGGAATGTACTGTCTGAAAGGACATTTCCCTCTAAAACCTGGAAGCATCTCGTCGATTGTTACATCTGCTCCAAGCGAGTAATTAGTTTTGCAGTTTTCAACAAAAATTGTAAAAATCTCACGAACAGGCACAAGCTTATCATATTTCCTAGCTTCAATACGTAAACTTTTGTCATCAAATCGAGTGCAACGAAGAAGAAACTTAAATCTTTTCAAGTTCATAACTAATTGAAACATTTCTACTCCAAAGCCATCAGATCCCCATAGTTCTTCTAAACTCTGCCTGTTACTGTGCAAGACACCCGCAAGATATAACAAGCCTATAAATGCTTTTATTTCCACATTAGTTGTAAATTTTGCGTCTCTCTCTCGTGTGTAATTGGATCTAATGCTTTGAATAAATTGATTTGTATGCTCTACAATTTTACACAGTATTTTATTGTTTACAAAATTACTCCAGCATTCGAAAATGCTTTGGGCTTGCCGAGCAGTTCCTATAACACCAGACGAACGAACTAAAATGTTTTGTGGTCGACTTCTTATGCGTTGAGAAAATTTAGTTTTTTTCCATTTTGTTATATTGTCTCTACCAGTAAAAAACTCACCCGCTTGTTCAGAGGAATCGCTTTCGGATGAAGAAGCAACTTGATCAGTGTCAGAATTATCACTTTGCACTTGTAATTCATCACCAGTATCGTCACTCTCGTCTTCAAACTCAAATTTTCTTCTTCATTGTCCGATTCCATCAACATTTGTAACAATATTTCAGCATCTTTTGGATCAGATGGATTATATTTTCTATCAGGACGGTTCATGTTTTTATAAACTGACAGATTAATATACAATAACGTGTATAATTATTAAATATATCAACTAACGTACGCACTTTGTCTTTAGAAATTAATAGGTTTTAACAAACGAAAAATGTTCAACAGTCGGTCGCAATGGATCTGAGAGATTTAATCTGCTATTACTAAAACACGTGCAATACAAACGAACTTTTATAAAATACTAATAATTCGTCATAACAAAGTGGCAAGCTACACGTGATAGCAAACTGCGCACTCTCCAAATGGCGAAGATATCTTAAGTATTGTACCGCCATAATCTGTCAGATTGATTGCGCCCGACGGAGGGTTAAAATTGAAATTTACACAAATCATTTATGTGTGTTACAAGATTTCCAATAAAAATTATTGGTTAATTAAATCCGGCTGAATTCACCCACGTTTCTTGACCTTATGATTTCGCTCTGGGTTATACCCGAATAACTCCTGAGAGTGCTAGAGTGCTGATTAAGATCTTTGTTGCCAATTAAGGACCACACTACGGTTTCGCATTATATAAGCTGCAGGCAACCGGTGGCAACCAGGTCTAACAGGGGTTGGTTATGCTTTATAACTTCATCGAGGGAGCCTACCGCCTTTCGTTTCTCTTTGCACACCTCCCCTAAGAGGAATGCTAAGGTTACCTAACTTCTCGAACTGTCGATATTGTCGCTAGCAGGAAACTCTTATTCTTGGAACTTTATCCATCATATTACAGCTAAGTTTTATTATTATTTAAGTAACTTATTCATTGTTAATGCGTATGAAGCTCATGTACAGGATTATTCACTATAAATTACCTACTCCTTATTATCGTTATTATTGCTTGTAGAAAAAAAAGTTATACATTGTATGGTTCTAACTGAATTTTCGTAAAATGCCATCAATAGTTCAGTTACTTGCCGTTTACACGACGACGCAACAAAAATATGATGCATTTTTTTAATGTAACACCCTGTTTATTACTATATTTTTGAAGAGATCTTTTTTTTATTTCAAAAAAATATAGTATGTTGTCTTTATATTGAGCCGTTATTGAGTTATTAATCGTAGAATATCACATATTATATTTTTTTTGAAATAAAAAAAGATCTCTTCAAAAATATAATAATATGTTACATTAAAAAATACATCATATTTTTGTTGCGCTCTGCAAACGGCGAGTAACTGAACTATTGATTTTAAAAAATTCAGTTAGAACCATATAACTTTTTTTTACGAGCAATATTAACGATAATAAAGGGTGGGTAATTTATAGTAAATAACCCTGTACATATGACATGTAACGGCATGATCTTTAGTTCTTAAGTAACTTCTTATTTAGTGGAACCAAACGTTTTAACCAGCTCAATACGGGCTCCGGGCGCTTCACTTAAAACGGTTGACGCAAAACAAAAATCCATTTGTCGTCACAGGAAAATAAGTGCACCAATCCTTATTAAAAGTTTATTTTTATAATACTACCATGATTTCAAAGCCCTCAAGGGCATCGTTTTCAAGTGAACTAATTCTAAAGTATAAAGGGTAAATTGTGGTTATGTGAAATATTTTATAAACTTCAGTAAAAGGTAAAAGATATGCTGGGCACTCGAAGTGGACCAACATCAAACACACTAAAACAATGAAAGACGCCGAACGATTTCGATTGTTCACAAAACTCAGCTAACAAATCAAAGTAGCAGTACACGGTAAGCACACATACTTAATTTTACCCACTAAACTTTCAACATGCAGAAGAAGGCTAGACTAATCCCCTCACAAATACCAAGCTCGATCACATCATCACCCAAGCTTGGGTTTGTGGGAGGTACTTACTCCTTTAATCTTACTTTAAGTCAGTGTCGTTGCATGTTACACCAGATAAATCGCCGTGTGTAAGTGATATGTGTACGCAGAGTCTTCTTATTAGCCAATCTTCAATTGGAACGTTAACATTAATTTTGGTGTAACTAAAGCTCCGGCACATTAATTGCGAACCTTACTTATTATTAAGCGAGGTTACTGCTAACGTACGTGAATATATGCGACAGTTTTTCTATTTCTGTCACATTCACCTATTACAATAAGACTTATTTGTTGTTTTATTGGATTGTCTGTCTTTTCTTTTTTGTGTTTGATCTAGCGTATTAGGCTTTAAGTAAAACCTGTTGATATCCTGTTGGTTAGTTTTATTTCTTTCTTTTACCTAGCAGATGGCGCCTTGTTAGCCAGCAGTTTAATTTCTTAGAACTTTTAGAGACCCCCTCGACTCTCCGACGGAACCGAACGCTGCTGCTCTAACTATTATAAATACTTTATTTTCCACAAACCTAGTGAGCTACATTGATCTGATTACATGGTGATTAAGTGTATTGATAAGAAAAGAGTTTTATAGAAGCATAATTATTAGTAATATAAAATATTTTTATTAAACATTAGTATCAAAAAAAATAATAATAAAACAATTAATTAACAAAAAGTAAGTGTAGTATTAATTAGAATCAGAATATGAAAGTAAATAATTTAGGAATTAAAAGTGCTATAAAATTATTGAACCAGTTTTTAAAGAATTTGAAGAAATAACCAAACATTTTAAATAAGAGACGATATTATTGTAATTTATTGACCCCTGAACCGGTCCATTATATGTCGTCATGCAATGACTGTGTTGTTATAATATATGTTTTTATTTACCTTCTAGAATGCTTACACACTTAATCAACAATATTACACATAAATACTAAAGTGGTTAAGGGTTGGCAAGTTTAGGTTTTAGTGGTTTTCCTAAACCTGTAAGCAAATGCTTTGCCAAGATAAACCCATCCACAATTGCATTGGTTTCGTCACCACACTATACAGGTTTGTACTGATCTTCTTCATACATAACACTTACATTCCAATATAATAATGAAAATGTACCATACTAATAAATAAATAAACCAATTGTTAATAGTTTGACATATAATTCTCAATGAACTATTTAACAACAAGCAATGATATTACCTACTAATAAACTTTGTAATTTCAAATTTTTTTATAAAATTAAGTATTCAATGTAGGTGGGATGAGATTAAAACCTGAAATTGTGCTCGAATTGTTGGCTCACTAACCACATTAATAACATTGTTCGTGGTCCAAATTGTAATGTTGTGGTTTATAGAGAAGCGGTTTTATAGATGTATGATTATATTATACAGTAATAAGAGGTCCCCAACTTGAATTATCTACGTATGACGAATACATCATTCTTTTAATACTTCTTTTTGTTGTTAAGATCTCTCAAGAGTATTGACTGAAGAGACTGATTGTATTTGGTATATTAGAATGCTTCGCTATAATATAAATCGTTATTCATAACAGAAGTACAAAACAGTACAAATGCAACTTTACCGACAGATTTGTTGATGTGCCCAACTTTCAGCCGCATCTTGTACAATTGTATACTTACACTTGAGTTCTCTCAGTCCTGAAGAGTCCCAAAAGGACGAAACAGCTGTCGAGCGATTCTCTATGTTTGTTTGTACAATCTTTTTACAGCAGGCAATTCAAACTTGTTTTTAAGTCAAGTCTTACAAATTTTTATTAAAATTTTAAATAACAATTATAATTAAAGAAATACATTCTTGGATCAAGAAATGACGTGACATTAATGCAAAAAAATTGACAACACTTTTATCGAAAATTCAATTTTCTTCTTACTTTGACACCCGTTAAAAAAATTGTAACAAATTATACAGATAGGCCGAGTTTGGGATTCTCGACGAATGTAATTTAAAATAGGAGAGAGAGAGAATAAACAGATAAGTATTTCATTGAACCCGATATAAAATTCGTATCCGACGGTGCAATTCGTATTAACCGGCTAGGTCACCAATGTGCGGAAGGCGTGTGTTCAAGATATTAGTCAAGATACTGAAAGGACCGTCTCAAATATTGGTTGTCAAAGCCCGGCGCCACTATCTTTTCATAAAGAGATGCTACATTTCCGCAAGATAGAACGGTTAATGTACTTGTACTTAGGGCTACAATAAAATACTCGCACTGAAAACAAGTCACAAATTAAGTTTATTTTACGACATAACAATAACACAATTTGCACAAATACAGGAAAACGCGAATCGCAACGGGCTGACGTCGCAATACCCATTTCTAATTGGGCGCACTAAAGTTACAACGCAGTCAGCGACAGGCTCATCTTTGTTTATATTCGGCGGCGAGGTCAAAGTCGGTTTTTAACTGGCTTTCGTCACGCAAAATAACAGACAGACACAATACCTTATACAACTCTGGTAGATAGCTACAAAGGCAGATACGAAGCGGGTGTGGTTGACGAGAAGGCTTGTACGGTTTCTAGAATTGGGTACCATCTTCAACACTCACAACTCGCATAACGGAAACAAGGTAGCCATTTTACCCAGACAAAGAATGTCGTGGTAGTAGTAATGTCGTTGTAGTAATTTCGTCTCCGTATTTTCGTGTCCGTATTTTCGTTTAAAAGAGAAACAAAGAAGATGTCATCCCCAACCGCCTAAACGCATACGTCAAACTACTTACGGTGTTCGAATGCGAAAAACGCATAAAATATGCAAAAATATTCGAGAGAAACACTGGGCCTTGTTGTTATAAATAGTTATACCCTAAATAAAAATCGATTACTACTGATGCCATCGAAAACAGTAGATTTAATTTACCTAAGCGTCATTAGAGACAGAGCGCATGCGAACACCACGGCGGGCGTTTAAAGTAACATTGAGCGGAACAGGACGGAAGTAACCAACAGACACCGTGAAAACGAACCAAAACCGTCCTCTATCGGCGCCCCGAATAACTCCACCAAAAATCACACCAAATTTGGCGCAATGTACAAAAAAATCACGTAACAAAATTAACAAATTAATTTTATTGACAAGATGGTATTACCAGCAATCGTATGCCATCGCCACCCCTGTGTTTTTTTATGTGAGTAGTTCTCCACGGGTTTTTACTGATAGCAAAGTAAAAGTTCTTAAACTGTGCCCTGTATAGAGTTTCAGAACTGGTAACGTCAAAGAGTCAGGCAGCAAACTCTGCAGTTGGGGATAAAAACCATCCGGGCTCGGACAGGTTGGCGTGACTAGTTTGGGGCGATTTTCTTGGCGCTTATTTATTATTAATAATGAAAATCAAGTTAAAATTGAAGAGTGATAAAGAAATATATTAGAAATTAATCTAAACTACTTAATACCTTTAAGTTTGTGTTTTGGTTGATATATTTTTCAGAATAAGAGTGGATCTATTTGGAATACTTTTTGATTGACAAGTAGAAGACTTTTCATGAGATAATCTTTGTAAATTTTGTTTATATCTGTCTGATCTATTAATTTTTCTGAAATGATATGCTAGATCCATTTGATAGAACATTCATTCGCAGCTAATTCAAGTTTGTCAGATTATTCATCGCGAGGGATAATATCAACAACAGCCGAATATATTTTGAAGAAACTTTCATTGGTAGTAACAAAACGCATCATTTTATGTAATGAATACAATATCACATAAGTTACAAAAATCATGTTTCGTTACGTGGAACATACAATATTTTTTCTAATTTAAAAAAAAATTAAGTTTAAACAAAAGAATTAAAAATATTTCGAATTCAAATTCTAATCGAGTGTAACCGATGTTACCATAGTTACTGTTTCCAAAACAAATGTCATAACATAAGAAGCGAAAAATTGTACTTTTTGTAACTACTTACATAAAGTGGATCATTTTCACACCTACTTTGATTATAAAAAAAGTCATTTATGTGTCAAAATTTGAAAAAAGACTTTAGATATAATTTTGACTAATTTTTATATTGGAGATTGGTTCTGAAGTAAAACAAAATTGGAGGAATAATGCTTTTGAAATAAGTATCTTATTGCAAAATATCGATCAAATGCCAAATCCTAAGCTAATCTATAATCAAAATAAATAATGTTTAACACAATTATATTTAATGAACAATGTACTGACAATAAGGAAGTACAATTACCACAATCTTGTAAGGTCAGCATGACCTACTCAACTACATAACGTAATCCAAGGAGAGATGGCACAAGTTTTACACAATTTAAAATATTTTCTACATTTAAAAGTACAAAAATTTAAAAAAATATATATGAAAGAGTAATTGACTTTGGCAACAACTTATCAAAATAATACAAAAATAAAAAATGAAAGTAATAATAAATCATCCTACTTAGGGTAGAAGAGTAAGTCTATTAGGTATGCGACAGATAGATTTTAAACTTGGACTCCTTTTTCTTCGTTGCACAGACTCCACATCTTTCGAAAATGTTGTTATAGGACGTACACTCTTCATGCAGACATCTTAAATATAAACCACATTTAATTTAAGGTTTTTTGTCGTTTACCGATTAATTAAAATAATTAATCTTCTTTGCATTCATCGCATTCACTTTCAATATCGCTATAGTGTTATTTACCAGCAAATAAATCGTTTAAATCTATGTTATCAGATTCATCGGAAGATCAGTTTTCTTCCCTTTTTTGTCTGATTTTCTTCATATTCCTTACATTATCTAGTTTCCTTCCTTTTTCTAAGTTTATGAAACTTTTTTTTCTTTTTGTTTCGACTTGCTTTCTCTTATCTATGTACCCTAGCAGAGATAATATTAAGGTTGATGCGTACTCTTTTCATAGCTGGTGTTACTTATGGTATTGAAGATATTGTGTCTATAGTCGTTCTAAGAGTCATTTGTTTAGGTTCGGTCCTAGAACGTCCTAAGAGAGAGAGAATTAGGTTTGGTTGTTTCTTTCTCGAAATTTTGGTTGAGACGAAGGTGACACATGCACAGTTTTTCTACAATTTAAAAATTCAATTACCTGGTTGCCGTTGGACATCTCCCAACAATAGTTTACTAAATTGTAGTCTATTCATGATAACATCCTTTCAGGCTCTTAAAAATGCTCGGTCTAGAGGTTGAAGATAATGCGTACAGTGCGATGAGATATTAGTAGTGTAAGAAGTGTGTCTATCCAACAACAGCAAGACTAAGCCTGGAGGTTTTCGTAAAAAAAATTTTTACTAATTATTTAAGAAATATTTTAGGGTTTACATAAGAGAACTCCTAGGACATGCATGTTCGAGATTCTAGCGGAATTATTTCTGCCCGTTCAGGCATTTTGTTCTTTCTCTTAAAAATACATACTCTAAGTTAAAGCATACTATTGATTGTTACATTTTTCACGATGACTTATTGCTGGTATACTTTTGGAATCCGTTTCGGTCAGTACATGTTCTTCTCTAGTATTTAGTTGCAGCCCAATTTGATCGATGTTAAAAATATGACCGAGTCTATTCAGTAAATCGTTTGAAGTAATTCAAAATATTCACACAGTTCCTTTGGCTCTGGCTACTGAAGTATTTTCTGTTTTGCAGATGCCGATGATTGTACTCCTTCGCAAAAATTATTGTAACCATACTCTACTAGCTTTGCCTAAAAATTGGTTCTATTTACAGTGCTTTAATCTAAAAATTTCTACGAAATATGAATAACTCTTTACCGTCCTTAAATTTATACATCATCCCAAGTAACTCTGTTAGATTACACGCCATCATTTTTGCAGGTTTTTGATGTGGCTGGACAGCTTTCTTCTCTATTTTTGTTTTCAAATAACCAACGGGGCCTAATCGATCTTTTTTCTCAAAGTTATTCTTTGTTTGGAAGTAGTGTTTGATATAAAATACTACCAGATTTAAGTCGTCTGTAAACCAACTTGCCTTTATAGCTACGTTTCTCTTTCACACGTACTTGTTACGCATTTACTTAAAGAAAAGATGTTAATCCTTCTCTCTTCTCAAATGCTGGTCCGTCTCTTCTAGAAGTGTAAGATAGCTAGACTACGTAATATCTAATAAAACGCTTTATAACACTGCTTAAAGGTCAAGTGTATAGTAGAAGACTAAAACTTACATTAAAATTCTTTAATCGGCGAGCAAGGTAATATTGTCAAAATTTTTCTGGTATGGACCGTAACTGTTGATGTCAAGGATAGATAACGACACACGTGGTTTTAACAAATCCACACTGCTGACTGGCTTTGGATGCATATAACTAATTTTTGCATTAAAAAATATCGCGAATGGTCCGTCTCTCCTACCGTGCTATCTCTCCTCCTTTTACCTTATAAATGAACAAGTGTGGCACACTTCAATCAGTAATCAGTTATAGTTATCATCCAAGTCGGATTTAGTTCAAACTGCTGCACGTATATTCTTCCATTTTAAATGTATGGCCTCAATAGGTTGAACTGAATCCTTAATAAATGATTTGAATGCAACATTAAAAAAGTTGGATTTGAATCAATCTAAAAAAATCTTTGGCGGAGATAGTTATAACAATAGAAAACAAATTCATTGAAAAGGTAGAAAAGACAATAAATAAAAGGGAGTGATAAAATTATTACAACAACCTTGAAGAGTTGTAGGATACACAGAACTTGTAAACCTAATCAAGAAAACTAACTTTGAACAATAACGCACTATGGAGCTGAAAAGTGGATCATGATGAGAAGAAACTTAACTAGTCTAAATGTGATGCAAAATGTTGTGAAGAACAAATAAAAGGTAACAGAAGTAATTCAAAAAGATGCAAAACTTATGTAGGGAGTTATGTAGGATTTGCAATCCGGGACACATTCCAAAAATAATAAAAAATGTTAAATTGGAGACAATTGAACTTGCGTTTTTCTTTTCCTGTGTTAACCATGAATTAGTGCGGTTCTATTAACACCGATGAAACTGAGAAATGGTAGTTTAATTCCTTGAAATGGATTATTCGAAATTTCTCTTACCATCAGCCTATTGTGATTAGAAATTTAATTAGAGATGAAATAATATTTAACCTGGATTGGGTTTCGTTATTACCATTTTTGCAGGTAAGACCTATTCCGCCTCGTGTTAAGAACCGCCTACATTTGAGTTTCTCTAATTATAGTTTTTTTTATTGTGGCTTTCTTTCCTTTCTTTGTATTGGTTTGCTTCTACTTCTATTACTTGTCTGATGCCCTCTTGGGTCGTTAATGGCTTATCATGTTTTAATTGGGATGGTTAATACCACTACACTTGCTGTACACGAGGATTTGTAGTCGAAAAACCGATGTCTGGATAGTTTAGTAAAGCACGTTGAGCCACCGCAATCTTATCATTCACGTAGAGGTGTTCCTGCATGTTAAAATTCCGTATCGCTAACTAAGAAAGATTAACGACGATGGAATAATCTCGTCTTACCATTTGGAGGAATTCTCCGCAGACCTTACTTTCGATTTTAACATGTTTGTCTGATTACCCAAAGTACAAGTACTAAGTATCCTGCGTTAGCTATAAACTTGGAACTATTGATGTCGAATGACCTAAAGGGACGCATTACTGTGCTACTACTCGTACACGTATGTTACTTTAGCTTATGTAATTTGCCACAAAGTAATTATATCCTTAACCCATTTAAGCCCATGGTTGCGTTAACGCAACATTGAAAATAGGATTTTTATACCGAAAAATCTATTTTTTGGTCACGACTTTTATATTATCAGATAAAAGGATAGTTGAGGTAACAAATTTATATTTTTTGAATTTAGACGGGGTTTTTAATTTTGAGAAAAAAATAAATAAAAGTGTTCAATATTCGCTTAAAAGGTTGAGGTAAATATGTATATATTTTTAACCAATGGTTATTTTTTTCTTTATGCTGTGTTAGTATTTTTTTAAAGATACTTCAAATTACAGTATGCTATAAAAAGTTAGTCCATTTTTTTTACTAGTTGACTTCAGAGGGCTTTTAATTGCAACGTTGCGAAAACGCAACATTGGGATAAACAATGAAACTGCAGTGGCAGAAAGCATGATTCATATTCATATTCCTGTTTGAACTTGTCATTTAGTCGTAGTGTATTGTAAACGGTGCGTTTTAGTGTTGATATCTAGTTCTTTAGAGTAAACAAATCCTTCAAATATTATCAAAATTTTAAAATGGTAAGTAAATCAACTGTGCTTATTTTCGATAATCATTTATGGTTTTAGAGCAACAATAAAGACAATTATTATTATACAAGGCCTTTGACACTAAAAGAACTTGAAGAAATTGTAGAAAATATTAGTCTCAATAAAGAAGTGGACATTTGTTACATACCACCTGACGTCGATGATCTAACGGATGAAGAAAATATCGATGAAGATATTGTAGGCGGCCAAGAAAATTTGCCTGCAGATTTGGCGGGAACATTTGAAATTCAATTAGACTCTGAAGTTGTAGTGGAAGATAATAATGATGAAGACATTTTACCTTTACCTTATAAAATACCGAAACTAGAAGACGTTACTTGGTGTAGAACTTCAGTCGACTACGATAGAGATGCTGTGTCAAATGAGCTAGAAGACATAAACAAAATTACTACGGATCTACATGGAAAATCTGTATTTGACTTTTTATGGAAATGTTTGATCAAAATATTATGCAGTTTATTATTTCAATGTCGATGAAATATTCAAGGGATCACAATCGTCCTCAATTTGGCTTAGAACAAGCTGACCTGGAAATTTTTTGGGAATATTAATTTTGAGTGGATATCATACCCTTCCACAAGTAAAACTCTACTGGTCATCCGATGAAGATAAAGGTGTTCCGTTTGTAAAAATACCATGTCTAGGAACAGATTTCTAGAAATAAAACAAAATCTTCATCTTGCCGATAATAATCAGCTAGATAAAAACGACAAATTTGCGAAAGTACGGCCTCTAGTGGATCTATTGAACAGAAACTTTTTGAAGTTTGGTATTTTCAGACATCATTTGTCAATTGATGAACAGATGGTGCCTTACTTTGGTCGTCATTCGGCAAAAATGTTTTTAAAAGGAAAACCTGTAAGATTTGGGTTTAAAATCTGGTGTCTCACTTCAAGTGACGGATATTTGTATCAGTTCATTCCATATAGCGGAAAAACAGATAACAGATGCAAAAAACAATTTTTGGTTTAGGTGAAGAAGTTGTTATCAATCTACTGAAAGTTGTAGAAAATAGATCAGCCCATAAAGTATACTTTGATAATTTTTTACAAGTTATAAATTGTTGGTTTATCTGAAGAATGAAGGATATTTTGCTACTGGAACTATTCGTGAGAATAGGATGCTGAAATGTCCATTAGAAACTAATAAAAGTATAGGGAAAAAATCTCGTGGCACCATGGATTCCCTGTACGATCATGTAAACGAAATAAGCGTTGTGCGTTGGAATGACAATTCCGTAGTTACAGTTGCAAGCAATTGTGAGTCTGTAGAGCCCATTTAGTCTGTGAAAAGATACAATCGTAAGGAAAAAAAAGATGTCTCTTTACCACAACCGAACATGATTGCCCAATATAACAAATATATGGGTGGTGTAGATTTACACGACAATGCCGTGGCAAACTACCGAATCAATATTCGAGGAAAAAAATGGTGGTGGCCTTTGTTTATTAATTTTTGGACTGTGCTGTGGTAAATGCTTGGAAACTATACCGACTTGTACATAAAGAGAAACCCATTTCCCAGCTAGATTTCAAGTCAGAACTAGTCCGAAGTCTTTTGACTAAAAACAAACGTAGAACACAATCCACTAGAGGTCGTGGCTCTACAACATCTTTACCGTCGACGTCTAGATTTGATAACACGGGTCATATAATTGAAAGAAATAACGAAAACTGGAGAAGACGTTGCAGGGTATGCAAAAGCACGGTTTATAAGTGCAACAAATGTGAAATCCCCTTGCACCCACATTGTTTTAAAAACTATCACAATTAATTTAGGAAATCATATAGTACCATAGTTGCGTTAACGCAACGCAAAAAAACTGCTTCAATTGTTTTTTATTTTTTTTTGTTTTTCTTATGTTTATTACTAATTAATTAAATATGTTTCTGTAAAAAAGTTGTACTTAATTTGATTTTTCTAGTAGTGGTCCTAAATGGGTTAATGGTGGAGAATTTTATGTCGCAAAACAAGTTACTATCACTAGACGGTGTTTTATTAATTCTTATATATATATTATTATTAAATTAACTTTAAATACATTGAATAATCACTTTAAAGATTAAAGTGATGTTTAAAAAAATATTAAATAATTTGAAAATTCGAACTCACACGCTCGGTTTTATTCTAAGCTAGTTTAGTTAAGATTGCCATACAGGAAGTGATAAGAACTTGTATCGTTCTGTATCAAACGTTATTTATTGATTGTTAACTATTTATTTTGTGTATCGCTGATATAAAATTGAACTATAAAAGAGAGAACACGATATTATTAGCTTTTAGTGTTTTATATTTATTCCATTATTATAACCAATTAAACAGTGCTTAAACCTAAATTTGTTTCAATTTTCTGTAACAGGTTTTTTATGCAAATGTATCATTTTATATTATTCTTTTGTTGTAAACACAAGGCACATTAGAATGTGAAAGGTAAAATCGATTGTTTCGTCACGGCCTATGTCCAATATTTTATACGTATCTACTTACCTTTGAAAACTAATTGACAGTTTTCTATTGATAATAGTAGTTTTGATAAAATGTTATATGTTTTTAAACTTTTTTTTATTTGTGAGCGTACAAAAGTATTGTGCATAATTTCAGTAGTAGACATTCTTAATTTTTTTGTTATTTATTGCAGTGTTGCTTTGCATTCGTACACAGACCTTTCACTTAAACTATTTACAGCTCTTATTATGTAAAATACTATTTTTAGAATATCGTATTTTTATTACTTCTGTTATTTCAAAACGGATTTTACTTCTAATAGACAACAACGGGATACATTATATGAACAAATATGAAAGAACGATTTCGAATAAATTGGTTAATTACATATGCTATCTGCATCCAATGATATAATGAGAAGTGTATTGAACAATGCTTTTAGTAAAAGCACTAAATATAAACTGATTTGATACAAGTATTTTATGCGACAAAATATGTTATGAAAGCTCTGAAAACACAAATAAAAGTTAATTTTGACGTTTAATATTTAAAAATTGTTTTTATATTTCTTACAAAAAAAATTAAGCTGTCGCATTTGCAGATTTCAAAGTTTTTGATGTAAGGATTTTACTTAATCTTAATTTTGTAATGTTTATCACGAACAACGGTTTAAATTGAAACTTTTTTTTTTTATTTTTTTACAATAAAAATAAAAATTTAGCATGTAAAATTTACATACTTTAGTAGCGCTTAGTCTATCACAACGTTTGTTTATAATTATAAGCTGTAGCAAATGGTTGTAAAGGGCTTTCGGTTGTTGTGGTAATATATGTAGTAACACGTTTAACACTTGACAGTTGGAATTATATTATTACTTAGTGTTTGTTAATAGCAAAAACAATATTTTCTTTTTATGAATGTTGTTGTTTTGTTAACTTTTTTACATAGCAACTTTAATAGTTATTTAAATTATGAAAAATGTATAAAATTAAAACAAAAAAGGCAAATACCAATAAATTATGTAAAACATAAAATCTTATACACTAGTTATCGGTTTGAGCTCGAACATTTTCGATTAATAAGTGCGTCAAAGTGGGCCAACGCTAACTTATTTTTTAAATAATCGTAATTTTGTAGTTTTTTGCTTTGCAATTCTACAAATTACAGAATATAACAACAGTAACAAAGGCCAACGTTTAGAGTTTCATGTACTAATTTCCATGTACCAAATGATTAACATTTGACGAACCAATTAATTAATAAAAAAATTTACTTTTTAGAGTTTATGTTTTATACGAATTATACAATTTAGTCTAAAATTTGGGGATTAAACGACTTTTCACGCACCTCGTGCTCACCCTGCAGTTCTTTGATACTTTTCTTTAGTATTGCTAACTTGGCAGGGTTCGGATTTTATAAATCATTAATAAGGAAAAACTGTATCATTTCATATTGATGTTATGACAGGTGATCGATTATAATAGTTCGCCGATTATCCAGTTAGTCATGTTAATATTACCAAATATTTTTCTGTTCCGATTAAATAACCGATCAAGATAAAAACCTGCAACGTTGGTCTACAAACAATCCAAGTTACCCGAATAACGTTTAGTATTCGTTATATAACCGACAAAACATACGTACATTTTTAATTACATACTAGTTTAAAGCGTCACAAATTGTTAATAACATTAGTACTTGTGATTTCGCTGTCGAAACGATTCTTTCTTTCTTCTTTTGACAATTTTCTACCGTAGTAAAACTTATTCTTAAAATTGCGTTTTCTCATTTAATTAATTATATTGCTTAAATTCATACGCTCACCAGATATTTAAGCTAATGATGTTGTTAATATTAAAGGTGGAAAAGAGCAAACTATAAATGTCTAAGCCACGATAACTCCAATAAAAATTTGTTAAAACTCTAACTCTATTTTTAGACTTTAATTTTTGGAAAAGAAAGTAAGTACAAAATTGCGTGTTTCTACCAAAATTTATCTGGCAAGTTAAGTGAATCCTGTATTTCTAATCTTAACGGGATTATACATTTAAAATAAAACAGATTGAATGTATTTACGTCATAGTTTAAAGTGTTATAACGTTTACCTCTCCATGCCCTAGACACACAAATGTTGTTGTATTGAAACGTACAAAAATTACAATTCAAATGATTCATAAATAATCTGTGTAGGAATGAGATAACAAGTGTTCAAAATTTGTGCTGGTCAGGCCTCGGAATTGAGTTGATTTAAATATTTTTACATTGTACACAAATGTACACCAAAATATACAAGGTGGGGCACTACCAACAAATTATTCTATAGCATTAAAGCAACAAATAATGTTTAAAATTTTAAGGCATATATATGCCAAAATTATTTAAAACTGCATTCTAAAAGTATTTTAGATTGTACAGGGTGCTCTAAAAACACGTGCCATATCAAAGTTGGGTTATTTTAAATGGATCACTCTGTGTTTTTTTCTATTTTTGAATTATAAGGTAAAAAATAATGTATGTTCTTTAACATATCCCTATATCTACTTACTTCTCTTTCTGAGATAAATCAATTTGACCTGATTTGCAGACCCTCCAAAAATGCAATAACTTTAAGATAAATAAGAACAAGCAACTTTGGTATACACCACCACCACCTTTGCAATATTGACTATTATGTTGTGATGTACAGGGTGTTTTTAATACTACCGCATAACACTTAAAACGACTTAAAACTTAAATAACTTGCTTAATTGCTTAATTTAAATAGAACACCTTACATTTCTGTAGCCTGTTGAAAGCTGGAACTAATTACTTTTTAGTCGGTATTAGGCTTACCAAGCCCTAACTATGATAGTTTTTGAGATATTTTAAAATTTGATAGTTTAAGAATTTACGATGTACTACAGTCTAAGTTACCTGTGAAATATTTTGCAACTTTCAGTTTTAAATATTTACCTTAAAATTATTTATTTTTTTTCCAAAAAATAAACCGAAATGTGCTTATGAATAGTATACCGGGCTCTAAGAGCCAGTCGAATTACGCACACCGGTCACAATTTACTGATGTTTAATTAATTATTCTCGATGGTTATAATCCGGGAACTACGGGAATTTTTGACTCGTGGAAGTATACACCATATATTTTTTACCATAGGTAGTTTTCATAATGTTAATAAAGAAACTGACTTGTCAGACCTTTGGGAGGTGATTAGTTATGGTGTAGGACACAGACGAAGTTGTCAAAAAAACTTTCTAAAATTGTAGCAGTATACACGCTATAAATTATCACATTATTTAATTTATGATGTAAATTTGTGAAAAATAATTGTCCGACGTCGGATTATAATTAATATAACAAGAAAAAGATTGTCAGACCGCATGATAATGCTTAAAAGTTCGTCAGTCGGGCCTCTAGAGTGTAGAGCAGCGTTCAAAAGCATTGAGCCGTCTATTGCTGTCCAACTGACGGACTTTTAACTATTATTATGCAGTCTGACGATTTTTTTCATGTTATATTGATTATATTTCTTGAACGTACCTAAACAGTGAAACCAGTTTGGTCTGGAGTACCCTGGGGTTCTCATTTTGTCTTTTTTAATTTCTCCTATTTATCAATCATATTCATCATGCTCCATCTGATTCAGAATTTCTTTTGTTTGCTGAGGATTTGAAAATATTTTTAAAGATATCTTTGTTCTCAGGTTGCATTAAACTACAAACCACTCTTAATAAACTTTCAGATTGGTGTGAAAAAATAAATTGTATTTAAACAAATCAAAATGTAACTGTATATCTTTTTCCCATAAAAAATATTCAGTTTCCTATTCTTACACTACAGAGTGGGGCACTACCAACGAATTAGTCTATAGCAATAAAACGACAAGTAATGTTAGAAATTGTAAGACATACATATGTCAAGATTATTCTAAACCACATTTTAAAAATATTTTGCTTTGTACAGGGTGCTCTAGAAACACGTACCATATCAAAGTTAGGTTATTTAAATAGATCACTCTGTATTTTTTTTTATTTTTGAATTGTACGATAAAAAATAATGTATGTTCTTTAACATGTCCCTATACCTACTTACTTCCGTTTCTGAGATACATCGATTTTACCTGATTTGCAGACCTTCCAAAAAACTTCAATAACTTCAAGGTAAATAAGAACAAGTAACTTTGATTTACATCATCTTACTAAGAGCCTTCCACATCTCTTTTGCAATATTTACTAATAAGTTATGATGTACAGGGTGTTTTTAATACTACCGCATAATACTAACAACTTAAAACTTAAATAACTTGCTTAACTTAAATGAAACACCTTACATTTCTGTAACCTGTTGAAAACTGCAACTAGTTACCTTTTAGTCGGTATTAGGGTTACCAACCTCTAACTCTGATAGTTTTCGAGATATTTAAAAATTTGATAGTTTAACAATTTACGATGTACTGGAGTCTAAGTTACCTGTGAAATATCCGCAATATACACGTTATCTTGCAACTTTCAGTTTTAAATATTTACCTTAAAATTATTTATTTTTTTTCCAAAAAATAAACCGAAATGTGCTTATGAATAGTATACCGGGCTCTAAGAGCCAGTCGAATTACGCACACCGGTCACAATTTACTGATGTTTAACAACAGTAACCGTTATTTGGTACCTCAAAAATCAGTCATACTGTAAACATCGACAAACTTTAACCTGTTAACTAATCGCTCTAATAGTAGTACGATAATTTCGAAAACCATTATTTTTAGAATTTTTTAACAAATTACCAATGTTTACAGTGTTATCGATTTTTGCTGAAACTAATAACGGTTGCTGTTGTTTGTGACAGGTGGGAGTGATTCGACTGACTCTTAGAACCTGGGCTAAGTCATGAGCACATTTCTGTTATTTTATTCTGACAACAATTATTTTATGGTTAATATTTAAAGCTGGATTTTCCTTTACATTAAAAATGTTTGCAAGAAAATGTTCATTTTACTGATATCTTACAGGTAACTTAAAATCCAGTAAATTGCAAATTGTTAAATCAGTAAATTTTGAAATATCTCAAAAACTATCAGAGTTAGGGATTGGTAACCCTAATACCGATTAAAAGGTAACTAGTTTCTAATTCCAACAGGCTACAGAAATACAGAGCGTTCCATTTAAGTTAAGCAAGTTATTTAAGTTTTAAGTCGTTAGCGTTATGCGGTACTATTTAAAAAACTCTGAACACCATAACATAATAGTAAATATAGCAAAAAAGATGTTGAACGCTCTTATAAGGTGGTGTAAACCAAAGTTGCTTGTTCTTATTTATCTTGAAGTTATTGCATTTTTCGGAGGGTCTGTAAATCAGGTAAAAACGATTTATCTCAGAAACTGATGCAAGTTGGTATAATACAGGGTGTTCCATTTAAAATAACCCAACTTTGTTATAGTACGTGTTTCTGGAGCACCCTGTACAATGAAAAATATTCTTAAAACGTGGTTTCAAATAATCTTGATATATGTATGCCTTAAAATGTTTTACATTATTTGTCGTTTTAGTGGTACAGAATAATTAATTAGTGCCCCACCCTGTGTATAAATATAACCTAAATACTGACAAAATTAATGTTTTCTTGGATACCTTAAATTCTAACCTAATATTTGCATCATCTGACTGCTCAGCCCAATTTTTTTTTCAATACCTGTTATTTTAGAAATGTGTTTGTTTATTCAATCGTTTTAATTGTGTGGTTAAATACTTGCAATTAAGTATTGGTCTTTCAGGATTATATTTATTGTGACCATGTGCCAAAAATTGTAATTAATCAGCGGGAAATTTAAAATCAGTTGTTTTAAGTGAATTTCAATAACGTTCGGCATTATTTGAACGAACACACATCTTATATATAGGGAATAGAAATATTAAGCTGTATATAAAATAACAAGCATGATTCATTGTTTAAATTATATATCTAATGTGGAACATTCGAATAGAATGTTTGAATTATGTTTTTTGTCCTCATCCTTTCTAATGTTAATAATCGATTCTAGACCATTTTCACATACTATTTCCTTCCGCATGTGATTCATGTCTATTTTTTCCTCCTCTTGTGTGCCAATTTGCTTGAGTTTTTCTTTAGCCAGGGTCGAGACAACATTTAATTTAGATGTTGTGTTATGTCATAAGTTAAGGTCTGAATGGTACGGTGGCAGCTTTAACACTGAATGACCATAATCCGGTAAGAGTGTATGAACAACATAATTTTTATACATTGGTTTATTCTTTTAGAATACTGAGTTTCTTACATATCGACGAAAATACCTCATTCTGATATTCATTTTTTACATTGCATCATTAGGTGACATGTAACTCTTTATTAGTCATCTAAAAACTACGGCGTGCATACAGTTTATGTGTGTTTGCCACTACCTGTGGTACTAAAAAAGAGGTTCTAAATCAGTAGTTCTCAACATATAGAACATCCGCACTTTTTAACTTAACTTATTTAACGTAACATACAAAATCATCTAAATATTTAGGTTTTACAATGTTTCTTTTTGAAGAACGAACTTTGCAACCTTCACTGTCGCTAGATAGAACTTTGGTTTCATTTGTACTATTTATAACACTTGGACTTGCCACTACACCGAATGGTGCAATCTCGTTATCAAAATTTACAGTAGGTTCAATTTCAACGTCATTATATGAGTGTTTTAAATGAGAACTATTTCTTCTCAACGTATCTCCATTTTCTTTTTGTGCTATATAAGATCGTGGATGTTCATGAGTTTCTTTGATTTTTCCCGGACTCCATGCTTTATTGGGTAAATTTTGAATTAGTATGTTTTCATTTGGCAAAAAATGTGTTCTGTTTTTAGCAGACCTATCATGAAACATTTTATAATTTAACTGATTCTTTTTTAACTTTTCGTGAACATTGCTAAAGATTTTAGGCTTTAGCACGTTGTCATTACAAGGAATTCGTTCTCTCAAAACTCGAATCATTAACATTTGAAAAGGTGTGTAATTGATACCTGTTATTGGTGTATTTCTATAACTAAGTAGGTAAGCTTATGTAAATGTCTTCAGTATTCTCTTTACATTTTTTTAACAAATTTTTGGCAATTCCTACCGCTTTTTCAACTAACCCATTAGACCTGGGGTATCTAGGGCTTGAGTGGGCTAATTGAAATTCCCATTTCTTAGCGAATTGTTTAAATTCATAACTAGAAAAAGGCATATTATCGCTAACTATTGTCCTAGGAATCCCATGTACTGAAAATATCTCCTTTAATACATTCACTACGCTTTCTGTTGTTTTCGACTTAAGTTTCTTTGCTGTAACCACTTACTATTTTTTTATATTTTACTAAAAGGTAAATCTGGAATATCATGTACAATTAAATGTTCTTTACAAGTTCGATATGTGTTGAATTCCCTTTTTTTTTAGAAATTTTACATTTGTTCACTATTTTGTAATCTCTCTGTTTTCCGCCATACCAGGCTAAAATTTAAAATTTTTAAAATAATAATTTTTTTTTTTTTATTTCAGTATAGTAGATTGTTCTGGCTCTGGCTTTGCATTTGTGATATTCCAAAGTGACCTGCATGTATCAGCATTAACATTTCATTTCTTAAAGATTTGGGAACAATAATCTTATTATTCATGTAGACAGAGTATGCCATCTTGAACTGTTATCTCATCTTTTATCTTAAACAATGATTTTAACTCTGAGTCTATGTTTTTTTAGTTCTGTGGAAAGCCTGTATTGAGCCAATCCATGAACGTGCTTAGGTTATTATCTTTTGATGTTTCGTTTCTAAATTGTATTAACCTGTTATCTGAAACTGGCATGTCGGTTGACAAACAATGAACAATTTCTAAGAGCGTTTGGTCTTCCTTAGCGTTATTTTTATCGAAATTTCTCGACAGAAAATCCGCGATAAACATTTTGTTACCCGGTAAATAAACAAATTCTAAATTATACTTAAGTAGTTTTAAGATCATTCTCTGAAGTCTTGTACTAACTTTGTTTATGTCCTTTTTAACTATTGAAACTAACGGCTTGTGATCCGTTTCTATTATCACTTTATAACCAAAAATAAATTGATATTTTTCTACTGCGCAACATATTGCAAACAGTTCTTTTTCAATAGGAGCCCATCGTAATTGAGTTTCTGTCAAACTTCTTGAGTAGAAGGACACTGGTTGCCGATTTTGCATCAGGCATGCTCCAATTCCATCTTTCGAGCTATCTGTTTGCAACGTAATTGGCAATTTCGTATCTATTATTTTTAAAGTAGGGGCTTTGCTAATAATTAATTTTAATTTTTTAAATGCTTGTGCATGCTGTTCATCTTACCGCCACAATACATCCCTTCGTAACAGCTCTCTAAGTACTGATGTGTTTGCACTGTAGTGAGGAATGAATTTACTTAAATAATTGCACATGCCTAAGAATTTTTGTAAAGTTTTAACATTTTTTGGCAACTCAAGGTTTAATGGTCGTGTCTCCTAACATTATTACCTGATACAATATATCTCAAAGTATATTTCAACTCCCTTTAGATCACCAAATATTTTGTGTTTAACTTTTGTAATACTTCAGGTGCTGAGGATCCATTCCGAAAGGCATTTTTTAAAACGATACCTTCCAAATGGTGTACCAAAAGTGCAAATACAACTACTTAGTTCATCTAACTCTACTTGTAAGAACCCGTCTTTCATATCTAACACTGTGAATACTTCTTTCCCAGCTAACTTACTTCATCTGGTGAAGGTATTAAGTACCTTTCACGCAGAATACTTTCATTTAATTTCTTAGGATCTAGACATAATCTAAGGGTTTTATTTGGTTTTTGCAGTATTACTAGATTATGACACCAATCCGTCGGTTCGCTAACCTTTTTGATTATGTTTTTACTTTCTAGTTGGTCTAAAGTTTGTTTAAGTGCTGTTTTGATTGATTCGGGTACCCGCCGTATTGGTTTTACTATTGGTACTACACTATCTTTAAGTTTTATTGAATATTTTCCTACTTTCCCTATGCCTGTAAATCTTTGTTGCGTTTTATTAATTGTTCTTTGCCTTCATCAGTTGATGTCATTTGCTCAACTGAGCTGACTCTTTTAATTAAGTTAAACCTTACACATTCATGTAACCCAAGGTCAGGGACTGTATCTATTTTAACCACCATAAACTTAACATTATGAGTAACATTTTTTATTGTGCAATTCAAGTTAACATACCCCTTCGGTTTTATTTTATTCCCATTGTACACTACTACAAGATCTTAAAAAACAAAATTGAGACAGAGTATGCGGATATGGAAGCTGAAGAACAGGCTGGTTTTAGAGCTGGTCGCTCAACAGTAGATCACCTATACTGCCTCACTCAGGTCATTGAAAAAAAAAGGGCCGTGGATCAAGAGATCCATTTACTTTATGTTGATCTTCAAAAGGCCTATGACAGTGTTCCACTTAGCAAACTTTGGACAGCGTTAAAACAAACCAATATAAATCATGGCATAGTAAAAGCAGTAGAAAGACTGTATGAGAAATCCACAGCAAAAAGTGAAAATAGGCAACAATGTCAGCAAGGGATTCACCGTTACAAAAGGTCTGAAACAAGGATGTTGCCTATCTCCTACTCTTTTTAAAATATATCTAAAGCAAGCTCTCAAAGTCTGGAAACGGAAGTGTTATGCCATGGGAATCCCCCTTAACAATAATAACCTATACACAATGTGCTTCGCAGATGACCAGATCGTATTAGCACAGGACCATGATGACTTGGCATATATGGCAAGAAAACTTATAGAAGAGTACAAAAAATGGGGTCTGCAAGTTAACATCAAGAAGACGGAGTGTATGTGTATTGGTGGAACACCAGAGCCTATAGTGTTAGAAAATAACCAAACCATTCAACACTGCACAGAGTATAAATACCTGGGTCTGAAGATAACAGAGGATGGAACTCTAGATAAAGCCATTGAGGAACGCAACATACAAGGAAGAAGGGCTATTGGCATGCTAAATGGAGTATTGTGGGACCAAACAATATCCAAGGGTAATAAACATCACATCTACAACACAATTATAAAGAGCATAGTAACGTATGGAAGTGATGTATGGCCTCTAAAAAAGTGCAGAAAAGACACTGCTAGCAACCGAGATGGACTTCTGGCGACGAGCTGCAGGTAAATCAAGGCTAGAAAAATTCCGAATACCAGGATTCGGGAAATAATGGGAGCCGGGCATACATTGGTGGACGATGTGAGGACAGAAACAGCTAATATGGTATGGCCATGTACAAAGAATGAACGACGATAGGTTACCTAAGCAAATATTAGGCTGGTCACCTCAAGGAAGAAGAAAGAGAGGAAGACCAAGAAAGAGTTGGCGAGAGGGTGTTGAAACCGAAATTAGGGAAAGGGATCTAGACGTAGACCTGTGGAGAGACAGGGACGGATGGCGGTTGGGTGTCGGAAGACGTCGTAGAACGTTGTAAACCGATCTATATATATATATATATATATATATATATATATATATATATATATATATATATATATATTGTACACTACTAATATAGTGCTAGTGTTTTCCTAATTGTACATTGTTTACTTTCTTTACATTTACAAATTCTGTGTACGGTAAAATATTACACTCAGCTCCGTATCTAATTTGAAGGATATGTTAATGCTTCATTAATACTATACAGTTTGATACCACTGTTTTATTGTTACCTTCTTGGGACAGATAATCTAAATTTTCCTTAAATATAAGGTCTAAACACAAGGACTCGGACAGTTCTGTGATTTCATGCAACTTCTTACTATGCGAGTTAGCATTTCCTTGACTTCTGTACCTACACGCAGCTGCAAAATGATTTAATTTTTTACAGATGATGCAAGTTTTCCCATACGCTGGACTGGCCCATGTTGTTTTAATCACCTGTTGCAGTTGCTTTTCTTTACACTTCCGCTTCGTTTCAGGGTTTCGACTTGGTTTTCTTCTAGTTTTCTTTCATTCTTGTAGTTTCTTGTTTTTACTACTGATGCCACTTCAACATGATGTTCCTTTATTACCTTGACTTGACTTTTGCCTGCTTCGGAAGCTTTACAATAATCGACAGCTTTTTGTAATGACAAATCACTATCTCTTAGCAGTCTTCCTTGCAATCCTGGATCATTTGTACCTATTACAATTCTATCTCTAATTAGGCTTTCTTCCTGGTCACCAAATTCACACTGTTTCGCTTGCAACTTTAACTCGGTTAAAAAATAATCGAATGATTGATCGTGCTTTTGCGTTCTTGTGCAGAATTTAAATCTAGCGCTAATTAAATTTTTCCTTGGCATGCAATATTCTTTGAAGGCCTGTATTACTAGATCGTAATCTTGTTTATCTTGATCACTAAGTTTTAATAAGATAGTTTTAGAGGATCTCAGAGGATAAACTCAGGAATTAATTGTAAGTTGAGGTTTCCTTCAAATTCATAGTTAAAGGAATTGAATTTTAAGTATAAAACTAGCTCTTTAATATTGTAATTTATCTACCAAAACAAGAGTTGTGGTCACTCAAGATATATGCATCAAGGTTTTTCTTTATTGTCACAATGCGTTGTAGTTGTACCCCATTATAACTAAGTCCGAACTTCGCCATATAGACTTGCCATAACACATAGTACGCGTTTTCGTAATATCCATAACACGAATTTTGCGATATTAATGTTTAACAGTGCCTAGAAAATGTTGTGAGCTATTTTTTCGTTTAATGAACTTTTCGACCGGCAAAGAGTTTGCATCAAATGGGAAAAATTTTTGTAATTGAGATATCTATACATTTCTTTTAGCAAATGAATTTAGCATATCGAATGAAAAAAACTTTGACAAATGTCATGTGACGACTGTCATGGCAGCAAATTTAAAAAATATCTCTTAAATATGTAAAAAGTAAAGTTAGATGACAAGATATTGAAAAATGCCTAAGAGAAAAGTTGTTTAGAATTAGATTATACGTCTATGTTCAAATTTTCAAAAGAAAATAACGACTTTTCAAAATATTAGTTTTCGGCATTTGTCTGAACACGTTTTTTGATGATTCTTTAACATTCTCCAGCATTTGCGGTGTGATGCTCGCAAAAGCACCGCCGATTCTTTCTTCCATTTTATTTGGTGTTGTAGGTGGGTTATTGTAGACAATGTTTTTGACATATTTCCACAAAAAAAAATTGGTACATATCAAGTCGGGAGACATAACTGGCCAATTTCAAGATCCTCCTCATCTTTCAATCCACATATCAGAAAACATTTAGTTTAAATTGAACCGCACGTTATGATGAAAATGTGCTGGAGCATCATCTAGTTAAAACCATATGCGTTGAAAAATATTTATTGGAACATATAGCAAAAAGTCGAGTAAATTTTTTGTAGGAAATCTAAATAACCTTTGAAAAAAAATGGTCTTACCATACGCCCTCCAAAAATTCCTCCGCATACATTAATAGACTACCTACGCTAGTGTTTAAGTGTTCTTAGAAAATGGGAATTTTGATCACAATAGTAGTGAAAATTATGCCTATTGACTAAGCCTTTGTTGTGAAAAGTACATTCATCTGAGAATAAAGCATAATCAAAAAACTTTCATCTTTCCTGCTTTATCTAGCACCCGCAACAAAAAAATCACTCTTCGACCAAAATCTATTTCTAAAACTCTTGATGCAGCTGCACATGGTATGGGTGCAACCTATGGTTCTTTAAGATGCGCTGTACGCTGGTATTACTGATTCTAGTTTTTCAATTAATTTTTTTGCTGGTTCGTGTGTGGATTTTCAATTACGGATCCAATTAATGTGAACTGTTTTTCTTCGTTGCTAGTCACGTACTTTGTGCTTTTTACTTTTTTATAACTTTTGGATCCATCCTGTAGAAAAACTTCTAATAGTCTTTTAAAAACATTTTTGTTAGAATGATTGTCGGACATTTTTGAGCGTAAACTCTGGAAACTAATACACAATTCCGGTCACACTCCCCGAGGACAGAAATCATGTCAATTCTTTCTTGTTTACTATAAGTTTTCATTTTAAATTCAATACTTTTTAACTTAACAAACGAGGATTTTAAAATATTTTGACAGATCAATGGCAGTTAATAAACAAACAAAACAATCGCAATGACTTTTATTGTCAGCCACAGCCACCTTCACTAAAATTAAATTTTGTTAAATGGAAAAACGTATTAACTTTCAACATAAACTCGAATAACTCAGAAACTATTTGACTTAGGTATAGGACACCCTAATACCCTTCGATAGGTATTTGAAAAGCCTATTATTTTGTAATGTTAAATATAGGGTGTTTTATTTAAAATAATAGAGTTTAAGACTTATATTTACCTATTTATTTATATTTATATTATATTTATTTACCTATATTTACCTATTTGACTATAATTTAATTAATTTTTTTTACTGCCCTGTATAACTTTTTTTAAAAAGTTATTGTTTTATTATTACCCAAGGCATTACTACTATGATAAGGCATAACGGTTCATACGTCACATAAAGCCCTTTTATTTTATAATTTTTTAAATTTATGTTAAAATTTTATAATTTTTAAATATCTCAAAAATTATTTGAGATAGGTATAGAGCATGTAACATCAACTCTTTATTTCAACTCCCCTAGAATCCAAATTCGTCCTCAAATAAAAAAAATATAAAAATTACAAAATTACCTATACTTTTAATTAAAAACCAAACAAAATAAAAAAAATTTTTAAAAATCGCCCAAAAAACACTACACACATGTACAAAAAAATCGCTGCAACATATTGATGCGTTCTCATTTGAGAACTGTATCGTTATAGATTGGACCACCTTTTATACGCAGCTAACTATTTTTTGACAAAAATAAATTATAGTACCAAATTCTCTAAAATTTGTTTGTACTAAATCTAATTGACAAGGTCACATAAGTACTACTAAGCTATTCAAAGGAAAGACAATTATTTTTCATCCAATAAATGTCCTCTGATATTGCAATATATTGTCAGAATTTGTGAGAAAATACATACCATCAAACCAAAAGAACCACTATTATTATAATGTACCAAAGATTTAATAAAGTTGGTGTAGATATATTAACATATGGTCATAATTCATTTCTAGTTCTAATTAATTATTTTTCACATTGGTTAGAGATAATAAAACTTAAAAATAAATCATCTAATGCTATCATAGAGTCCATGCAAGAGGTATTTATCCAGAAACTATTATAACTGATAATAATCCATTTTGTAGTTTGAATGTCGATCTTATTGTTACAAGAAAGATATTTCTATTTTTACATGTACTCCATATCATCATCAAAGCAATGGTTTTGCCGAAAAATATGTCAATATAGCAAAACAAATTCTACGGAAAAGTGCAGAGGATGGTAGTGATTATAGGGAATATGTAATGAAATACAACAACACCCCAATCGTTAATCTACACATATCACCAGCTGAAATTCTTCAAAGTAGACCAGTACATAGTTCAAAATTAGAACCCAAAGTCATGACACATGTGTACGATACATACAGTGAGGACGAAAAGTCAGCCCCCCCCCCCTTAACTTTTGTCCATTTCAATTTAAAAAGCTCAAATTAACATAGTGTACACAAAAAATTGAGTTCTTTCATATGGTACTCATTACAAATGTGACAGCTCAAAATTGTTTGAGTAGGTTTCATAACCTCAAAAATCTTAAATTAGAGTAGGGGTCGAGTGGACACTAATCCTCATCAGTTTAGGGTTACTAGCACTCAGTACCCTCAAAGGTGAATGTTTGGTGTGGGATAATGGGGGACATATCATTGGTCCGTATTTTCTGGAAGGAAATTTGACTGGGGAAATTTATCTCAATTATTAGAAAGGCAAATATTTCCAAGAATACAAGAAATCGCTCAAGAAAACCCAGATTCCATAGAGTAACTAGCTATCAACATGGTTAATTCTCAATTTATCATTATTTTTTTTAGGATATTATCTTTCAACAGGATGGAGCTCCCGCTCATTATTATTTAAATGTAAGAGACTATCTCGATAATAATTTCCCAAACCGGTGGATTGGTCGAAGAGGTTTTAGAGTGGCCTGCCCGATCACCCGATTTAACCCATTAGATTTTTTTTTATGGGGTTATTTAAAGTCAAAATTTACAAAACTGAAGTGCAAACAATAGAAGAGTTGCGTTTTAGAATAACTGATCAATGCAGACAAATTAATGATGAAGTTTTAAGGAATGTACGTAGAGAACTGAAGAAAGGTTGTATCATTGTCTTGGAGTCGCAGGCGGTCGCTTCGAGCATCTGCTTTAATAATAGTTTTAGTTAGTTTTCTGATGTCAACCTTACTTTTTTGTTCTGTTTAAAGTAGTTTCCATAGAAACAACAATAATATTACTTGACACTAATGCTTTTACCGGCATGGCGTTTTTCATTTTATTTTAAAGCGTTTTAAGATTTTACTCCAAAACTTCATAGTTGTATGCAAATTTAAATAAGCTTTCGTGTGAGACCCTACTCGACCCCTACTCTAATTTAAGACTTTTGAGGTTATGAAACCTACTCAAACAATTTTGAGCTGTCACATTTGTAATGAGTACCATATGAAAGAACTCAATTTTTTACACTGTGTTAATTTGAGCTTTTTAAATAAAAATGGACAAAAGTTAAGGGGGGGGGGGCTGACTTTTCGTCCTCACTGTATTGTCAACATCAGATTTATAACGAGCAAAATTATAATAAAAATGCTTGCAAATCGTATAACGATTTTAGAAAAGGGGATAAGATTGTAGTAAAAACTGTTAATGATAAGACTTGGCAAAAAGCTGTAATAATAAGTAAAGCAAATGAACCTAGGTCCTACTGGGTAAAACGACAAAGCGATAATTGAAAATTACGTCGAAATTCTGGTCAAATGAAACTATCACACACTAAATCAGAAGATTTAATTTTAAAACCTGAACTAATTCCCGATAGTTGTAGCAACAATAACTGTAATGATGATGTTGTAGAGCGTCCTTCAAAAGATTATAATAAATATAAGTCAAGGTTTGGTAGAACAATCAGACCAACTAATCGTTTAAATTTATGAAATAATTTACTTAAAGAGGAGGTGTTAAGGTATAACGTGAGGAGACGCAGCCACTATTATACATATACGTATATGTTATGTTAAATGTAGTCATAAGAGTAAAGTGTTAGAGTTTAATAATGTGTATTACCAAATAAAGTTTATTCAATACATACAAGGTGGCTAAACGGAAACGAAACGGCGGCCATGTCGGGTCCTTAAAGAATTTAAACAAAAACACTTGGATTCGTCAACTTAGATTGTTAGGGGGAAACATTTTCAGAATATAATACCACTCCTATCTGTCATCCCTTAGCCAGGGTGGAACTAACCTCAAAAATTTTTAAATAGAATAGTCGAGTTTTTTTTAAAATAAATCGCAGTCCTTTGTCAAACTATTAATTTATTAACAATCATACATAAACACTAGTCCAACAAATGCTGAAAATGGCCACCGTCAACCTCCATGCAATAATACAGATTTTGTTCAGATCGACGTCGCATATTTCGTAGCATATCAGGAGTTATCTGTTGGCATACCAATGTAATCCTTTCGCGCAATTCTTCTATTGAAGCTGGTTGGGTAGCATAGATTTTACTCTTTAGGTGACTCTATAGAAAAAAATATAGAGGTGAAAGATCAGGCGACCGCGCGCGCCATTCAACTGTTAAGTAAATTGCGCATACCGATGACGTCATAGGTATGCCGAATTTACATGTATCGACATGGTGGCCATTTTCAGCATTTTTTGGACCAGTGTTTATGTACGATTGTTAATAAATTAATAGTTTGACAAAGAATTGAGATTAATTTTCCATAAAATAAGTAGTCAATAGTTTGAGAACCGCTGAAGTAAAATCCTTTAAACTAGGTATAACCGTAAAGAGAATTGAAAGACTTTTCAAACAAGGTATAACTCGACTTACTATTATATTTAAAATTTTTGAGGTTAGTTCCACCTTGGTTAAGGGATGACAGATAGGGGTGGTATTATACTCTGAAAATGTTTCCCCCTGTCAATCTAAATTGACGGGTCCGAGGGTTTTCTGTTTAAATTCTTTACGAACCCGACATTTCGTTTTTTGTTTAGCCACCCTGTATATAAATATAAATAATTAAACATGATACAGTAAATAAAAAAGTAAATGACAAAAATGTTATGTACCCGCTATTCATTTGTGCAAGTATTTTCATGGAAGATAAAGGGTTAAATCCATTATTTTTGTAATAAAATGGCCAAAGTAAAGCGGGGAAGGTTGTGGAAAATGTGTTAGATTTAAGTTCTATGTAGCGGAAAGCGTTCAAAAGAACACATAAAAAGAGCATAACCATACAAATCATATAGTAACTGTGGCGAAATAAAAAAAAAGTAACAAATACAAAACTCTGTGTTTCGACTTTTCCAACAACGTTTTTTTCCTCTCATAGATCGTAATGCTTACATGTATACATAGTTCGTATTTATGTCTGTACAACCATGATTCATTTTTCGAATACGCTTCGCTTCTTTGCATTTCGTGTACTAATATCGCATATATTAACAGACGTTCTTTCAGCAAAAAAAATTAATTTGTGACTAGAAACTTTTGATTAGATGGGAATACAAATTTTCGGTTCAGTTATTTTCACTTGCATCATGTCATACTGTAATTTTTTCTGTTGATGTACTTTAATTAAACGGAAAGTAATTACTCGGTTTAGAGTGGTTTTTTAAAATAAATTTATGAACGAGAATTATCTGAATGTAATATGCGATTTAACTGGTTTACAATATACTGGTCCTGTATTTGTCATCATCGACACGGTCGTTGAACATGTTCGACCGATAACTGTTGAGGGATTTGGCAAGTACTAATTGATTAACATTTCACATTTCATTGAAATTTGTTCAAGTTAATTAAGTAAAACAAGAAAAAAAATGGACTCGAATCTTCACCTACGAAAACAACGAAGACTATTCTTTTAAGTGTCAACTTCTTAACCGGATTAGGAGATCTCATTTTATTGTCCGCTAAATTACTTCGGATAAAATTATTGACATAAACTCACGTTAACTGGGGATTATTTTAAATCAGTTACATTAATAGTTTACAGAGGCACGATTTGAATAAGTAATTTAAATGTGAGTGAATGGTATTGATTATAGGTATATGCGATAAGTTACACCCTTCAAAACTAAATAGATTTTTATTTGTTTAAGTATCACTTCAACTAATCTCTCAAATTTATGAAGTATAGACACCAAAAAACATATTGCTGTTTAAAATTTAGGTACTTTACATACAGTGCTTCTCAAAGTCCCTCCCCCCCTTGAAAGAGGTGTCGCTTGCCATAGGGTTCCACTTAAAATTAATGGTCACAATGGCCTTGTGACGTCATCTTTGACAATTTCGTCAGCTATCATCACTAGTAGGAAATTTTACAACCTTTAATATTCAGTTTCCAAATTTCACTTGTTTATGTATAATCGCTCCAAAGATAATAGGGTGGTGAGGGAACTTTGAAAAGCACTGTATATTAAAACAGCTTATTTTCACAATAAATTATTATCAAAATAAATAATCTAAGATCTTTTCAGTTTAACAAACTTTAACCAATTTTTCGTATTTCTGCTAAGGACTGACATTTTTCTAACATTTTGACTACAAACCAACTGCTTTTGTAGGCTACGTTACAAATCAATAAACGAATGAAATTTTTTTCTACTACTTAGCTACAAAATAAAATATAGATCGCCAATAATAAATAAAATAAATAAATAAGTACACAACTCAAGATGCGCAGTTCAAAAACACTGTTTTTAAACTGAACCTCGATTTATTAACGAAACCCATTAAACAGACCCCAAAATACTGTGTACCTACTTAGATGTATCGTATGTATAAAATTTTAATAACGAAATTGCTTGTCAAAACCACATGCATCCGTTACATGTTCAAAAATTACCTATACAAACTACTGTTACTTTTAACACAGTACGATCAGTAGCAAAGCTTTTCGGGGGCACTTTGATGTTTGAATTATAATTTTATTTACTTTGACGCCATTTTGAAAATGTACATTAAAAGGAAATTTGAACTGAAATGAATGTCAAAAATATTCTTTTATAAATACTACGGTAAGTGCATCGGTGTAATGTTGGTTATCGTATATTTGATTTATTTACGTATATAAATAAACATTAGTGTACATACCTAGCTTCAAAAAATAAAACATTAGTTATGATAGTATTCGCTCGATCAGTTAAGTTATAAATACACCTAGTAATACGCCTAATGTGCTTACTAAAATAAATAATTTCTTTAATTGTACTTAAACACGACTGATCGAAAGCTTCGGCCCTAATATACGCTTCTGCAAATTATTTAAATAGTTTATGAACATATGATTCTTTTGAAATGTTTATTACAAACTTGGGCCTATTACATTTATTAACACGCAGTGTTTACACCTGCTTTAAAAACATCAACAATTGGAAATAAGGTATAATTATCTGTTATCTAATTTACCCTGTTCATATCATTTGAAATGAAATAATTTTAATAGTTGATGTATGGAATTTCCATGATAATAAGCAACCTTGAATGTATACTTGTGATAAAACTGAAAATAATTGTAAAATTACTACGGATCATATTTTTTCACATAATTGGATGGAAAAACTCACAGCAAACAGCAACTCAATTCATTTATTATATACAGGGTGCCCAAAAAGTGTGGAAACGCTCAATTTTGACAGAATTTTTATAAACAAATGCAAAACAAAACACATTTCAAATATTTTTGAAGCGCTATCGATTGACACTACCCGAAACCCCACACCACCCACTCCTGGGGTGGAGGTGGGGATAACTTTGAAATCTCAAATAGGAAACCTAATTTTTTATTGCAGATTCAGATTCTACGACTTAAAATACGAAAGTTTTGTCTGAACCATTTTTCCAGATTCGTGATAATTCTCCCTGTAACCGTATAAATTACGTTATTTCTAAATTCTGCTCAAACCGGTCAATATCTCAAAAAATTCTGAAATCTTCAAAAAACTCAATACACACATGTCAAATATTTTTGAAGCGCTATCGATTGGCACCACGCTAATCCCTACATTTCCCCCCTCACTTCGCCCTGCCACCACCGTTGGCGGGGCTCGGGTAACTTTGAAATCTCAAATGAAACCTCACATTTTTTACTGCAGATTTCAGGTATAAATACAAATAAAGATACCAAACATGACCACACACCCCCACTCCCGCGATGATGGTGGCCACCATCGTGGTGTTGATTAAAGTGAGTTCCCTGAATCTGTATAAAAAATGTGGTTCCCATTTAAGATGTCAAAGTTGCCCCCGCCCCAGCCCTCGGGGATGACGGTACGGGGGGTGGAGGATGAGGGTGGTGCCAATCAATAGCGCTTTTAAAACATGTTTAAAACGTATGTTTTGGTTTTTTTGAAACTATCAGAATTTTTTGAGATATTGACCGGTTTGAGCAGAATTTAGAGATAACGTAATTTTTACGATTACAGGGATAATTATCACGAATACGAAAAAATGGTTCACACAAAACTTTCGTATTTTTGAGGCGTAGAATCTGAATCTGCAATAAAAATGTAGGTTCCTATTTGAGATTTCAAAGTTACCCCCACCTCCGTCCCCGGGTGGAGGGTGGAGGATTGCGGGTGATGTCAATCAATAGCGCTTAAAAAGTGTTTGACACGTGTGTTTTGGTTTTGCAATTTTTCATGATAATTCTGTCAAAATTAAGCGTTCCACACATTTTGGACACCCTGCATACGAAAATAATAAGTAAAAACAAAAGCCGTTAATGTACGGCTCATGACGAAACTTACAGCGTAAATACTGTTTGGTTCGAATATCTCGAAAACTGGTTGAGATATTACATACGATTCACAACTAAAATTGTTTTGAAATTTTCGAAAATTCTTCGACATATCGAAAAGTGAGGGGCATCCTAGTAACTAAATTATAAGTTTGGTCGATTACCGCTGCAGAATCCTAACCGCGGACGTCGCAGTATGTGTATGTGTACCCATTACCCCATTTTATTTGAAAATTCAGGCAGCCATAAAAACAAAAAAAAATAACCAACAAATTATTGTATAGCGATGAATCTCATTAAACATTCAATGACGTTCCAAGTGTTTAAACTGACGACCATCATTTTGATCACACTATTTCAACCTTTTCCTAGTCCACAAGACAGCTGCTTTTACTTCCGCTGTAGAAATGTTGCAAATAACTTACGCATCTGTTCGCTTGTTGTGGGTCTCGTGGCAAAAATCAAGCTCTTTCACTCTGAATCATAAGTAAAAATCAACAAAGGTTAAATTAACTGAAGCTAAGTTCACTAAAATTAGTTAATCCAAACCAGACTTACGAACATTTTTCAAAATTGAACTCTAAAACTTTCCCGCCAGTTTATTTGACAAGTGAGAAAATTTTTTATTTCTAGCGTGTTCTTGTTCACAAAACATTAAAGATTAAAGCAGTTGTAACGGTCACTGTGAGTTAGGCAATACACAATACACGGAGTCGAGGTGTAAACACGACATTTCTCCGTGTTCAGCTCCTTAACGAAAATTTTTGGGGATTTAATTCCCAGAATTCAACTTCCGCGTTGTCCTAATTGGCCAATACATTTTCGGCTGATCTTCAATTTCCGCCTTGTAACAACTACTATCACGTCGTGTTACGTGAAGTTCAAATTTGCCTTCATCTGAGTGCTTCATCGTAATTCCGTCAAATTTTCTAGTGGTAGTATGTATAGGACCCTGCAAACTTTCAATGTATAGCGGTATATTTTTTAAGCTGGGGAAAGGATTGATTACTCGATTTTACTGAAGTTTATCTTAGGACGGATGCGTGTACTAATTTATTCTAATAGTCTTGCTACGGTTAATTGAAGAAAAGTAAGTTTTGCCGGCAGCCGAAGAGTAGGGCGTGGGTGAGAAAAGGATCCACCGCTTCTTCAGAACTGTCTTGATTTAATCCGAGGGCGCCATAGTCCTAATGCGTGGATACAAACCTGCTTCCGAACTAAAGAAACAGACGCAACAATCAACCGTAACAAATTAAAGGAGCAATAAATACAATAAAGAGAGAGAGACACAAGTAACCTACAAAACGTTATATTTAATAACACACCATAAAGAAGAAGGAACAGAGCACAATTTAAATATATCCACTTACAACGTAAGTTAATTCTACAAGCGTATTCGTTCGTACCCATATATATAGTCGTACACAAAGAAGGAAAAAAAATATAAGATTAATAGCAAGTTAATAATTTATGCGGTACGCCACTGGCGTTATTTAATCTAGACAAGATGGCGACGTAACCACACCCGCACAATACGAAGGTGTATTTAGTGTTCGCAGTTGCAATATTTAGCGTTAAAAAGTATCGGAGAGTTAGGTGTTTCCCCAAAAGAGCGCTCTTCCGTGGTCTTACCCTTATACTCTAAAATCCCAAGCAATGGTGGGTAAATGAAGCAAGTTCGCGCCTTTACGGTACACATTCGTTTACAGATTGGGCAAGTATATGCGCCACAACAAGTTAATTAATTATATTGTAGTGAATTAACAAAAAAATATAAATACGTGAACAAATACGTTTCGAGTTCCAAAGATTTAACTGCACTTAAGGTGCCAAGACAAGTTGTACTTATTTAGGTGTTACGCTTGAGACGTTTTCGGTAGCAGTGTGACGTCCCGGAGATGGTTTGTTTTCAGCGTAGAAGTATAATTAGAAAAATCTGACCTTATGTTGTAGATAGAGGTTTACGATGTTGACACACACAGGAGAAGATACAGATATGTGGTGTCGGTTCCAGCTGCGGCGACCCTAATTTCGGTAGGATGTCCCGTACTTCAGCAATCTTAACAGCAAACCCCAAGTATGCGACACACGCAGCGACAAGACAATAAAAGGTAGAAAGAGATCCACGATGAATTTAATCAGCCTTTAAAGCCGAGTAATTTTAATCCCGGAGTAACTCTAATCCCGGAGTAACTCGCCTTATCTGAAAATTATGCACGGTGTAACGTTGAAGAAGCCATGAAGAATATTTGTCGTACCTGAGTGCAATCGAGCGACCATTAGAAGAAATTAGTACACGCATCCGTCCTAAGATAAACTTCAGAAAATCGAGTAATCAATCCTTTCCCCAGCTAAAAATACCGCTATACATTGAAAGTTTGCAGGGTCCTATACATACCACTAGAAAATTTGACGGAATTACGATTAAGCACTCAGATGAAGGCAAATTTGAATTTCACGTAACACGACGTGATAGTAGTTGTTACAAGGCGGAAATTGAAGATCAGCCGAAAATGTATTGGCCAATTAGGACAACGCGGAAGTTGAATTCTGGGAATTAAATCCCCAAAATTTTCGTTAAGGAGCGAACACGGAGAAATGTCGCGTTTACACCTCGACTCCGTGTATTGTGTGTTGCCTAACTCACAGTGACCGTTACACAGTGTTATTTATTTGCATACGTTACTTGATTATTTTTTGGAAATATGTCTAGTTTTGTTTTTAAAGTCATAATTACGCCCCCTAGCCGTCAATATTCAATTCAATTCATTTATTTTATTTACAATCAAATACAAAAATATATTAAAATACAACAGATATAAATAGGTAAACATATAAAAAAAAAAGGTGTAAATATATATATATATATATATATATATATATATATATATATATATATATATATATCCAGTGCTTCCCAAAAATAACGGATAAATTCTATAAAATCGTAAACACAAATATTTCATAAAAATGCTCTGACACGTCGATTTTTATTTTTTAAATTATTATCCTAAAATAACTTTTCAGCCCCCACCCTTTTCCTCCTAAGGGGTGGTAACCCTACCTTTAAAATCCAAATAGCAAAATACCCCTTACGATACTTTAATTGTTAGATTCTTTTATTCTCCAATACAACGAAAAAAAAAAATTATTAAAATCGGTTGAAAAATAACGGCGATATTTACCAAAATGCATTTATTTTCACAAAACTGGGGATTTAATTTAATTAACTAATCTAAATTAAATGTTCAAAGTACTGCCCGTTAATGTTAAGACAATGCTCTAATCTATTTACAAAAGCTTGTTGAACATTGTCTAACATTTCTGGAGCGATTAAGTGAATTTCTGCACGAATTCTTTCCTTTAATGCCTCAATATTTGCAGGTCTATTCAAATAAACTTTTGTTTTTAAATAACTCCAAAGAAAGTGATCCAATGGGGTTAAATCTGGCAATCTTGCTGGCCATTCAATATGTCGTCGTCTACCAATCCACCGATTAGGAAATTCTTGATCGAGGTATTCTCGAACTGGTCGCGCATAATGTGGAGGCGCACTGTCTTGCTGTAACCAAATTCTGTCATCAGGTCTATCAGGATCTTCTGCGTTGGGAAACAATACCGCTAAAGCAGGTACTAGTTCATTTCGGAGAAAGTTCCGAGGTAACGTTCACCATTCAACGTTACGTCGAAAAATATGGTCCAATAATTCTAGAACCCACCACACCGGCCCACATTAAGCTTTTGAGGATGTTGTGTGTTTGCTTCCATCATCCAATGCGGATTTTGAAGGGCCCAGTAACGGCAATTTTGTTTATTGACGGTACCATTCAGAAAAATGTTGCCTCATCAGGAAAAACGATGTTTCTAGTAAAGTAAGGATTTGCATTAGAGAGTTCCGTCATTGTTTCACAAAATTGCATTCGTCGATCAAAGTCATCATCGGACAGTTCTTGTACCAGTGCACTTTATACGGGTGAAATTTGTGTTTTCCAAATAATCTGGACACTGTACTTTTTGACGCATTAACTTGTGAAGCGACCTCCGCAAGGGTTGAATATGGATTTTCTTGCACCATTAAAACCGCATCCAATTGTCGGTTTCAATTAAGGCCAATGGACGTCCTGCCTTAGGCTTATCCCGTACATGTCCGAGATCGCGAATTGTTTTCGATTCGACTTACTGTAGATTGCGATATTGGCGGACGGTCGGGGTGCATTTCATTGAATAAAATACGAACTTCTTCACGCGTCCGGCTTCTATCTCCAATCCCAATCAACATTAAAACTTCGATTCTTTCGGTTTCAGTAAGTTTCATTTTGCTACTATTTCCTTTAATCACGAAAACTTGGAACTGTGTTTGATATGTAAAATAAAAACAAGTTGCAATTGTTTTAACGATATTGTTATATCCGCTTCAACACGGCCTACTCGAATATTAACGCTCTTCTTTCATTACATTTTGGTAAATATTGCCGTTATTTTTCAACCGATCAATTAAGGTATCGCAAGGGGCATTTTGCTATTTGAATTGTTAAAGGTAGGGTTACCACCCCTTAGGAGGAAAAGGGTGGAGGGCTGAAAAGTTATTTGAGGATAGTAATTTAAAAATTAAAATCGACGTGTCAGAGCATTTTTATGAAATATATTTTTGTTTACGATTTTATAGAATTTATCCGTTACTTTTGGGAAGCATCTGTATATATATATATATACTCTATATATATATATATATTTAAACGATAAATTTCGCGACATCTAGTGTTGACTCAGTGAATTCAACTATATTATGTTGGCTATAATTATTGAAAGGATCGACTATGTAACTGCTTTACATACCTGTCGGCAAAGTTGCTTACATTTACGTACGTCCAACGCTTTCACGAGTCGACACTAGATGTCGCCAAACTTTCGTTGGAATATAATGATCCCTCAGTGGGCATATAGTCGACAGCGCGCGTTTGTACAATAGTGAACTTACACTGGAGTTCTCTCGCTCCCAGATGAGTCCCAAAAGACAAGAAACAGCTGTCGGGTGATTCTCAGTGTTTGTTTGTTATTATACAACCACTTGCGTACTTTACTGCAGGCGATTCAAAATTTTATACTTGCCAACTGTTATATTAGCTATAATTATTAAAGGATCGACTATGTAACTGCTTTACATACCTGTCGGCAAAGTTGCTTATATATTTATATATATATATATATATATATATATATATATATATATATATATATATATACCGTGTGTAAAAGCCAAATGGAATAAATTCATTATTTCTCTTACTGTACATATTTTTGAAAAAAACCCGAAACACTCATAAAATGACATTCTATCACGTGAAATTTTCATCCCTACCATCAACCCCCTTCAATGACAGGTGCAGACCCTAATTTTTTAATGGAAAGTATAGGCTTGTGATACATCGTTTGAAAGGTCTCTTCTTTCCCTGTACAAAAGTGTTATCTGTTTTTCATTTTATTGCAGGAATTAAAAAAAATTATGATTATACCGAAATAATTCTATAATACAACAATAAACGAGAATGTAATTAAACAAAGAAAATAAAAGTCAATGAAGTAGATGTTCAAAATGCTCCCACGAACTTCTTGGCAGCATCCTAACCTTAAATAAAAATGTCTTCTCACCTTGCTGCAGCATATCAGGCGTGACCGACGAAATTGCGAGAGCGTTATTCGTTGTCTTAAGTCATCTAGATCAAGCGGTTTAGTTTGGTAAACAACATTCTTCACACATCCCCATAAAAGAAATCTAATGGGGTAAGATCAGGAGATCGTGCTGGCCATTCTAAATCATATTTTTTTTTTAATTCCTGCAATAAAATGAAAACAGATAACACTTATTGTACAGGGAAAGAAGGGACCTTTCAAACGATGTATCACAAGCCTATACTTCCCCATTAAAAAATTAGGGGAATGCACCTGTCATTCGAAGGGGGGTTGATGGTAGAGATGAAAATTTCACGTGATAGAATGTCATTTATGATTTAAGTTTGACGTGTTTCGGGTTTTTTCAAAAATATGTACAGTAAGAAATAATGAATTTATTCCATTTGGCTTTTACACACTGTATACTTTATAAACGATAAGTTTTTCGACATCTAGTGTCGACTCGTAAAAGCATTCACGTACGTAAATGTAAGCAAGATTTGCCCACAGGAAGAATTGACTATGTCAACTGCTTTACAATACCTGTCGGCAAGTTCCTTATATATACAGGGTGTTTCAGAATAAGATGCTGATTCTTACTGGGTGTCAATCCTTACGCGATTTTAAGAAGAAAAGTTCAAATAAACATATGTCCTAAACCTCTTAACTTTTGATCTACAAGGTGTTCAAGTTTTAAAAAAAAAAACGTTTTTTATCATAACTAATATCTTTATAGATATTTTAATAAAATTTGGCATTCATGCTTTCTAAGCTACAACAACTATTTTTGATTTAGAAATTTTTAATTTTTTATTCAGTGGCGTCCGTACAGGATGAGGACTAGATATTTTAAGAGAAATATTATGTACGCCACTGCTTTTTTTTTATAATAAAAATTATTTTTAAAATCTCCATTCATTTTAAGGTAAATTTGATTTCTTGTTTTTTTCGTCCGACGAACGGTTTCCGATCAAAAAATAATAGATCATTAAATGGACACAATTATCGCTATGTACCTATCATCATTTTTCGAAAAAAGTAGGCTATGGACTTTGTTGTCAAGGACGATTAGAATAATGCCAAACAGTTTTGTTACAGATAGTTATTTAAGTACACGAATATTAAAATTATGATAAAAATTGTTTTTTTCTTAAAACTTGAACACCTTGTAGATCAATAGTTAGAGGTTTACGGACATATGTTTATTTAAACTTTTCTTCTTAAAATCGTAAGGATTGACACCCTTAAGGATCAACATCTTATTCTGAAACTCCCTTATATTTGTGAATTAAAAGTAAGTACGTCAAAAATAAGAAAATTTGAATCAAGCAATATGCCATCTTAGTGTAAGACCAATAGAGAAAAAAATTCATTTCAACTATCTGTCAGATTGCCATTTGAATTTGTCAACGGTATAGATAACTGTTTTAAGCAGATGATTTTTCACGTGCCTTTTAAATTGATTTATCGAGTTCATCTTAATAGAGTCTGGGATTTGATTGTACAACTTGCAACCATTATAATAAACCCTCTATGGAAAGTTAGAGTATTAAATTTAGGCAGTTGTAAGTTGTTTTTTAAATCGTGTATCGTGTTCATGATTTACGTTATGTAATTCAAAATTCTTTTTGTACTTGTGAACAAATACCAACATCTCAAATATGTACAGTTGCGCTAATGTCATTATCCGCAAGTTTTGAAATGCCCCTACGCATGATTCACGAGGCCTAAGGCCTGCTAATGCTCGTACAGCACGTTTTTGTAAAACAAAAATTCGTTTAAAATTTTGTTTTTTACAAAGTCCCCAAAAAATTATTCCATACTTTAGCGTTGCTTGAAAATAACTAAAATAAACAACTTTACATATGTGGAAAGAGCATTTCAAAGTAAGCGCTTTTATAGCATAGCAAAGACTTGCTAGTTTTTGACATAAAAAGACCAGTGTGAGAGTCCCAATTCAAATTATTATCTACACTGACTCCTAAAAGTTTTGAATGAGACTTTTCCTTCAATTTATCATCTCCAGTATCGATAAAGTCTGGATAACTTAATTTAGATTTTATATTTTAAAACATAGACAATGCGTTTTATCTGTATTTAGTAATAATTTATTGCGTGTAAACCATTTCTTTAATGCCGTGAATATGGTTTTACAAGATTTTAGCAATTCTGGTACGGTGGTATTAGTCGTTATTATGCTGGTTTGGTCATCATATGTTACAATAGAGCAACGCGGTATACTATCGCATAAATAGAAAAGGTCGTTGACATATATGACAAACAACGTTGGACCTAATATAGATCCTTGCGGGACACCTACGTTTATTGTTTTTTCGCTTGAAACGAAACCGTTGAAAGTTACGCACTGTGTTCTATTCGACAGATAAGATTGAAACCATTTAAACGCAATTCCTCTGATTCCGTAGCAATGCATTTTATCCAAAAGCCTCCCGTGGTCAACGCAATCAAATGCTTTGGATAAATCTACAAATGTTCCAATAACGGGGAATTTTTTATCCATATGGTTTAATATGGAGTGGATAATATCATTTAAGGCAGTATTTGTGCTTTTTGCTTGTCGAAAACCGTGCTGCTTATCGGACAAGATGGATTGCTTCGTTAAAAAATCATTTAGTCTATTGTTCATTAATTTTCCAAGTATTTAAAAAAAACCGGAAGAATGCTAATAGGGCAATAATTTCGCATATCATTTTCGTCGTCTTTTTTATGAAGAGGCTTAATTAGCGCTCTTTTTAACTGACTTGGAAAATTACCGGTTTTAAATGAACAATTACAAATAAAACATAATTCGTCGGCAATTTTGTCAATTATTTGCTTAATAAAATGTGTAGAAAGTCCGTATAAATCTTGGGCTTTGCTTGAACGTAAACTTTTAGTAATGGATATAATTTCCATACGAGTGACTGGTTGTAAAAACATAGATCGATTGTTATTTTTTAAGTGTTTCGTAACTGAAGCAGAAGTAGAGGGCAGGGTGTTTACAATATTAGTCGCAATTTCAGAAAATATATTCATTTTTCTGCCGCGTCTGACTTATAAAAACAAGTACCGTGATCGTCTTTGATGTGGGGATTAGAACACGCAGATACATTTGGAATTGATTTTGATTTAATAATACTCCACATAGATTTTGTTTATTATGCGCGTCTAACATAAGTGTATCTATTGTAGTTTTGTTTACACGCTCGTACAATTTTTGTAGTCTAAATTGAGTTTTTTAGCATAGGTTTTAAAAATTGGAAAGTCATTAGCTAAATTAAAATAATTGTCAACCATATTTTAAAACTTTTTTTACTTTCTGTGTTATCCATTTGTTATTAACACTTACTTTAAAACTTACTTTAACTAACGGAAAATTGTTATTGTAATGGTACATATAACTCGTTGAAAAACAATTAAACGAACTTTCAGTACAACTACGGCTATATAAGTTACGCGTACTCATCCCATAAATTAAATCGTTACCAAAACTAGACACCTTCTGCTTTGTGTGCTTAATTTTTGTAAACATATGTGATTATGATTATTTGTGACTTGTGAAGTAAATTTAATGTACTGACCTTTATGATCTGATAAGTTTGTTTCTATGCATCTGACCAAAAATATTATCACTAAAATTCACTAAAAGTTATCTATACAACTGCCAGACAAATTGTAATGAATTCTTGTGAAATCTTTAATGACATGTTTTATGCTAAAGCATTCCAGAATATTAAACAATTTGCTTCTTATTTTTGAACTGTACAGAATTGATATGAAGTCTCCACCTAACACTAATCGATATTTAAAGTCATTGTTGTTTCAGATATATAAATCAGTGAGTCCAAAAGGCATCATCGTTCAGAAGGAAATATGTATACGAGGATGTATTGATATCTAGTTAGCCTAGACCAGTTCCTTGCATAAACAAAATATTGCGTTACCATAGCAACGAACAATAACTTATTAGAAGTGTCAGTGTAAAGTTTGACGTCAAAAAAGTAAACCAGAGTCACGCAATAAATTAAATGAAAAAGATGTCCACCGAAATTGTGAAAATCGAAAAATTGGAGTATCGAGCCATCATCAAGTACCTGTATTTAAAAGGGTTAAGAGGTAAGCAGATTTACGAAGATATGCTTAATACCCTTGGTGATCAATGTCCTTCGTATGCGACCGTCAAAAATTGGAATGCAAGCTTCAAAAGAGGTAAATTTTCCATTGAAGATGATGACCGATCGGGAAGGCCAGTTTCTGTGTCAGTCCCCGAAAATATCGATGCAGTTCATGACATGATTTTATCAGACCGTCGAATTGGGCTAAAACGGATATCTGAAGCACTGAATATTTCATACGAACGCGTTCATCATATGGTTCACGTCAATTTGGACATGAGAAAAATTGCTGCAAAATGGATCCCCAAATGTTTGAATGTTGACCAAAAGCGTGCAAGGGTAGAAGCATCGCGTTCGAATCTGTGCTCGATTTGAAAACGATGTAGACTTCTTAAACCGAATTGTTACTATGGATGAGACTTGGGTACATTTCTACGATCCAGAAACAAAGCAACAATCGATGGAATGGCGACACTCTGGTTCTCCAAGACCTAAGAAGTTTCGTGTCCAAAATCTGCTGGAAAAGTTCTTGCTTCAGTTTTTGGGATTGCCATGGAGTAATCATGATTGATTTTTTGGATAAGGGTAGAACAATAACTGGAGATTACTATTCGACATTACTGACCACTCTACGGGAAAATATTAAAGAGAAAGACGCGGAAAGCTATCCAAAGGTGTTTTGTTTTTGCAGGACAACGCCCTGCACACAAATCTCATGTTGCCATGCAAAAAATTCGTGATTTAGGGTTTGAATTACTAGAACACCCCCTTATTCACCCGATTTGGCTCCGTCCGACTATCACCTCTTTCCTCAACTGAAAAAAAGTTTAAAAGGTCGTACATTTTCTTCCAACAAGGAGGTAATAGAAGCTGTGGAGGTCTGGTTTGCAGAGCAAGAAGAAACATTTTTTGAAAGGTCTAGAGACGTTGCAGGTTCGCTGTAATAAATGTATCCAATTAAGAGGAGAATATGTTGAGTAATAACATATTTTGACATTGAAATTTTGTTTGGTTCTATAGTAGGCTAAGAATTTTTCAATATATCCTCGTACTGCGATAAAATAATATATCTCCCATTGAGCACCGCAAAGTTCGAATACTCCTTCGATCGACATTGATGTAATATCATTGTGAGGGTTAACGGTAGTTTATTTTTGCAAAATATTGCTGCTCCACCACGCTTTTTGTTTTGCGAGAAAAACAACTTATCAATTGAAATTATCGATTTTTATGTATTTAGTATTATCGTTTTTCGATCCAGTGTTCAGTAATAAATAAAATATCTGCACTTATGTTTGTAACAATTATCTCTAGTTCGTTTATTTTGTTAGTTAGTGATTGAATATTTTGATGAAATACTATCAAGTGTTTGTTGTTTTTTTGATTTTGTGTATGAGGAGTTATGTTGTTGCAATGCATGCTTGGTCCATTGGAAAATTTCCACTATTTTATCTGGTCAGAAGGAAGGTTTCATGAGGTCATTAAGGTGTATAAAATCTACACCTAATTAAAACGAACTTGAGATTTTGCTCTTACTGCTTAGTTTCTCTATTTCTTCAATTTTAATGTCTCTAATTTGCGATTTGAGATAATTTTCTAACGATTCCGTTGTGACGTCTTTACTACAATTTCCTACATAAAACCAAGCTCTTTTTGCAGATGCAGTGAAGCTAAGTTTGTTGTCATCAGAGTTAATGCTTCATCCAATAATGCCTTTTTGTTTTTTGGTAATGTGTGTTTACTATCGTTATTTTTGTTAGTGATGTTTATTGATAATTCCTGTTTAGTCACATCTGCATAACTGAACTCATTTGCTTTTGGATGGATTATGAGTTGTAATTTGCAATATGTAATGGATTTTTATCTCTTTTGATTTGATTTTTGAGTTTTTTGAACTTTTGAATTTTATGAATTTGTTTATTTAGTTTTACATTAGTACCGCTGTGGACATCTATGGTAAAAAACTCTAACATTGTAGATGTATCAATATTGTTATCTAAATTATTTTATTGCCCTTATAATTAGTTTTATTTTGCAGATTTAATGTCTCATTTTCGTTTCGAAGTTGATTAATTAATTCATTTTTACTTCAATTGTTTCGTTTTTGATGCTAGCCTTCCCTGAAGTGTACTGATTACCTTCATTAGATTTACAGGTTTCTTCCGATGCACTAATCTTTACATTTTCGATGTTTGTATCACAACAAATTATTTGATTATCGTTTACACAAACAAACTTTTTTTTTTTTCCGCACAACTTGGATAGCAATAGATCCCACATTGAATGCACTGCACTCGTTTTTTATGTTAATTGCGTTATAAACAAAGTAATTTACTTCCGATTGAAACCGTTGTTTTCAAACGTCGCCATTTTTTTAGTTAATGTAATTAACTTGAAAATAATTTCCAACAATTTCCTATGGCCACTTTTCTTAAAATATTTTTGCGTAAACTGTGTGATTATTGGTTTATGAAATACGCCCTTCACCTTTCTTAATTGAACACACGGTACAAATACACCGTGTCCAAGATAAGAATGAACAGCATGGGGATTTTGAAAACGGTAAAGATGCAAGGTCACTCAAATTGCAAAAAAAAGCTTGGGCAATTTAAACTATTTCTTACAAAATTAGGTTCTAAACAAATATGTGTGATACATTGTTGAATTTGTAATAAAAAACACTAGCAAATACAAGGTATTTTTCCCATGAGGTCATATAAAAAATAAAGTTGTTGATGTTTTCTCGAGATAAAATGTTGGATTAAAAATTTGAAAGCACCATTTTCTAAAATTCTAAAAGTGTCAATGAAAAAGTGTTTTTAGATTTTTAATATAATAAAATAAAAAACCAAAAAATTGATTTTTTTGTAAAATCTCGAAAACGAAAAATAATATTAAACTTTTTCAAACACTATGTAAATATACTTTAAGAATTGCACAACTTTTTGCAATTGAGCAACCTTCTACCGTTTACAAGACCAGAAAGACTCTATAATCATCTCATCAATATTTTTATTACAATTTTGTGTCGGATTAATTGAGAAGATTATTTTGCCTATTAGAAGGTTGCTTAATAGAAATTTTCGTGTGGATGGAATTTTCTATAGTTAATGGAAAAAGCAATTATCCTCCAAACACTTGAGGGTTTTTTTATTATGACTAATTTATGCAGTTAACAAGTTCATATCGTAAACATTAAGAAATTGCAACTCGATCGCTCTGGCTCCAGATAACCAATTTGTATGTGGAAAAGAAAAGAGAACAGAACGTGTAGAGATAGGTTTATCAAGTTACTTACCATTGACCTTCTATTTATTTGTTTATGCGGGTTTGTCGGACATATTAGTATTTGTTGATTTAACCTTCCAAATTTTGTAGTTAATATTTACAGTACATAAGCCACTAACCGTACTAACGATTAGCTATCAGTTTTTAACATCTATTTTTATATAACTAAATAAATAAAAGGTAATGATACGTACTTAGTGTATGCCAAACCCTGCAAATGTCAAGCAATTAGTTTATGCACAATTAAAATTTAAATTTTTAAAGCAATAAGTATATTCAATCGACGCTGAATGCTTGTGTTGAAATAGAAAAGGAACAAAACAATATATTCTCAATTTTTTGATAAAATAATATTTAACACGCAAAAATATATGCAAAAATGACTGAAAATGACCAAATGCTGGAAAACGGAGAAGTAGTGGAAGTACCCGTCTGCAGCGCACTTATATAAATCGCAATTCCCTCACACGGCGTTAGCGGGCGGGTACCCCACTACTCCGCCGTTTTCTTACACTCGGTCATTTTCAGTCATCTTAATATATTGTATAGAAGTATTTTAGAAAGATGACCATTATTAATTTCATTTATTAACACCAATAAAGATTGATTTTCAATTTATTCTTCATATTGTGTATTTAATTTAGTCAAATAATATATGTATACCTACATAATTATTTGTTTATCTATTATTTCAAGTAGAAAGAACATTTACATACAATTAATAAATAGGGATGAATAATAATACTATAACATTATGTACACTGTGTCCAAAATAAGAATGAACAACATGGGGATTTTTGAAAATGGTAAAAAATACAAGGTTGCTCAAATTGCAAAAAAATGGGCATTTTAGATTATATTTACATGGTGTTTGAAAAGTATAATAATATTTTTGTTTTCGAGATTTCATTAACACTTTGAGAGCTTTAGAAAATGGTGGTTTCAAATTTTTAATGCAACATTTCATCTCGCAAAACCATCAACAACTTTATCTTTTATATGGCCGCATAAAACCCTGTATTTGGAAGTATTTTTATTACAAATTCAACAATGTATCACATAATTGTTTAGAACCTAATTTTTTAAGAAATAATTCAAATTGCCCAACTTTTCCAATTTGAGCGACTTGTATCTTTTACTGTTTTAAGATCCCACATTCTTATCTTGAACACAGTGTATTAAAAGACATGACAATGTCAGTATCATAAAAGTTTGAAATAAAGTCTTACACAAATCAAATCTGCTTTTTCACAACATACACCTTAACATACGCGTTTGGAAAATAAACACCGATTCTAAATACAAAGAAGTACCCCATATTAAGATCCCATAAAGTAACCTTAATTGAACTTCAGCGTAATAAATTTTTAGTAACATTCTTATATCCAGATAATGCGTGCAAATTTGAAATTTATAATTTATTGTTAAAATTAAGTTATCACAATGATCTTAAAATTTAAGGTATCGTTAAGTTGAATGCTAAGAAAATTAGCGTTATCTGACAAATCAGTTTTGATGTATGTATCACTGAGGCGATAAGGAGAAGTGTTTATATTTGATATGAAACATTTAATTATTTATGGTACATTTTAATATTATATTGTGATGCAAGGGTTATGTATGGTGCCCCAAAAGATCAGTATAAATCTGTATAGTGTGGTGACGAAACCGTGTGCAATTGTGGATTGGTTCGTCTTGGCAAAGCATTTGCTTCAGGCTTTAGGAAAACCACTAAAACCTAAACATGCCAACAACTATTTACTACGTGTAAATCTCCTATTTTAGTAGCTAGAACAAAAATTCCTGAAATTATACTTTTTTGTATATTTTCGTATTAAATATTTTCTTTAACGTATGTAGCAATTTCATGAATGGGACACTCAATAAAGTCTACAAATTGAAAACCTTTTACTATACCTTTATTGAGTATAAGCTCATCTCCACAGTGTGTTTTCTGTAAAAGTAAAATGTCGATCTTATTCCTGAAACAAAGATTAGACAAGAAATCTAATTTTTCCTTACTTAACTCCTCAACATTAAATTGTAGAATATTTGTTGCGTGTGTTATATTAGTGTGTGATTGTGTTTTGTGAAATTTTGTTGCAAATTTTTCTTAATTGTCCGGAATGGTTTTGATGACCGGGTCCGGAAACCAAAGTGGGGGAACAGCATGTCTTGCTTGTTGACCATGTACAATCTGTTATCTTCTATAATTTGTATGAAACATAAGACCTTTGTTTTTGTGGGATTTAAATACAAGCAGTTTGATGCAACGCGTTGTTGCATAATTGCTCCGGTGAAGCAAGCGAAGGTGCTGAGCACAATAAAGATGTATCATCAGCGTATATTACTATAAAAGACTCAGATAAGAATTGGGTAATATCATTAATATATAAAGAAATCAATGTTTGTCCCAAAATTGAGCTTTGAGGTACTCCTACTACTACCGGGAGAGCATCCGATCTAAAAGTTTTAGTCCCGAAATTAGTATTTTGCTTGAATTCCACGAAGAACAAGAAAGGGTAGGAAAATACCAATTTAGCTTCACCACGAATTCGGTAGCAATAGAGCTTATCTAAAGTCATTGGCCAACACTATCTTTGAGTACGGTTGCCAAGAGGGAAAACGGTCCCAAAGGTGGAAATTTACAATAATCAAATCAGGGTTCCTCGGTGACTAAAAAACAACAACTACTACTAATTTAATTCTATCAAAATTGCTGATTTAACAATTCAGCAACTGTTTGAGCATGATGTACAGAGCAACGATCTAGTTGAAAATAACACCTTCCGCTATAATTAAGAGAGATCATACAGCATTTCATTTAGAAAATGTATTTTTAAAAAATATCTCGAGTAAAGAAATTGATTATCTACGATTTGAGCACCCATCCACAAGCAGAAATCTGAACGTTTCGAAGAATGCCTCTGTTCTAAAGCAAAAAAATTGGTTCAATTGCATTAGATTTTTACACTCACACATACCTAGAGAGAAAATATTGTAATGATGCTTTGTAAAAAAATGTATGTATGAATGTAGGAACCAAACGAATAGAGCAATTTGATTCAAATTTCAAATGTAGGGTTTTTGAGAGGTTCCCCAAATGTACTTTTTTTGGACTCTGAAAACTAAGAAATTTTATCGAAAATGATTTATTTTTTAAATTTGCACGCCTATACTATACAATGTTTACAAAATGGTTAACGTTACTTTTCAACTGAATTTCAACTTCTAAATTCGATTAAACCAATTTGGATTACCTACTTAAAATCGGCTTGAAGAAATTTCTAGAAAATAAGTTCAATTAAAATTGGAGCAACAATTGTCAATAATTAATTTAGAATGTGTAATAAGTGTAGTTGCAAGAAAGTAAGTGCAGGTCACGGTACCATTTATTTAAATAATAAAAATATGGTGGTTTCTTAGTCTTAAATGCGACACACTGTAGTTAGGATAGAACTTTTGTTCTCTTACTTCAAGATCAAATGTAATAGAACCTTCCTATTAACAGCTAATATTTAACGGTTCTCATACCTGATGAATTCTAAAAGAACAAAATTCGTTTAAGACGGTTTTTGTGTTGTCCGTTAGTTAATACTCTGAAATGATCGAAATATTAACTTTATCAGTTTACTATTGTTATTGTATTAAATAGTAATTATTCCCTGGGGTGACCTTTTGTTTATAATGAAATGACGTTACATCACAAAAAAGTATATGAATGCATAAGTTGCATCAAACACTTTTAATTTGCAATAATTAAATTAATGGTAGAAATACGATTATTCACATAGCTGTCACTTTACTAAGTATCTACTATAGTGAAAAAATTGATTTTAAAAATATACCTACGTATTACTGCCTATAACTATTAAAACGAATTGAATATAAAACCGATTTTCGTAAAACATACTTCATCGTTCTAAAACATTGTACCAACCTTTATTTAAGTAATTAATTTCTGAAATAAAGATTTCAATTCATTATGTGCAATAGCGTTGACGTTTAATCGAAGGGCTTTGAACAAACAATTCAAATCTTTCTAATTGCTTCATTAATATTTAGACAGTTTTGATTGATTACATTTCAGTACACGATTTAAAATGAAGCACGAATCAATTTTATCAGCAAACTAAGTTCACAAAAAATCAAATACTGGTGTTATTACAGTCAATTGTGTTGTTCGCGTTGCTGTCGTCTCGCATTGAGAAAAATCAATTCCCATATAGGTAAACCCTATATAAATCGTTTATTTCAACATAAAACTGTAACCGAAATGTTGTGGGAAATTGGAAAATCTGTAAACAGATTATCCATTGTTTTATTAGAAACCGCATCTTTAGCGTTTTTTGTCTTTTTTATTTATGCGGTTTCTCGTATTTGATTCAGTGGTTTCGACGAAATTTACATTATTTTAAAAATTGCAAAATTTGCATAAACATTTTTGTTTCTAAATGTAAAATTTAAAATAGATATAAAAATCTATAAACATGTCGTAAATAATAAGACGCGTCGTTGAATCTATCCCAGTATTCCAGGTCACTTCGTTCTTTACATTTTAGTTTCCGCAAAGTTGTTGATACGCCCAGCATTCGACTTTCAAAACTTCTGTTTTATCTTTGATAAGGGAAAAATGTGTTTTGCATTTTTTTAAATGCTATAAAAATAAGAGCAAGAGTTTTTTGCCGCTGAGGATTTTGTAATTAACTGCCACCGATAGTGTATCAGTATTTGCAAAAGTAGAATATGAATTTTATTGTACTTTTAAACAAAACAAATGCAAAAGCGCAAATAAAACTGTCGTTTGTTATTCCAACTTATCAAAGCTTTGGGGTTTTATGTATGCACACAAACCTCAGAGGTGTCACAATTTTATTTTCTTTATAATAGCAGAAATTGTGAGCGTTTTAGTTTTTTTTTCTTCTTTACTATTTTTGCGTTGATCTCTCTTCGGGTTATCGTTAAAGTTTATATTTTGAATATCTCGACGTTTGTGTTATCTTTGAATAGCATTGAGGTTGTTTTTAGTTTCATCATAATATTTCATAGACAGATAGCAAATTTAAACAATATTAAGCTGCTATAGATCTGTAAAAATTAGTCTTTAGTGTTTTACATTTGTTTGGGGTTAAAATTAAATACTTTATGAAAAAAATTATTTAGGCAGGAAAATAACATGACATATACACACATGCTTTGTCAATCATATTAATTTGCTATTTGCTTAGGGGACAAGCAATTTTCGAGAAAGCCAGTCAAAAATACGTCAATAGATCAAAATGAATGGACATGCCATTTGGAGTCAAACTACACTAACTTGGATAGTTAATACCAAAATCAATAAAAATTTCTAGTGGAAGGACTTTAGAACAGTTTGAAGGTTAGAATTTATTCCTCAGGCATTGATAAAGTTTAAGATTGTATTTATTCTAAGAACTAGCAAGCGTCAACCCTAATGCTTATTTTCAGATTTCATTTATTTATTTGTATAGTACATGTTCTCGTTAGTGTATTGTGATGTAAGTGTTATGTATGGTGCCCCAGAAGATCAGTATAAACCTGTGCAATCGTGGATTGGATCCGTTTCGCAAAGCATTTGTTTCAAGGTTTAGGAAAACCACGAAAACCTAAACATGTCAACCCTTTCCTATCTTAGTATTCATAATGTTATTTATTTAATCGTATGGTACATTTTAAATATTGTATTGTGATGTAACTGTTATGTATGGTGCCCCAGAAGATAAGTATAAACCTGTACAGTGTGATGACAAACCTGTGTAATTGTGGATTGGTTCGTCTTGGCAAGCGCATTTACTTCAAGGTTTAGGAAAACCAATAAAACCTAAACATGCCAACCCTTACCCACCCTAGTATTCACATGTAATAATATTAATTAAGTGTGTAAACATTATAGAAGTTAAATAAGAACATACAATATAATAGCTCAACCATTCTATTACGACATACCTATAATGGACTGGTTCAAGCGCCAGTCCTTCGAGCCGGATCCACAACCACAAATGTAAAGCACGTTCAGCATGTTGTACTGATACTGTAAACACCTACTCCGGTAAGCAATATTTCAACAATATCAGCTTCTGTGATAAGTGCCACATGATCAAACTGGTTTAATAGAATGATGCTTTAATACAATTTTAATTGAGTATTTATACTTTTAGATTGTGCATTAAGTGGTTTTTACTTACATGAAGCGGTTTACTTATTGTGACAGTAACTTATTGTGAAAACGCAAGCTACAATTATGAAATTATGTTAATGCACTGTTAAGTATTAAATATAATGTTTGCAATCTTGTTTGCGAATTATGTGTACCAATTTATAGAAACGAGTTGAGCAATTTATGTTTAATTATTTGAAACATTCTGCCCGCTCGAAGTTGCTTGCGACATGTGAACGAATTTAAAAATATATAGAGTTCTGGAGAAATCAATAACATTTTTTTTTATCTTTAACTACTTTAAACACAGAGAAAGACCAACATTAGAGGAGAAACTCCCCGGGCACATAACTACAAAAATTTTGTTTATACCTACGACATGAACGGGAAAACGACCGCCGCTCGACAACACGCCCGTCTAATATACCACGCCAGGAAGATTAAGTCTACTACGACTACGCCCGCCAACACATTGCATGCCATCGCTGCGTCCGCCATGGACATCGTCGGCACCAACGTTTTTTCCCGCATTTGAAAATGTAACGCGCGTCAACTTGGACTCATGGACTACAAACAAAAATGTTTTATCGACGCCATCGCCCAACAAAATCCGCCAAGATAAAACACAACACCCTCAAACAAACGAACGCTGCAACAACCACGAACGCCATGACCGTTGCTTCAGATAAACAAACGATCTCGACAATATAGCCGTCCACGATCAATCGCACCCGCCCACGTCACGGAACTCACAAGACCTAGTCTTCCGAAGTACGCATCCGCGCTAGACCGCATGCTCGCCCACACACTGTAACGGTTGTGGTTTACAAATAACGACGGCTCTAGAGGAACAACCTAAAAAACAAAGGTGGTACGGATCGATGTAGCGCGCTAAGTTCGTGAGGATAAATATTTATAATAGTTAGAGCAGCAACGTCCGGCGTTGTCAGAGAGTCGCAGAGGTCCCTAAAAACTTGGACTGTTGTCTAACAAGGCGCCACCTGCTGGGTAAAGGAAAGAAATAAAACCGACCAACAGGAGCTCAACAGGTTTTACTTAAAGCCTAATACGCTAAATCGAACAAAACCAGAGAGAAAGCCAGACAATTCAATACAACAACAAACAAATCTTAAAGTACTAGGTGAATGTGACAGAAATAGAGAGACTGTCGCATATAGTTCCGTGCGTTAGCACCAGCCTCTCTTAACAAGAAATAAAGCTCGCAAATAATGTGCCGGATTTCAGGTAAGCTTTAGTTACACCCAAATTAAAGTTAACGTTCCAATTTAAACTAAACTTAAACTAAGATTAAATGGGTAAGTACCTCCCCAAACCCAAAGGCCTTTTGTTTTCGCGTCAACCGCTTTAAGTAAAGCGCTCGAGCCCGTATTGAGCTGGTCAAAAACGTTTATTTGTGGAGAGTACACCAAATAAAAAATGTACTTAAGTACTAAAGATCAAGCCGTTTTATGTCATATGTACTTGAGCTTCATGCGCATTATCACTGAATAAGTTACTTAAATAATAAAACTTAGTTGTAATATGTAGGATGCAGTTCCGGGAATGAAAGTTTCCTGCTACCGACGGTATCGACAGTTTGGGAAGTTAGGTAAACCCAGGATTCTTGTTAGTGCGAAGAAGAACGGAAGGCGATAGGCTCCGTCGATAAAATTATGAAGCATAACCAACCCCTCTAAACGTGGTACACACCGGTTGTCTGCACCTTAACTAATGCGAAACCATGGTGTGGTCTTTAATTGATAGGAAGGTTTTAATCAGCCACTCCAACAGCCTCAAGAGTTATCCAGGTATAACACACAACGAGAACATAAGGTCACGCAGCGTGGGTGAATTTAGCCGCATTTAAACTTAACCAATTATTTATATTGGAAAAATTTTGACTTCAATATGTACCCTAAAACACCCGTACGAAAGAAAAAGAAGATGTCCGCTGTTCGTCTAGGAATCTTAGCCGAATTTTATTTTTGTACCAATAGAAAATTACCATAATGCTCACCAAATACGACTTTCGTCGCAACATATTACTTCGACACACGTTTTAAGACGGCTCTCGACGCGACCTACATTTGGATTATAAAACTGTAACAACATGTCACAAAGCTTGAATGCCTGGTTCTAACGTCCATTCACCTGTCGCATACAGGACGCGCAGAGTAACTAGTTTGCCCACACAAGCTGTCGTACACAACACACGCTACGCCCAAATTCGCCTCTGGAGACAGCAACGTCAAACCTCGCAACCGCGCAGCAGCAGCAGCCACTACAAAGCACAGCATCAAAACTGCGCCAACAAAAGCGCCTCGCAACTCAAGCAACAAGATACACCCGCAAACACATTATATTTTTACATACCTATACCCATATACCACCAGCATTCTTTATCGTGGATTAATTCACTAAGGAGGGACTCATATGGGGTTGTCGTCTTCAATCCCATCGTAATCGACATCGTTAATTAATTTCTTGAAAGATTTGCACTACATCTCAAAAAATGACGGATCTATGAATTTTAAAAGAAAAAACCGATTTTTCTCGGAAAGTTATTACCTGATCGAGTCTAATTGGTACACATTTTATTCGTATTTTTAACTTCTATAACTTTTCTTTTTACACCACTAACATTGGTTTATTACTTTTCACTCAGAAAAAATAGTTTTGAAAAAACATGTTTCTTTGCATTTAAATGTTAATTAACTATATAATGACAATTCATTTTCGGTATAATACATGAATATAAGGTACTTTATACTAGTTACAATTACATAGCGCAGGTGGTATCCTACTATTATTTTTGTCAAAATTTATTTATTATTTCCTCTATTGACTGGGTTGAAAGTATTATTCACAAACTTGTCAGTTGATATATCCGTAGTACCTAATCATGGCTACTCTTATTATTGTACAAAGTCCATTAAATTTAAGAACCAACATTTTTTAGATTCTATATTTCATTAATATGAAATAATAGTATATTAAAGAACTAGTTTCAGAAGACGTATTTTATAAGACGAGTACAGTTTCGAAAACGAGCTGCGAAGCGAAGTACAAGTCGCTAAAATGCCTTCTGAAACGAATTCTTTATACTATTTTTTCTATTTTGGGCTTTTCAGATTGATTTTAAAATAAAATTTTGAGAGTTTTTAAATTTAGGAAATTTTGAAGTGTAATTGCTAAGGTGGCAATATTTTCATTAAAATTTGGTTTATATGCTAGTTTAAGTTTAATTAGTACATTTATCATGTTTTATTTAAAAAAAATGGGTGAAATAAGAATAAGTAGATAAATAAATTTACTGAACATTAATTATGATTTAAATTAATGCACACCGAACGTAATGACAGCTTGGACGTTATCAGTGTTACCACCGTTCGAAATTAAAATTGTTCTATTTCTATAAAAGAACTCATTTGGGTGCTTTTATAGCTCTGTAAGCGACCCAAAATAAAAAAAATTATGTATTTCGTGAGTTATTACATGTTAATAACCTCGGGCAAGTTAACAATTGCAATTTTTCTCTCTGCAATTAACATCCTTATAACTCCCTTGATACAAAAATAACTATTATGGTCAACCGGCCGAAATCTAGCTGTTTATGATACAGTTTTGCGGCCATAAAGTTCATTTTTATGGACTAGTCCGTTTTTGTTATTTTATGGATAGCTGTCAATGTCAAACGTAAATGTTATAATAAATGTGTGGATTTTAATAGTAAAACTGACAATTTATTAACACAAACAAAGACGACTAGATGTACATCAGTGTGACAAATCCTTTCTGCGCAATTCATATTTTTTTGAGAAAAATCAGTTGAACACGGTTGTACATAAAATCTTGTATGCAACTCTTCCATAACTTCCTTTTATGCACTCCTTCGTCGCTCGTCCATAATTCTGTGACTCTTCCATAAAACTAGATTATGGACTTGTTACATAAATAGTTATTATGATATTGTCAACAATGACAAATTTTACCATTGTCTCATAATCGTGGCAATATTGATCTTAGCTTTCATTAAAACAAACTAAATTGGAGAGTAAATACAATAATGTAAATGTTGTATGGTAATAAGTTTTAAATTTCCTTATTTTGTTGCTAATGCTTGCGGAAAAATTATAGATTTACTGATATTTAAAGAAAAAAATTGTACATGATTTAATATCTTATAATATACTTGTAGAAGAATCACTTAATTAAATGACTTCAAAAGATTTTTGATTTATCTTAACTCCTAGAGGAAGTTTCAATGGTAAATTAAAACAAAAATATATTTATTTATTAGGTTGATTAATTAATTTTATTTGTTCTGATGTGATTTTTTTTCTCTTACATCTCCAAAAATAAAAAATGTTCTATAATTATTACGTATTTTATTGTAAATTAAAAAAACAGTTATACCAGTCTGGTTATACTACAATTAAGAGCAACTTTTTCAATCAAATTGGGTATTAATATTTAAAACATGAAATTACATCTATTGAGCATAAAATTTGGTGATTATTTACGTTTTACATTATAAATATTTGTAATTATAAAATTCAATACCGAATCTATCTCTCTCATCTGTTAAAAATATAACGACCTGTCAATTTGTTAATATTTTTGAACAATCTTGCAATTTAAATACGGAATGAATGCACAATAATTATTTAGTTTAGAAATAGGAAACAAACACCTTCTATTTCTGAAATAAATCATTATTGTGCATCATTATGTATTTAAATTGCAAGATTGTTAAAAACCTGAACAAATGGAAAGTTATTATATTTTTTAAGAGGTAAGAAGGATAAATTCAGTATTGAAATTTATAACTGCAAATATTATAATGTAAACGTAAATAACTATCAAACCTGAATTATTATGCTGAAAGCTGTAATTTCATATTTGAATATAACTTTTAATTCAAAACAACTTTTCATTATAACATTCTTCTGTATTGCAAAAATAATATAGTACTTCACGCTTAAGCAAAATTAATATTTTTGACAAACCTCGTATGACTCCAACTTAAATAGACACTGTACCATTATGGAAAACGCCAATCAGTAAGGATTTCAACAATAAAATCCCTTTTAACATACATTTCAAAACAGTAAGCAACCCCTAGAGAAACATTCATCCTGTCTATATTTAAGTGATCCAGATCTGTGCAACAGGAACAGATTTTTGTATAATTGTTTTGTATACATTTTAAAGTTTTACTTAAATTCTTTATCCGAAATTTATATAATAGAAAATTTCAATTAATTTATTTGCATTACTACAAAGAGAATAGTTCCTTGTTAATATTAATTTACGCTTTAAATTACCTTCGAATTTCCAAAGTCTAGAAATAGTCGACTCGTTTGTAAATTTGGTTAAGGTGCCTAAGGAAGCCAATACTAATTTTAGCCAATGATGCCCATGGGCTGAAAATTAGTTATTGTAACACTTATAGTAATTAAATATCGCAAGGTGTGTTAACAGGAATCGTGTATAAACAGCCATTTTACAATTTAAGTGAACAGTTAGTAACGGAAATATTAATCTGTGGATTCTAGTTTGTTTCCAGTAAAAATTAATGTTTAAATACTTTAAATTGTTGATAATATGCTCAAAAAATTATTTATATTTTCTGAAGCTCTTATACAACAACAACATAATTACAAAAACATTTGCATAAAAACAACAATGGATAATGAAAGGTTTAGCTATATAATGTAAACATGCTTGCAAAATAAGTTTATTTTACAAACAACAAATAGGCCTTGAACTAAACTTCTGTAAATTTACATGGCTTAACTAAAACTAAATCGAGAAGGTTTTACTACGTATAACACTAAGACATAGTATTCAATTAATGGCGTGGTCAAAGCTGAAAGATAATTACAATTCAAATAATTCAACAAACCACTGGAGCTTTATTAATTGCTGTTACATACACCTTCATATCTAACTTCTAATTAATAAGTCTTTATACTGTTTGCGTTCCTTCATGCTAGCGCTCTCATTACACACTTGTGTAACACATTTAATTTCGATTTCGATTTAATATTGTACTGGTGTAGTTCAAGGCTTATTTGTCAAAATATATCATGATTTAAACTAAACGGGAATTGACTTCTTTGAAATCTCGCAAATTTGTAATTAAATTGAATATTTTATTCTTTGGTTGACAAAGAGCTTTGCGTCTTTTTGTACAGTATTTAAACGCTGTAGTACTTTTGCGTTCCATTAATCTGTGGAATATCAGTTGCAGTACGTAAACAGGAAAACAGGAAAATTCGTAAACCTAATTACTTTTAAAAATTTGTAGTACAGAAACCTTGATTTTTAAACGTAAACTTTTCGCCCAATTTTGGCTTCTAAATTCTAAATAAGATATATTGTCAAGAAGATGGCGTTTCAGCTTCTCAGCCTGAAGATCCAGTGAACTCGTTTATCAGAATTTTCAAACTAAAAATGCATTCACACTTGTCACAATGTAGTCTCCTCATTAACATACAAATGGCACTCTGCTAACTACTGGTACTTTCGGTGCCTTTCTAATTATGTCCCCACTTACATTTTTTAGGATTTTAAATAATATACTGCAACGAATAAAATTAGATTAGTACAGCTGAAAACCAAATTTCACTACTTAGTTTAAGAAATCATTTAAAATTAATAGCTTGAAGTAGTTGAGAGTATAGTAAAACCATGTTCTTTAGTAAGAAATATTAATAAAATTAGAAATAAGAATAATACTTACCCATGTCCGAGTGACTTTTGCGCGTCAAATGTAATAATTTAGGTGAATCGCATTCTAAAACAGGTTCCAATCCTTAAAAATACTGTAGGAGTGAATCTGTAGTAGTGTGAACGTGGAACATATTAACCCTTGGACGTTATCTGTTGAGAATGATGTAAAAACTCCATCCCATGAAAAGTACCCATTTATCTGAAATTTAAAATTAATTAATAAAAGTAGCCTGCATAAGATATGAAAAAGAAGGACAATGGACCCAAAGAATCGATTTTCGGTTCATAATCATCGGAAAACGTTGTGCCAAATTATAAAAAAATAAAAACCTAATCTAAAAATTAAAATAACTTAATAAGAAAGAAAGTTTAAGCCCACTGTTATTTATTATATTCATTGACCAAATAATCAAAAGTGCTAAAATGAAATCAAAATCATTATAGTTAGGGAACAAAAATTTGAAAAAGGTAGAAATCTCCAGAGTGCGTGTTTGTTGATGATATTGTGTTAATAACCGGTAGTGAGACAGGATTTAAAACATAACTTGAAAGTTTATTATGCTAAAATTACAAAAACGACAAAGATGGCTAAGGTGTTTAAGGCAATATATAGACCAATTCTTACTTATGGATGTGAATCATGGGTTCTTACAGAAAGAGAAAAGAGTAAAATTACAGCTGCAGAAATGAGATATTTGAGGAGAGTTAAAGGAGTAACAAGAAGAGACAGAATTAGGAGCAAAGAGATACGAGAAGAACTAAATATAGAATCGGTAGAAGAATATATTGAACAAAGGCAACTTGATGGTGGGGACACCTGCAAAGGATGGACAGCGGTACTCAAACCAAACGGATCTGGGAATCAAAGGTGGCGGGCAAGAAGCAACTAGGAAGACTCGTAACATAATTGTTATGTTGGCTATAATTATTGAAGAATCGACTATGTAACTGCTTTTACATACCTGTCGGCAAAGTTGCTTACATTTACGTACGTGAACGCTTTTTACGAGTCGACACTAGATGTCGAAAAACTTATCGTTTAAATATTGTGATCCCTCCAGTAGGGCATATAGTCGACAGCACGCGTTTGTACAATAATGAACTTACACTCGAGTTTTCTCACTCCTGAAGAGCTCCAAAAGAACGAAACAGCTGTCGGGTGATTCTCAGTGTTTGTTTGCTATTGTACAACCTCTTGCGTACTTTACTGCAGGCGATTCAAAATTTTTATACTTGCCAACTGTTATGTTGACTATAATTATTGAAGAATCGACTATGTAACTGCTTTACATACCTGTCGGCAAAGTTGCTAACATTTACGTACGTGAACGCTTTCACGAGTCGACACTAGATGTCGAAAAACTTATTGTTTATACATATATACCTCCGAAACCAGAATCGGAAGGCAACGACAAATGAACGTCGGGTTATATTGTAATTGTGAAGTGTGAACATTGGCAATTTAGTGGTTGAAATTGTAAAATCAATTGTTAAGTACGACTGGTTCAACCATATTAAAAATCTATAAATAATCAATAGCGATACAAATTTAAACAAACATTTATTTATTTATTTAATCGTATGGTACATTTTAAATATTGTATTGTGATTGTAAGTGTTATATATGGTGCCCCTGAAGATCAGTATAAACCTGTACAGTGTGGTGACGAAACCGTGTGCAATTGTGGATTGGTTCGTTTGGCAAAGCATTTACTTCCAAGGTTTAGGAAAACCACTAAAACCTAAACTTGCCAACCCTTACCTATCCTAGTATTCACATGTAATAATATTAATTAAGTGTTTAATGTGATTGTGTTTTTGTTGAAATTGTGTTGTACATTTTTCCTAATTATCCAGGAGGATCTTGATGACCAGGTCCGGAAACCGTAGTGGTGATTCTCGAAACAACATGTTTTTCTTGTTGACCATGGAGTACTGTAAGGTACTGATCCCCTTCCATATTTTATATTTGCATCAAAAACCCCTAAAAAACACACATGAAAAAAACAATTACTGAATTCAAATTGGAGGTCATATTTCAGGTTTTTCCATACGTGGACAAAAGCATCCAGATTTAATCATTTTAATACATATATGACGGTCCTGACGGACAAAGTGTTTAAAGGAAAAACTGAGTTGGGTGGGTCTTTTTACAAAGTACACAGCTGATTCAAAGTTTAGGTTAGCATTCGAGCTATTTGGTTTATTAGACTAGGACACTTTTTAATCTTTTTTTCATGCATTTTAGTAACATTTTGGCCACAATTTTTTTTTTACTAATTCGACCAGCTGACGACAAAAATCGCTGCTGCCAAGCCGAATTCTGGACCGTAAGTTCAGAATTCAAGATGGCGGACATTAAAAATCATATTATTTCTCATTTAAAAAGATTATTTGATCATTATTTAATTCTTAACTAAATAATACAGGGAGTACTGATATGACAAAATCCTATGAGTTACCACTGCACTATGGTGCCATCTATGTAACATCAATAATACGTATATTACTCTCGATTTCCGTAAAACAGAATTTGATAAACATTGTTAAAAAGCTACAGAAATAATTCTGTTTGCCCAAGGATGGTATACTGTACTCAGGAGGATAAACTAGCTTGTATCTCTTGGAAAAAGCGGATTAAGTTGATGCAGGCGCATAATGCGCTGGCTATCTGGGCAGGCTTCCGTGCTCTGGAGAAGAAACTGGAGAAGCTATGGTAAAATTGGTTTAAAATTAATTTCACTGCAAAAGACATAATTAACAAGGATCTCCAATTAAAATTGAGCTTTCTTTAAATAACAGTGTGAAGAGCAGGAATTTATGTGTTCATTAAGACCCAGTTCCTTATTAAGCGGACGTTTCGCCTGCGAGGTATACACTTTATCAAGGCATCTAAAAAAAATAGGTATCAAAATAAACGCTCACTATTAAACAGTTACATATATACATGCAAACAATTAAAACTGTTACATAAATAAATAAATTATATAAAACAAACTTTGGCTTTTACAAACAACACATAGGTATGCGGTCAATTTAATAATGTTATTATTTTTATTATCGTTCATTATATTTGTTGGTCTTGAGTAATGTCGATATACAGCGTCATCCCCAAAGTCCGCACCAAATGGAAACTTATTTATTATGGGTTTTTCAATAAAAAGTTATTCTTTATAAAAGTTTGTGCATCCCCTAAAACTAAAAATGCACCAACAAAATGTGACGAAAGACGCGTAATATACGAGGTGAATGCGAAAATTTGATTTTGAGTCAAGAGTAAAGTGCCCTTATTTCAGTAAATATCAAAAAAATTTATTTAAAAAGTTGTTCACCGTTAAAAATTCTAAGACTTGAACTCATGGCCATCTAGGAAAAATTTTAATTTTTTTTCAATTTTTCAAAAATGGTGGCAATAAGAAAAAAGATTTGCTTTAAATGATAATTAAACAATACAACAGTTTACTTAAAAGAGCTTGTAATTTACAAATTGCCCAATTATTGTACTACAATTTATCATTCGTATGAAGGTAAAGTAAACCTTATCATGTATTGATTAATACATCACGTTTTCTCCCCCACTTAAACATGCACTAATTACAATAATAAAATAATTATTCAATTGAAAAATAATAACAATTGAATCATATTTTACACGTTTAGGTGGTTTTACAGTTCGTTTAGGTCGATTTTGAACATTTGATTGTACGCTATCACTTCTATTTGCGTTTGTATGTCCTTAAATTTCCGGGAACTCTATATATTTGTTGTAGCAAATTATCACATTTTTTAACAATTAATTTACACGGCGTTTCCAAATAGTGTTTATCTCAAATATATTAATTTATAAAATACAATTTCATAAAATTTTAGAATTCTACCTTTCTTTCATTTCGGCTTATTTACACCACTATAATTTCTAATTAAAACTATCTCGTTTTATTCTAAATTTAATTTTCCTGTTACTTTTGTAATTTTTTTTATTGTTGCTGTGTATGTAGTACATAATTTTTAATTTCATTATTATTATTTAAACAATCAAACTTTGAACGAATCTTTACCAAACATTAATTTTGCTGTATAATCAAATAAAAATGTTACTTAGATCGAAATTTTAATCTATAAATTTATTTTTCACTTAAAGCATTTTTTTAGTGGTCTTTCTACAGTTTTTACTGCATTTTCAGCAGCTCCATTACTTAATGGATAAGTAGGAGTTGTAATGTGATTTATGTTATTTAATTTAAAAATGGTTGGAAATCATTTAAAACAAAACTTTTACCATTGTCACTGACAATTAATTTAGGCAAATCAAATAGTACTGCAATAGTAGTTTGAGTATTTAAATTATTTACTGAAAAACTTCGAACCATTTTGAATATGCGCCCCACAACAATAAAAAATTATTTATACAAGAATGGTCCAGCATAATCATTATGTTTTCTTGACCAAGGTTCTCTTGGCCAAACCTAAGAATGCAAATCCATTTTTTTTTTTGGATTGTGTTTATTTAATAAACATTGTTCGCAAGATTTAGCAGTGTTTTCTATGTCATTGTTTATGCTCGGCCACCAAAAATAGGTTCTTGCTAAATATTTCATTTTAACAATACCGAAATGACTTTTAAATATTTCCGTCAACCGTGTATTTATGACTTACATTAACGTAAACTAAATCGTTCTTTAATGACCCCTATTAATGAACGATTTTCTATTAATGAAAAGATTTTATTATAGGTAACTAAGCATACATATGTATACCTAAAGTCATTTTATCTGTCAATCAATTACAATATGAAAATGTAAATATTACATCTGTCATAATTTGTAGCAAAGCAAATTTTAATAATAACAAATCAACATTAATTTACAGTTGTACTAAATCTTCAATTTGTTCACACAAACTTTGAGACATTTTTTGTACTGCACACAATATTCCAATGATAACAAACTATTGTCTCACACAGTTTTTTCAATATTGCTTACTCATTGTTCAAAAGTTAAATTTTCAAGCAGGGTTGTAAGAGAAAATAAAAACTATAAAAAGGAATGGCCCGATAAACATTCCTAAAAATATCTTTTTTACTACTAGCTGTGAAGTGGACAATTATTGCGTCTCCTAGCCAACTGAGAAGTTGCATTTCTCTATTAGTGGTTAATAATTTTTTCTATTGTTGACCTAGGTTAATAATGGACAATTTCAATTTTTTTTTGAGAATCTAAGAATAGTTTAACAAAAACGAGTGAAACATAATTTTGTATATCCAGGTGATTATCTTTAACTTATTTGCTGCTTAAAATTACCTAACACGATCAAATTATTTGAATAAAAAATGCCATTAGTTTAAAATTCGCGCCCCATCCCATAACAGTTTTTCAGGTTTCCCAAATGAGATTTAACCAGTCGCGTTAAGTTACATCAAGAATTTTAAGTAAATTACAAGCATTTGGTTGTAGGTGTTTTGAATGGTTAACAGAATCTGGAAGGTCCGATCTGTTGCATAAAAATGTCGACTCTAAAAACTTAACGAGTATGTGGCCGAACACTTGCCATTCCTAAATGAATTACAAGTGTCAATTTCTGAAACCCAATATTCAAATGATGCAAGGTATATTGGCGATGCAATAAATGCCCGTTAACATCTCTAGCTATATCAAAACTACTCAAGCTTGCAGCTCAAATACTCTTAGGTAAAGAAAATTACGGAGGAACATTCTTAAATTGCAACGTGAAAGAAGCACTTCAATTGAAGTTAACATCTCCAACGATTACTTCCGAAAACAGAGCACAAGTTGTGACAGCCCAAGTGGACTTAAAAAAGTAAACCACTAAGAAGCAGGAGATATACAGAGGGAATACAAACAATTTTCACTAAAATTATATTTTACGAGCCCTAAAATGTTAGTTTTATAGTAGGTTTTTAAATTTTTTGCCAGCTCAAAGTGCTACGTGATCATGGTTAGAGTTATATATAAAAGTTAAACAACCCTTGTGCTACATCTTTACAAATACGATATGCAAAGGTGACAAATTGAAATCGATAGTATTAAACTGCATAGAAAAGCTACTACAATGCGGTGCCAATGTTAGGGCAATAGTAAAATTTTCGAAACCGAATTAAAAGAATTGATGTATCTCCGGAAAAACTTCCTTCTCTTAAACGATAAGAAAATCTATTATTTCTTCGATGTCCCCTATTTATTGAAGTCGGTGCAAAATAACTTGATTAAATACGATATAATCTTTAATAACAAAAAGCATCTTGGAAAGACATTAAAAATTTCTACATGTCAGACAAATCTAAACCGCTGCGATTGGCTCCTAAATCAACTAATTTATATTACTCCGAAAAATTTTCAGAAAATGAAGGTGAAATATACCACAAGTGTTAAGTGAATCATTTGCAGTTGGTTTATCAACGTATGTAGCTTTTAATGTTTTTGATTTATTTGCATTCCTGTGCTACTTGATTTTTACAAGAAAAATGTTTATTTTTATTTTTGGCTTAAATTTGGCTAGTAGTGGAAAAAATAGCATATACACCATGGTTGTAAAGTCAATTATTGCCTACGCACGTTCACGTACGTAAATGTTAGCAACTTTGCCGACAGGTATGTAAAGCAGTTACATAGTCGATTCTTCAATAATTATAGCCAACGTAAAGTTACTAACATTTACGTACGTGAACGCTTTTCACGAGTCGACACTAGATGTCGAAAAACTTATCGTTTAAATATTGTGATCCCTCCAGTAGGGCATATAGTCGACAGCACTCACTTGTACAATAGTGAACTTACACTCGAGTTCTCTCACTCCCGATGAGTCCCAAAAGGACGAAACAGCTGTCGGGTGATTCTCAGTGTTTGTTTGCTATTAGTACAACCTCTGCGTACTCAGAAATTTTTATACTTGCCAACTGTTATGTTGGCTATAATTGTCGAAGAATCGACTATGTAACTGCTTTACAAAGTTGTTGATATATATATATATATATATATATATATATATCATATATATATATATATATGTATTATATAAATTTAGTAGACAATATTTCCGTAATTAGTGATTAAAGTTTTTGTCAATTACAAATTCTAAATAATTCTCTTAGGACATGTGGAAGCGGTCTGGGTCTAAAACTTATGAAAAATATTTTCCAAATATTAAGCGTCTTCTGTACCGTCTAATTCCCATGTTAAATTCAAATGTCACGGGCATCACTCTCAGGGATACAGTTTTTAATAAAAATAATTTTGGATTTCACTATCATAAACATCGATTTGTTACACAATTCAGAATTATGATGATCACGGTCTATTAGGAGTTTTCAGGAATTATTCAAACTTATATAAGAATCAATGCAGTGTAACGTTTATTATCATTATTTTGATTTCGTAAATAAGCATTCCTTCTTCTGTTAAGAAATTGTTTGAATTTTTTAAAATGTTTATTTACGTTTTCATTTTTTAATTTATTACTAGCTACCTTTTCTCTACAAACCCTCGCAATATGATTTTTTACTACAAATACACGGAAAAAGCAACTTCTCGTATTGTGATTATTTGTACCACAAATATTACATTTATTCTGTGAAAAAGTATTGCTGGCAGATGTTGATCGTCGTTGGTTCATGAAAATTATTTTTATATATTTACGTAGTGCAACGCCACCCAGTTTCATTTTAACAGCAACATTGCTGCGGTTTTGAATTGCGACCTCTTTGGATAAAGGGATTTTCACCATTTCTTGAAATCTGTTGAAATAGTTTTTCTCAAAAGTTTTAACTTTTACTGAACCAAAATCGTATCCGATTACAAAATTTATCACACATTAGCATCTCAATACTTTCTTTCGGAAAATTTAGGTTCACACAATTCATGTATTAATTTGTATGATTCTTCATTTAAACTTTTCCTGGCAACACTATCAATTTTATTCGCCAACAAATAATTTTCCAATCGTGACTTAAAAAAATGTCCAGTCAGATGATTTTGGATCAAATTCTCGAAGATATGTCCGACTCCTTCTCTGGTCATATTCCAAAATTTACACAGATTTAAATTTACAAATTTTTTGATTTAATTTACATTAACTTCACCACTAATTTTAATTTATTTTTAATAGACTGCGCCAAATGTAGTGTCTTTTAGAGGATCGGTATTAACGGAAGTTAATTATTTAATTTAAACACAATTATTTATTCCCTTACTACCAGTCTTTATGAATACATGTACCATTGTATAAATAACATGTACTTATTGACAATAACTCATGCGCGCCAAGTCGTTCTAATACAAATTATCGTTCGTATGAACGTAAAGTAAAAGTTATCAATTTAGAGTTTAATCGCAGCCACTACAATCTATAGACAATTTATTCGTACACATTATTCTACATATAGTTTAAGTTTGAAAACGTTTACTTTTAGATACATTTTTGAAATATCTTCCGTTTAATATCAATTATCAAAGTATTAAATAATATAAGCAGTTTGTACAAAAATAATTTTTTTGATCATTAATGCCAAATTTCCTAAAAAACCATCTCAAATCGCCTGCTGTAAATTTACAAGAGATTGTACAATTGCAAACTGACACCGAACAACACTGTTTCTCGCTGCTTTGTCCTTTTAGAACTCTTCAGAGAGAGAATACTCGAGTGTAAGTTCACAATTACACAAGATACGCTGTCGACCAAAACCAAAGTACATCATCTACGACAAGTAAATTTGATGCGACACCTAATGCCCGGTTTACATTATTCCAGTCCAGCGATCTAGTCCAGTACTGGATTGCTTACTGGAAAAATGTAAACCGGCACTAAATGAACTGAATCCAGTAAGCAGTCCAGTAACTGGATTCGCGGTCTACTTTTGAATCCAGTGCGACCAATCCAGTGCAACTGGAATAATGTAGACGGCCAATCCAGTGCCATTCCAGTGCTGACGAAGTACACACGTGTTGGTTGTTTTGCGGACTTTTTGCAAAAAAGATTTAACAATGGTGAAGAAGTTATCTGAAGACGAAACTGTAAAGTTTGTCACTATATACAGAGAAAATCCGTGTTTATGGGATATAACATCAGAACATTATAAAAACAAAGCTATGCGCCAAACTGCTTTGCAAAATCTGTGCATTGGTATGGAAATTGAAGGATTCACACCGGAAGATGTGAAAAACAAAATAAAAAGCATTCGTTCGACATACTACCTTGAACTAGACAAGATTAAGAAATCATCCATATCTGGTGCTAGTGGCAATGTTTACCAACCCAAAGTGAAATGGTTCGCCGAATTCAATTCATTTATTAAAAATGTGATGGTGAAGCGTAAAACACAGGTATTTATTTTAAGATTTTTATTTATTTTTATTTTAGTAGCATATTATTTGTTAAAACACACAAATTTATCAATGTATCATATGATTTTGCCATGGTACTTTTCCTTCGTTTACAAAATAATTAGTAAATTGAGTTCTTTTTTCCCTGGCATGTGTTGCTGAGTTGTTACTGCCCTGCTGTATGATACTATGTAAAGAGGTTATTTCGGATCTCCATGTTCCATTAATCAAATGATGGTCGTTGTGATCGTCATGGTCTACACAAGAAGTAGTCATATAATTGCTTGACTTTTTTCTCAACCAATTGTGTAGAGAGCAAGCTGCATACACAATGTGATCCACAGTATGTAACTTAGTTGAAATAGCTTTTTCGAAAATTCTGAATCGACTTACTAATATTCCAAAAGCGTTTTCTACAATGCGTCTAGCACGGGACAGCCTGTAATTATATATTTTTGTTCAAAAGTTAAATTAGCCCCAGGATATGGTTTCATTAAGTATGTTTTTAGTGGAAATGCTGCATCAGCCACAATCACTCCATCTTCTGGAATAAAACTGCCATTTTCTAATTCAGTAAAAATGGAACAGTTTTTGAAAATACCACCATCCGAAGCGCTTCCATTTGCGCCCACATTGATATACGTAAAACAGTAATCATGGTCAACAAGAGCCATCAATACTATGCTGTTTTCTTTTTATAATTAAAGTTCGTACTTCCATATTCATAGGAGCCAGTAATTTTTATATGTTTTCCGTCTAACGCTCCGTAGCACAAAGGAAAGTTCCACTTATTCCGAAAGCCTTCCTCGACTTGTTTCCATTGTTCCGCAGTGGGTATCTGCAAAAAGAAAGTAAAAATATTTTATTTTCAGGAAAATACTGATGATGCTCAAAATAAAGAAAATACTGACAATACTCAACCTAGTGACCGCGAAAGAAAAAAGTAAAATTTCACAGCTGTCTACAATAGTCAGTAGCATGAAAGATATGCAATACGATTTATCCAAATCAGAAACAGTGGAAGATGAATTCGACATCTTCGGGAAACACATTGCGAAGCAATTAAGAACCCTTTCTACAGAACAGGCTATCCTAGGCCAAGAAGAAATACAGAGTGTGATAACAAGATGTCGACTACACGATTTGAATAGTCCTAAATATTCTGCAAACACACATGCCAGTGACAATTCGTCAAGACCAAATTACAATTATGCGTCAAGACCAAGCACGAGTAGTAGTACTTATATGCCATTGAATAGTCCAGCGTCTGTAGATACACAAACCACCGAGGACTCGTTAAATGTAGTAAGCGATGACCCAGAATACATTAATATAATCATGAATGCTTTCAATAATGCTTAATTTGTCATAGATATGATACTTAATAAAAAAATATTACCTTGATGTGGTCTTTTAATGCCCTTTTAATTTCTTGACAGACTTCTGGTATAATTTTTTGAAATAGTTGGTTTTGGCAATCGAAACATACGACTGAGGCTTCTGTAACTATCTCAGTACTTAAAAAAAAAGTGACTTCTAATTTTAATTTTGCGGGTATAGCATCTCTGAACAACGTATTCTTACGCTGGATATTAATCGAAACTAATGATAACAGTTCTTCAAAGTTTTCTGCTGTCATTCTCAGTGCCAGTCTATATTCATTGGGATCTTCTATCTTCAGTTGTTGCAAAAGTATTGCTGACCCTCCTTTTTCATCTCTTCGCTGATCCAATTTCTCACCCAAACCCGTTCCTTTTTTTAGTTCCTATCAACCTCATTAATAACTTCTTGTAGCAAGAGTGATTGAGCACGTTTGAAACATTTTCGAAACTGATCTCTTCTTGAAATCATTGTCACTATAGTGTTCACACTTCAACGGCTTCTAAATAACTGGAATAATGTAGACGTTACAGATCCAGTCAACACTGGACTGGAATCTCACTAGATCACTGGACTGGAATAATGTAAACCGGGCATTAATGTAGGTGGTGCTTACAGCCTCGTCTTATCGTAGCACGTCTAATCAATCTACCTTTAAGTTAGTAGACCTATTCCTTATTACTAAGAATAATTGATCACTAAAGAGATAATGTTTTCTTCTTTTACTAGAATTAAACATATTGCTTTGTCAAATGTTATCATTTTAAGAATTATTTTATTTAAAATTATACAAGCTCTTTCATTAAGCTTGGTACCAGCCATATCTTGAAAACTATTGGGTATACAAGTCGGGAAAAAAATTTTATTACTAAAACAGCTATGGAAATTATTTTCCAAATTCGAATTTCTACCACAATGGGCGCAATTGACAGAGCAAGCATAAATTTAAGATTTTTCGAAAAGTTTTCATATGAAGCTATACTTCAATAACATCATTGGATAAGCCTAATAATTCCGCATAAGTTTTATCTGAGGCTCCTTGGCGTACCGGCCTTAAAAGACAAGGAGAAGTTCCTGAATGTCTAATAATTTAAATGACTATTTTCTAAATGACTGATCTGATTACAGCAAAACTCAGGCTTATTTGTACAAGAAAAATGTAAGTGTTTTCAAATGTCAATCATGGCACTCGACAGTTTCAAATCAAATTGCTAGAGGCGCAGTTCGCAATAAAAATTATATTGTATCATTAAAATTTTCTTGGCAAAATTGAAAAACTCTAAATTTTTTGGGGAATTGTCGAGTGCCGATGAATTCAATTGATAACATGCCATTTTCTTACAAACTAGCACGAGTTTGCGGTAATCAGATAAATCATTGAAAATACCGTAATTTAAATTATTGGTAGACATTATGGAGTTTCTCCTGGTTTTGTGGGCCAGTTTATAATATTGTCCAAACTGTGCAAGTATTCAGGTTTTCAATGATAATAAAATCATAACTTCATCATAAAAATTTCCCAAGGAAATACTTAATTTTTGTCTCCTCTGTCAATTCCGCCCCCTTGCTAAAATTCGCGAACTTGAAAACTAATGTTCCAGGATATTTCATAACCATTTTATTAATAAACATTTTTTCAAGTCCTGAATGGTTCTCGAATATGGCCGCGTCTGCTTTATAATGTGAAACAACCTGTATAATAAAAAATTATATATTACACAATGTATAATAAAAACTTTAGTACCCTTTCTCTTTCAAATTCTGATATTTATAATAAAGACACAAATTAATTTTTATCTATATCTTTTCGTTGAAATATTTCTTATAAAATTGCAAAAAATTTCATTCTCAACTTTTGGAAAATATACTTTAGTTTTTCAACAAATTTGATTCTTTCTGATTTTCTTTCAACAAACATAGATAAAATTTGTGTTTCTAAAAATATTTTAACTAAAGATTCAAAACCTTCTTTTCTAATTAATAAACATATTGTTAATCATAAATCGACATTTTAATCATAATCTAATGTATTTGGAAGTTTATTAGTTATAAAATTCTTCACATATGGAATAGAAACACTATTTGTGAAGACATACTCTTATTATTAAATGTAGTATAAATCTCAAGCTCTAGTAAATCACTATTTGGACATATTCGCTTTCAATAATTAGCTATTCATCTTTAAAGAGGTCAGGATTTTTGCTTTGTTTTCACATTGATTGGTAAATTTTTATTAGCTGGCAACATCGATTGGTTTATACAACATTATCAATTAATTTTTAACGTAAACCAGTTGGTTTTGAATTTTATTTTAATAATTAAAACAATTTTTGAATTTTTTGACGATCTGAACCCTATGGTTCCTTGAGGTCCTTGATGTCACCAACTCTTAGATTGCCTTGAGAAGATTGGCCATCGCCAATCAAAACGTCGGCTATTAAGAATTATGGTTGTATCATTGACGACCTATTGTTCCTCAACTCCTATAAGAAGGCCCAAATTATTAGGAATATACGTTACATTGAATTTTTAAGGAGCTTTAATACTATTATCAAACATATTACTTCTAGAATTTGCAGAAGTAGCCAAACTTAGAAGTTTTTGGGTAATATAGTAAAATGCAGAGTACTTCAAATTACAAATGCAGCTACGTAATGCGATAGCACATCATATTGATCATGTTTTTATGTGTCATTTGGTAATATTGATGGTAATTTTTAGACAGAATACTGTCCACATCGTTAAATAATCTAAAATGACAACTACTTACATTGGATATGAAAGTCACACATCAGTGCAAAATTAATTTAATCTTGTAATTTCTGAAAATTTTGTAAAATTAAAGCAGTGTGCCACTTATAAATATACTGCGGTTGTGACGTCAAAAGTCATATGTAGCAACATGTACGCCAGATTTTATCTTTAATTCAGTACTCATTGATTCAACTTTTTCCAATTACAGCTGGAGACAATCTCTGTCATGTACTACTGGTGGTTTTTTTCTATCTTTCTAACAATCAAAAAACGGAAGCTGCATTTGGCTTTAGGACATCATTCTGAATCCCATATAATTTTCCATATCTTGTTCAAACTACAAAGGAAAATGTATTTAAACACAAACTAAATTAATTGTAAATCAAAAAATTTACATTAAAATGATCACAGTAGAAAAACATAGATATCAATTTTTATAAAAGTGTATCGCCCAATTGATTGATTTAAATTTATATTAATTTTCTAAATTGCTTTCAAATTTTTGTGAATGTGGGAAAATAAAATTTTGGTTTATAGCAAAATTAACATTTATAATTAGGTACGTTTACATTAAAAGCTCAAAGTAAAATTAATAAAATTGTTTATAACAAACAAAAAAGATTATTTTGCGACTCCTATTCACACTCGATTTTCTAAACTGACTGTCGCGAAGGGTGTGTGGTCGCCAATTGTCGCCACAATATTGACCAGAAATAAGTAAAATGTTTAGTCTGTTTATAAATAATTATTCCAAATATCCAAATATCATAGTTTTAGGATTTTAACTGACTATATTACTTTAACCTAAATGGGTTCAGTTTATTATTTCTAAATACTTTTAATTATGAATGATTCAATAAAAGCGATAATAATTCTTCAATTAAAAATTAATTAAAGTGGAGATGCAAAACTAAAAATGTCTGCATAAAAATACCCATTAAATTATATTATTGATCTACAATATTTTGCAATAAAATTTAAAATACAAGGGTCGTTATCAATACGATAAGACATAATGGCTTTCTCAAACTTTTTGTCGAACTCGTTAGGCAAAACTGGTACCGTAAATATGTCATAATATTGCTATAGTTTGTTGCTCTTTATGATAATATGAAGTCAGTGCTCTTCACATTTCACAGCAACAGAAAGTGAGAGTGTACGTTAATAGTTTTTGTCTAGTCTTTACATTGGGTGTTTAATACGTAAGAGGTTTTGCATGCCCTGTTACTATTTTAAATGTACTAAATTCAATTTTGTTGTACATATTTTATATAAAATGGAAGTTATATTAAAATAATTTGAATTGAAAATTTACCGCGTACATTTTGTTCTAGCTTGTTCTAAGAAGTTTGGAATGTGGGGGTTGTGCGTGAATTTTTACCATATTTGATTCTACCTTCATTGTAACAACATATTGCATATTGTAAATTTTTGGTCTGTATAAAGTTATCTTTGTATTGCTTTTGTAATCTAACCTATTCTATGTGAATTTAATATCATGTTAGAAATATTTTGGTCAGGTGTGGTTTTGTTTGTTGTTGAAACGGTTATTGTGCTAGTATTCATGGCTTGTTTTTGATATTTTAAATTTGGATACAATTTAAAGCACTTCGTTTATATGCTTATAATTAAGTATAGGTATACCAGTGTATGAAAGAGGATTGCTGTATAATTAATACTTTCTTTACAGTGAGAAACGCAGGTCAAGCGATCGGTTTAGTCACATTCATTTATATCTATTTTAATATGTTTAATTTATTGTATATATATATAAACGATAAGTTTTTCGACATCTAGTGTCGACTCTTGAAAGCGTTCACGTACGTAAATGTTAGCAACTTTGCCGACAGGTATGTAAAAGCAGTTACATAGTCGATTCTTCAATAATTATAGCCAACATAACAGTTGGCAAGTATAAAAATTTCGAATCGCCTGCAGTAAAGTACGCAAGTGGTTGTACAATAGCAAACAAACACTGAGAATCACCCGACAGCTGTTTCGTCCTTTTGGGACTCATCGGGAGTGAGAGAACTCAGTGTAAGTTTACTATTGTACAAACGCGCGCTGTCGACTATATGCCCTACTGGGGGATCACAATATTTAAACGATAAGTTTTCGACATCTAGTGTCGACTCGTGAAAGCGTTCACGTACGTAAATGTTAGCAACTTTGCTGACAGGTATGTAAAAGCAGTTACATAGTCGATTCTTCAATAATTATAGCCAACATAACAGTTGGCAAGTATAAAAATTTCGGAATCGCCTGCAGTAAAGTACGTAAGTGGTTGTACATTTAGGAGCCTATAAAACAACGCGTAAAGTTAGTTGTCAAACTGATTTTCCTAATTTTGATTGTTTCGTACGTTTGAATGGTTTAGACAATGTTGTGTTCGAAATAATAACACTATTCTGGACTTTCATTGTCTATATTTTAATTTAATAGAATAAACACAACGTTTCAATTGCTATTAAATCTGAAATGTCTTCAGGTGAATACTAACAAACTTAAAGACTACTGTAACTTATATACTAATACAAATTTAGTGAAGCGTCCAATTAAGGGTTTCCATTGTTAATTTCTACGCTGGGTTGACTAAAGAATTCTTGTTGTTTTCGATAAACGCTGCTTCTGTAAATTTTCTCTTGTACCAGTGCTCTTCTCGGTGTATAATTCTTGCCTCCGACCATTTCATTTTGTGATGTTTTTCCAGGGGTGTTGGGCAATGCCGGATTTCAAGTCTCTCCTCTCTGCGTATGGGTTTTATGTTCCTTCAATCTGATATCTAGGAGTCTTTTAGTTTCCCCTACGTATGACTGGGCGCATTTACATGGGACTTTGTAGATGCAATTCTTGGAGTCACGACTGTTGTCTGGTCTAGTTTTGGAGATCATGCTACCAATAGTTCTTAATGATGTGAATACCGTGTTAATGTCATAATTTTCTTCCTATCCGTTTTATTTTCTCAGATAATCCTTTGACATATGGAATGCTGAGTAGTGTTTTGGGATTTCTTTTCGGTTATGGCTGGTTGGTTCTTAGAGAGTTTTAGAACAGTTTCTGCCACTCGTTTCAGGTAACCATTTTTGTTTAAGGTTTCTTCTGATGTCTTACCTCTGTATTACATAGTCTGTGAGCTCTGTCGACTAAAGATTTAATAATCCCTTTCTTTGTTGTTCCACTGTGATTGGAGTCGTAATTCAGATATTGGCCGGTATGAGTTGGCTTTCTGTAAACTGATGTCACAATATCCTCATTGTTTCTTTTTGCGAGGACGTCCAAGAATGGTAGTAGTATTTCCTTTTTTTCTCCATAGTGAATTTGATGGATGGCTTAATGTTATTCAGGTGATGTAGAAAAAGGTCTAGCTGACGGTCGCTATGGTTTCAAATTATGAACGTATCGTCTACATATCTGAGCCATAATTTTGGTTTCCAAATCTCGCTTTTCCAGTGCTTAGACCTTGAACCAGTTTATGTAGATGTTGGCGATTACCGGTGAGAGAAGAACCCATAGGAAGACCGTCGTCTTGTGCAAAGAATTCGTCCTTTAATTGGAAATATAAGTTCCTGAGGCAGCATTGTAGAGTTCCATTATCCCTCAACCGGTAGCAAAGTTCTAATTATGTTGTTCATCGTCCTCTAGTAATTTCTTCTGAATAATTTCTAAAGATTCTTCAATAAGATCATTAATGTAAGGCTTTCTACATCGAAGCTGACAAAACGATCTCGTTTTTGTAGTTCTATAGACCCAAGAATCTCTACGAATAATGTAAAGGGTGTCCCAGATATCACTCCCCAGGCTTGTATTTTCGTTTATTTTTTAATTTTTTATTATTTTTTAAATCTTTGTAAATGAGACTAAATTCTCTATAAGATAAGTAAATACAATTTTCTAAATTCTGCCTTGTATATATGGTAACGATATTCAACTTTTTTTCAAACAGCATAATATATTTTTTTAATATTTCGGATAGTACCTTTTATTCTCTTTACAACCATATAAAAAATATGGGTCGTACATAAGAATTTTTTAGAAAAAATAGGATTGAAGTTTTAAATCATTTTTTATCTAGAGTCTATAAAAACAATGCGTAAAGTTAGTTGTCCAATTGATTTCTCCATTTTTTAGTGTTCCGTTTATCATAATGAATATAAATTATACCAATTCCGAAAAGTGCGACAATTATTATTTTTGTGATTTTGTGAATAAAATAAAAAATAATGAAAATAGAAGCAGGGAGGGATATCTGGGACACTTTGCATATTATAATTTCGGAACACTTAAAAATTGGTTTTGACAACTAACTTAATGCTTTGTTTTTATAGGCTTCTAGATAAAATGTATTAAAATAAGTTACTTCATGGCAAACCTACGTTCAACTATTAATCGTATTTTCTAACAAAAATTTTATGTGGGTCCATATTTTTATATAGTTATCAAAAGAAGAATAAAAGAATACTATCCAGTAAAGAAAAGTATTTTATGCCATTTGAAAAAAAAGTTTAATATCGCTAAATTAATGCGAAGTTTAAAATTGTATTATATCTTTATAGAAAATAATCTCAATTACAAAATTTAAAAAATAATAATAAAATAAAAAAACGGAAATACAAGCCTGGAGGAAATTATACGTCAATATAATAAGCTAAATTGTCATTTATTCTAGGGCACTCTACATCACAACACAATAAGGAAAAATAATGTAATGTACAATACGAATAAATAAACTCTAATAATGGTGTTTGTTCGTGTTTATTTAAATATGAACCAATGAGCGGTTTTCCACCACAATACTTGTATTATATTTGTTCCTGATGAATGTTTATCTACAATAAACTTTATCATTTTGATACATTTTTTTATGTTGTGTTTGTTTAATTGTTAAGCGAAATCTGAGGTTTTTCCATATTTCTGTTGGCTTAAAATATTTACATATCACGACAAAATTCACCATTTTATTTAATATTGAATTAAATTAACTTTATCTCCATGCTTGTGTTTTTATTTCAATGCGGCACATTACTTTACTTTTATCACTCAACTCTAAGGATGTAAGGAATTTATTCTGGGTTTAACGTAGGTGTCTATAGGAAGTTTCTTGTACTTTTAGATTGACCAGTTCGGATCAGGTTTATTGGCGGGTTATTTAAATCTTGCTTTTGCCAGTGTTTAAGTTACATTTGTTAAATTACACTATATGAAATTAATAAACACAATTCCTAAAAATTTAGATTTTTATACAACAACGTCAAATTAATTAGACTCTAAGTGTATTCAATTAATTTTAAGGACTTCTTTGAAATATTTTTGTATAAGTATGTAACAAAATGTGACATTTGTTTTTCTAATTTTATTGATGTCAATATCACAATACATAATTATGAAATTATCACATTGTCAGAGTTAGATTTATTATCTCAGTTAAGATGAGGTAGTACGCCACTGGTCAACAGTTTCAGAAATTTCGCGGTATTAATCGCACGTGGTAAACAAACAAGTTACTTAATCCTCCTGCACAAATTGTGAAATTAATAAGTGTACAGATAATAACCTAATTTCGGTTATTATATCTTGTGATTCAAAAATTTCTCATCAAAGTGGACAATGAAAAAATTCACGTACGTCTACTCTAAATGCGTAAAACTGGATATGTAGAAATTAAATCTGTCAGAATTGACAATGTACAAGCTAAGCTAAGATACACCTGTTACATCTTGCTTTGTCGTTCATGGCAAATTTTGATAAAATGTTTGAATCACGCCTTATATCCTCCATGTAGTTTTTAGCGCAAAACAAAACGTTTAATGGCACCGAGGATCCCCAATTTGCAGACAATAGTTACATGTTTGTCGTTACGGTATAAAACAAAATAAAATTGTATACAGTAAACCGGTTTTGTAATACATACCTCCAATCAAATCAAATTTTTAACGCCTACACTGAAAATTACTTTAGATAATTATATACGTAGATGTTGACATTCACAGAGAATACATAATTTGGTAGTAAAGGAGACTTTAAATCTTCAGAAAATATTCTAAGAATCCTCGAAATGGCGATAGATAAAATTGAGTACTGATTAACAATCAGTTTGCGGCGTTTCTCAAATGTTGCTGGATTAACGAGTCCCCTAAAAGACATACAAAACAACTAATAACAACATTTTAGCGGATTAATTAGAAAAACCATTGTAATTACTTAAAGATGTTCGTTTCCACATGTCCGTTCCGCCAATTTTTATACGGAATAAAGGTTCTCGTTATGTACACTCATGAAATTTAAAACTTGGAAACCACAATTTTTGTAAACAAAAGTTTGCAGATTGTGAAGCGGGCTTAAGGGTATCATTTACAATTCTAACAGCAGGTAGTCTCAGCAGGGGTTATCTTATAGAAGGACTGTAGAATGAATCATTACACTAAGCACGTTTTAGAAAATAGGTAATTTACGTTGCTTACTTAATTTTTTCTTTAAAGAATATATTTGAAGGTATCGCTAATTAAACACCATAGCTCGATTAATTATCGAATCAAAATTTTGTTTAGGAAATGTTTACAAAATAAAATTAGAAATAATTTTGATTTAAAAACGTCTACAAGCAATAACTTTTAAATTAAATCAAAAACTAAACATGGTTATTTGGGTTGACTGATTATTACTTATTTTTAAATAAATCTAACCTACTAATTATTGTAAGTTATTAAAAAAATCATTAAACTCTCTATTCATAATATTTAGTCCTTACAAAATGTATATTTTATGACGTTTCATTTTTTCTGTAGTTAATATAAAAGTGAAAATAAAAACTAAGGCAATTCTTATTGTCAACGTATATATTTAGTTTTTGACAAGAATTTATTACATAATTATAATTAAGATACCAAGTTATAGTTTAAAATTAAATGAAAACGTTTTTTTAAATAAAGGTATTACTATATAAATAAATATAAGAAATCAATAATGGGTGTGACCTCCATTATTATTGATACATTCTTGGAGGCGTCTGCTCATTGACGCTATCAAGGTATCAATATAATTAATATTAATCGTTTCCCATGCGGTATCAATGGCTGCAATTAGTGCATTACGGTTTACTGGTATAAAATTTGGCCCTTGTTGTCTTCGGATAACAGCAAGTATTCGAGCCCAAACATTTTCGATAATGTTAAAATCTGGGCTTTTGCTGGCCAGGGTAACAGCTCCAAGTTATTTGCTTGTATCCAGTTGCGCACAACCTGCGAAGTATAGGGTCATCATATCCCGATAGTTAATTATCGAATGTTCCAAGAAAATATGTGTAAATAGTAAATGGAATCTACTAACGTAACGTTAAGTCGTTAATTATAGTTACATAACTCTCCTTTCATAAGATATAGTTCATATTAATATGCTTATTGTAAAGCTTCGTACACACCTGAACAACAAACCGAGGAACAAACAGAACAACGAACCGAACGGCAATCGGAACATTAATTTGGACGGTGCTACGTACGAATTTTAGAACAGATTCGCAAGTCCTGATTGTTCCACGAACGGTTTGCGGCGTTCCCGCAACTTGTCGGTTTTTCTCCGACATCAAAGAAATGCGCGCGAATGCGTTTGCAGGTTTGGACGAATCTAAACAAAACGGCGAACAAACTTATGCGGAGAATTAAATTATTTATTTTTGTCCTCCCTTTTGTGGGTTTGTTGTGTTTTAGGTAATATTATGGAGTTGACAGAAGAAAAATGTTTTAAATTAATCAGTGTTTAAGAATGCAAGAAAAAATGATGTCCCTATTAGCATCATTTGGGCGGGAAATTTCCAAAATAAAAAAAAGCGAAGTAAATTATAATTTTTACTCTTCTTTGTGCGTAAAAATTTGGTTGGCACTATCTTCTTGTTTTCCGCAATTTTCTCTTCTCAATAATAAATATATATGAACTGAAAACTACTGAAAATAATTATGGGAACAGCACAAACGTTCCGTTTGTTGTTCGGATTGTGGAAATCATAAAGATCGTTTGTCGTTCTGTTTGACTTTCGGTTCGTTGTTATGTTTGTTGCTCGGTTTGTTGTTCAGGTGTGTACGAAGCTTTACAACTTAAGCAACAATTTTTGGCGAATAAAGATTAGTTTGTGATGTAATATTAGAAACACAAATTTATATCATATCAAATTTATGACAACTTAAAACCAAGAACGTGTATGTTATTGCTAAGAAATTATTAAGGAAAAGCGCAATTGCAGTGTAAATATTTATAATTAGATATTTTCGAAAGTTTATAAGTCCTCTATTGTAATCTTAATACTTAAAAGAAAATCCTGTCCATTAGCATTATAAGGAAATGGCTTTTACTTTATGAATAAGTTTCAATAACAATAGAATATCCTTGCTTGTTTAATTTACTTCCTTTGAGTCATATTGCTCTAAGGGTTGTTACATTGGTCATTAGAAGTATGTAATAAATAAACAATTACCTACTGTTTGAGAGGGGTAGTGTGAACCAATAAATAAAGTAAAAATGTAAATTCCATTTTAGTTTAAAATTTCAAGTGTTGTGAAAATGCCACCTCATCTCGGTGCTGATTTGAAAGCGCGGATTGTTTCGGAATTAGCGGCGGGCCGTAGCGTGCGTGAAATTTCACGTATGTTAGATATACCAAAAAGCACCGTAGGGCATTACCGAGTAAAATGGAATCTTGAACACACTTTGGAAAGAGCCATCGGAAGTGGTAGACCTAAAGTATCTACACGTGCTCAAGATCTCGAGTTGTTTCATTACGTAACAGAACAACCATTTGCTACATACTCAGGGCTATAGCAGATACACATTTTCCCGGATGCCGTATAACTGCACAAAAAGATTAAAGGAGATGGGAATAAAGAAGTATAATGCTGCTGCGAAAGAAGTTCTCAGTGACGAAAATATGAGACGTCGTCTGGAATTTGCAAGGCGATATGTGAACGAACCTTTGGAATTTTGGAATCGAGTGATTTTTAGCGACGAAAAAACGTTCAATAGCCGCAACGATGGACCACTAAAAGTTTTTAGAATGGAAGGAACTCGTTACGAAAATAATCACATATGTCCTAAAAACGAAGTGGTTATTTTTCTGTGAATGTGTGGTTGGGTTAGCGCGCGGGGTCCAGGAGTTTGTTGGGCTATCGATGGACGTCTTGATTCTGCTGCTATTTAGATATTTTGGAAACTATTATAGAAACCTTCAGTCGAAGTGTTTTATCCAGACGAAGATTATATTTTCCAACAAGTAAGTATTCTTATTTCACTATACTTTCTCCAAAAAATAGTTT